>OY757916.1:77922793-78177793 GCA_963585895.1 Sepioteuthis lessoniana | reverse complement strand
ATAGAAAATAGATTAGCATGCCTCAATACAAACTACCAAAAAAGAGAGGGCAAACTATGGACATACACGTACGCAAACAATACTAAAGCTCAGATAGACTACGTCCTTATAAACAAGAAATGGAAGAATAGTGCATTGAATTGCGAGGCATACTCCTCTTTTGAGGGTGTGTCCACCGATCACCGAATAGTCACAGCGAAAATACGGTTAAGCCTACGAAAAAACGACAAACGAACAGCGACCACCAAACACTATGACTGGGCCCTATTAAACAACAAAGATGTCAGAGATAAATACGTATTAGAATTGAGAAACAGATTCGAAACACTACAAGAAAAGACGGAAAAAAGTACACCAAACGACGAATACGAAAATTTTGTCAATGCACACCTTGAGGCAGCAGCAAAATACATTCCAACAAAAATTAAAACTAAATATAGAGTCCCATGGGAAACCTTAGCGGTGAGAGAAAAACGTGCACTAGTGAAAACAGCCTCCAAAAACTATCGAAAAAACCCAACAAACACAAATGCCTTAAAACTAAAAACGGCACAATATCAATTAGCAGGCATATATATAAAGGAACAGACAGAATACATTCAAAATCAGATAGATAAGATCAGAGACTCGGTAGAAGATAGACAATCTAGAATTGCCTGGCAAACAATAAACGAAGTGAGCAGAAGAAAGAACACAACCAAAGCAAAACTTAAAGCAGCAAACCAACAAGAAAGAATAAAACTGTGGAAACAGCACTTCGAAAACTTACTTGGAAACCCACCAAAAATAACGCATGAACCAATCACCAGAATAATTAGCAAACAATTAGACATTAAACTTGGACCGTTCACACAAGGAGAACTCGACTCGGTTCTCAGAAAAATTAAAAATAGGAAAGCTGCAGGACTGGACGAAATTCCCCCGGAAGTATGGAAGACCAGACAATTCGACGACATACTGCTCCGACACTGCAACGCAGTATACAATCAAAATCCGATAGATAGATGGACGAAGGGATGCATACTCCCCTTCCCTAAAAAGGGAGACCTCGGATTAGCCAAAAACTACCGAGGCATAACACTTACATCCATAGCTGCCAAAATCTACAATGCCCTACTACGAAACCGCATAGAACCCAAAATCGACAACATACTTAGAAAAAACCAAAATGGCTTCCGAAGAAATAGATCTACGACATCACAAATACTAACCATCCGCAGAATCCTTGAGGGTGTACGGGCAAAGAACCTACAAGCGACATTAATATTTGTCGACTTTACCAAGGCTTTCGACTCCATTCACAGAGGAAAGATGGAACAAATCCTACTAGCGTACGGCATACCTAAAGAAACCGTAGCGGCAATAACGATTCTCTATAGAAACACTAAAGTAAAAGTACGATCACCAGATGGAGACACAGAATACTTCGACATTGTAGCAGGAGTACTACAAGGGGACACGCTGGCTCCGTATCTCTTTATCATTTGTCTAGACTACGTACTTAGAACATCGATTGACAAAATCAAAGAGAATGGCTTCGAACTGACGAAGAAAAGAAGCAGAAGATATCCCGCAACAACAATTACCGACGCCGACTACGCCGATGACATAGCGATACTGGCAAATACACCTGACCAAGCCGAAACACTTCTGCATAGCCTGGAACGAGCAGCAGCAAGCATAGGCCTCCATGTTAATGCACACAAAACGGAATATATGTGCTATAACCAAACGGGGGACATCTCCACTCTAGAAGGAACCCCTCTTAAACTAGTAGACAAATTCACGTACCTAGGAAGCAGCGTCGAATCAACCGAAAAGGACATCGAAACGAGGTTAACGAAAGCATGGACAGCTATCAATAGGCTATCGACTATATGGAAATCAGACCTAACCGATAAAATGAAACGCAGTTTCTTCCAGGCAGCGGTCACATCGATACTGCTATATGGATGCACTACATGGACGCTAACAAAACGGCTGGAGAAGAAACTAGATGGCAATTACACAAGAATGCTGCGTGCAATCCTCAACAAGTCCTGGCAGCAACACCCCACAAGACACCAACTGTACGGCCACCTGCCCCCTATCACGAAATCTATTCAAGTTAGGCGAACCAGGCATGCAGGACATTGCTGGAGAAGCAGAGATGAACTCATAAGAGATGTACTCTTATGGATCCCCACACACGGCCGCGCAAAAGCAGGACGACCAGCACGAACGTACATTCAGCAGCTATGTGAGGATACAGGTTGTTGTCCTGAAGACCTACCTAGGGCGATGAACGATAGGGAGGAGTGGCGAGAGAGGGTCAGGGATATCCGTGCTGCCAGCACGATATGATGATGATGACGGAAGATGAGATAGCATCAGCCCTGGGAAAACAGGGAGTTACAAATTCCATTAAAAAAGGTGAAGAACGAATCCAAACCAACACTTACATCCTAACATTTAATAAGCCCCAAACTCCAAAAGAGGTGAAGATTGGCTATTGTCTCGAGAGAGTTGAGCAGTATGTCCCATTTCCCCTGAGGTGCTTCAAATGTCAGAAATTTGGACACCACAGGGACGACAGACATGTCCCAAATGCGGTGAAAAGGACCCGGACCATGCAGAGGAAGATTGTTTAAAAGAAACTCGATGTGCAAACTGCCAACTAGATCATCCGGCTTACGCAAGAACTTGTACTGTTTACCAAAAAGAAAAAGAAATTATTGAGGTCAAACACAAGAGGAATGTTTCCTTCCTGGAAGCTAGGAGAATTGTAGGGAGCTATATGGGGAAAAGCAGCTACGCCTCCGTTGCACGGAAGGCGGACAGAACCAATGACGACAGCAAATATAGAACACTTGTGGAGAAATTGCTCAAGCTGGAAGCCAATGATTGGCCAAAGTTTCAGGAACACCTGAAAAAACTATATTCGGATGAATTTTACCAAGCACCAGCTCAGCAACAAGTTGCGAATGGGGAGAGATCCAATGTTGTACTTCAAACAAAAACACACGTAGGATCTATCACTCCAACACGAACTACTCCTAAAAGTGCAAAATCTCCATCAAAACAGCAGTTACATAAATCACCAATACGTCCACCAAATCCCATAAGACCTGAACAACTGAAACAAAAATCACAACTCCCCGTTAGCCAAACTACGAAAATACAAATGAACACCAAAGTGAATAAGGAAAGACCAGGAAGTACATTATAAAATACCCTCGACAACAAAGTCGCCTATAACAACCAAACCATCCAATTCTCAACAACCAACAAAACCCCTACAAAGGACGTATAATATAGAGAGTATGGATAGCGACACAGACCGCGTAGTTGCCAGTCTTAATCTTGAAGAAATAATCAAAAACTACAATACTTGAAACTACTTAACTGTCGGCAAACCTATGAGGTCAATTACTTTTTTGAACTATTAATCTGTAAGATATAATGCATATTTATTCAAATCTGTGCTAACGAATGACTGTTAAATTCTTATTGTTACATATAAACTCTTGTAATAATTTAACTGTGTGCAAAGTAGTAATTTATGAAGCTCTTTTGCTTCGATGTAGCACAAGGCCAAATGAATGGGGCACCCAATGATACTCGAACTCACTCGTGTAGGTTGCTAGTCTAGTTTGCTAACCATTACACCACCAGAGGTGCCCAACTGTGTGAAAAGTAAATGGAATGATTTATGCTGCCTGCATATTTATGCCAAACAATTGTTTCTTATGCTAAACTAAATTATTTGAAATAGAACTGTTTTTTTACATTGAAACTTTACTTATACTAAACTGAATTGTTATATTACTGCTTGAATAAACTGAATTGTTTGAAATAGAAATGTTTTTGACAAGCTGTGTACTCATGCTAAACTGAATTGTTTGAAATAAATCTGATTAATTACATAAAAATGGATTTGGCGTTAAATAACTTACAAAGGTTGATATACCATAAAACCCACCAAACCTGAACCTTTTGTCAAAACTGACCTTGGTTCCTGCTATCCGCTCGTACTCGCCAACCGCCTTCTTCACAGTCTTTATATCCAGGCGGCGGGATACAAACACTGTGATATCATCAGCGTAAAAGGGCCAGCAAAAGGGACACCGCGCAGGGCCGGATTTGTCCCCTCCTTCCTAAGCCTAAGAGGAGACGGGGGCAGCCCTGCCGGACCGAACGCTCGATCGCGAACGCCCTCGAACGCTCGCTGATGGTGTGGTCTTTGTAGTCGCTGTAGTTGCTGCTGCGGTTATTGTCGTTGTCGGCTGTGCTATTGTTTTGGTGGTCTTTTGAGGGCAGGATTTTGATGAATGCCCCAGTGCTTACAATTCCAGCATTAGGGCTTCCGGCCCGCAACGACCACCGTCATAACCTGGTTTTCGTACTCCAAAGTATGGGGTATGGCCGTAACCCCCCCTCTGTCTAAGCACCAAGACCTCTTCATTTAGCTGAATAGGCACATTGCATCCGGTGATCTTAATTCTACGCCTTTCCATGTATTCAGGCTGTAGCCGGAAGTACTTAGGAGTAATGCTGTCCCCGGCCAGCTTTGCTGCTAAATCTTCTGATGGCAGCAGTACATCCCAGGTTGCAAGGCTGCGTCTGCAGTAATATTTTGCTGGAATGCCCGCTGCCTTTAGCAAGTCCTCAAACGTATCCTTTTTAATACCTGCCAACCTCCTGGTTTTTAGTTCTGTCATGACAAAGATTATTTTGGGTTGTACCTTGTTTACTAATTCGGGAATAGGTAGAATCCTATCCCCTTGAAAGTACTTCTCGTATTTTCCCTAATTTTGCCGTAGTCTTTAGGGGATTTTTTTGTAATTGTTGCTGTCCAGGAGGCTAGCATTGATGGTACTTTCTGGGCCGGTTAGGTTGTGCTGTCCGGAGTTGATGACTGCGAGAGTGCTGGCCATTTGTCTCCCGGCTTTGAGTGTTGGGGGGCTTAGGCCGTCAAAAATGTCTGTCGGTGATAGTGATGGTGATGTTTCTGGCTCTGCCATGGTTGCTTATGAGGCAACTAGGAGAGAAAAAAACGAATGTTCTTGTTTCAATGAAAATGTTTTTTGCGAATGAAAATGTGTTGAATGAATCGGTTTTTTTTTCTCCAAAAAATTCCCAAACAAATGGCGAGTCTTGACCCCACTCAGCAAACAAATAACAATTGTTTGGGGGAGGGGCGCTCAACAACGACGATAAGTCCGATAGTCCGACGATAATAAAGGTTTCAACAATAAACAAATGACAAAATTTTCAACAATAAACAAAACACTTACTCGTCAGTCGCAATAAAGTAATACGCAAAATACACTGATGGTGATCTGCGGTATTTGATGACTGCCCCACCGAACGGGCATGTGTGGCACAAGGCCTTTTTATGGTGGGTCCGAGCGCAGAGCCGTAGCCAACACGCGCCCGGCATTTCCAAAATGCCTACGGCCCCGTCGCCGGGCGACTAACTCCCCCCGAAGGGGGTAAAAGCCTGGGGGGAGGCCCCCTGAGGCCGAAGGAAATCTCCAGGTACCGAGACACACTTGGCCAGATCCGTGCCGCAGATAATACGGCCGGCCGAAGTGCTACCCGACACCTGGAGAGGTGTCAGTATTTGTCGCTGCCTCCCACCAGACACGACTTGACACAAGGTCAAAAGCCCGAAGGCCAATTAAACACCTGGAGAGGTGTCAGACCGATATTGATCTGCGGTATTTGATGCACGCCCCACCTTACGGGCATGTATGGCACAAGGCCTTTTTTTAGGTAGGACCGGGCGCAGGGCCGTAGCCCACACGCGCCCGGAGTTTGCCAAAAATACCCTCGGCCCCTTCGGTATTCCCCTTGTTAGGGGCACCTCGGGCGCCGGGCAATGAACCCAACCCCCCTCGAAGGGGGTAAAAGCCTGGGGGAAGGCCCCCTGAGGCCGAAGGAAATCTCCAGGTACCGAGACACACTTGGCCAGATCCGTGCCGCAGATAACACGGCCGGCCGAAGTGCTACCCGACACCTGGGGAGGTGTCAGACCGAGATTGATCTGCCTCTCTGGCAGCGAAATCTCTCGGTACTAATAACGGTGAGAATAGCTCATTATGGTAAGTTGGGTAAGGCTCCCACAAAACGGAATTGCTACTGCTTGACTAAACTGAATAGCAGGAAATAGAAATGTTTTTCACAATTAAACTGAACTTACATTTAAACTCTGTGCTTGTGCTTAACTGAATTGTTCGAAATTGAACTGTTTTTGACATTGAAACTGTACTTACACTAAACTGAAATGCTATATATATTTAACTGTGTGTAAACAAAATCCGTACTTATACTAATCAGGATTAGCTGAATTAGAACTGCTTGACTAAACTGAATAGCTCGAAATGGAAATGTTTTTCACAATTAAACTATACTTACATTTAAACTGCGTGCTTATCCTAAACTGAATTGTTTGATATAGAACTATTTGTATAAAAATGGATTTGGTATTAAATAACCAACAAAGATGATGCGCCATAAAATCCAAACAACCAACCAATCATCAGTTGTGTTTTCTAAGAGAATCTGAAAGTGGTCACTTGCACACGTGTCGTCATGTACTTTCCAGTTGTAATCAAGGAACTTGCAAGAGTCACATTTGTCCAGTCGGCTGTAGAATACACCGACTGCACCTCTACAGAGGGGTAAGACCCCCCAACGAGTGTCCTGAATATGACACTAAACGATCTGATGGTGAGGTTCCTGTAATCTTGCCCGGTGTGGTAGCACCTGATAGGGCCCTATCTATGGGTTTAATAGAACTAACGGCATACTTATGCTAAACTGTTTGACTAAACTGAATAGCTTAAAATAGAAATGTTTTTGAAAATTAAACCGAACTTACATTTAAACTGCGTGCTAATGCTAAACTGAATAATTTGAAATAGAACTATTTTTGACTTTCAAACTTTACTTACACTAAACTGAATTGTTATATATTGAACTGTTTTGACATTTTACTGTGTAAACAAAATCTGTACTTACGCTAAATAGAATTAGCTCTGTTTGAATAAACTGAATAGTTTGAAATAGAAATGTTTTTGACAAACTGTGTACTCATGCTAAACTGAATTGTTTAAGTAGAACTGGTTATTTACATAAAAATGGATTTGGTGTTAAAAGGTTAATATGCCACAACCAACTAAGGGTCACATATTGTTAGATCTATTGCAGAATATGTGCCTGTTGCTGGGTGAAGATATGTGTTGGATTTATTGTTGTACATGCACAACTGAAGTTTCTATTACTTAGCACTTTTTGTCGGTTTTCTTACTTCCCCAGATCTTATTATGGCTATTGAATTCCCCCATTATAATGAAGGGTCTTGGTAGTTGTTCTATTAAATTGTTCAGTCTTTAGGTTTTCATTTGGGGGAACAAACTGCTATTGTTTTGTGGAGAGTTGCTGATATAGCAACTACCTACATGTTTGTAGTGAGAGATATTGTTTGTAGTGATTATAGATGATCCACAACAAGGTCTATCAGTGTACTTGTTAATATAGTTCTACGAATAAAATGTTGGTGTTTTTTAGGTGAGATTTTTGAAGGCATATGATTGCAGGGCAGTATTGTGTAATAAGTAGCAACAACTCAGTATAGTTGATCCTTGCTCCTCTGATGTTCCATTGGATTATTGTATTCATTTACTTTAGATTTTTGAGACTTTTGGTTGAGATTTGTTGGTTAGTTGGAGTTTTAATTTCAATGTCCATTTTGTTTGATGTGGTTATCAGGGTGGGCTGTGTTTGAGGAATTCTTTTAATTGGGTTTTGTTTTTAAATGACAATATCTTTCTTTTTATTTTCATTTATATCTTTGTTAATATCCGGAGGTCGTACCGGTGACCTTTGTCGCTTTTCTTTAGTTTGTTCAGTAGTTTTAGGGTTTTCTTCTGTGTTGGTATTAGTATTTACTTTAGTTTTGATACAAGGCTCACTTTGTTTCGTTTCATTTGAATGCATGCTTTTAAGGTTTTCTTGGAATGTTAACCATTCGTTAGCTTTTAAATTTATCAATTTTTCTATTAGTTTTTGGTATTTATCAGTTGACATGCTATCCTGGGGTGGTTGATTTAATTTTTGTCCAACATTAGCACAGGTTTTGGTTCCCATTTAGCTTTCGACAATTTTCTTTGCTTCAGTGAAATGTATATTTTTCGTGTGCTTGATAAATATCATCTCTTTTTCTTTCTTATGAATGCCACAGGTTCTTGAAAAACAGGGTGTTCCTCATGGCGATTTGCGCATTCAATGTTCTTGCTTGCCCAATCGGCTGGGGCCATAGAATACACTAACTGTATCTCTCCAGAAGAGTAAGAACCCACCAATGTGTCCTGTATATGACGTTAAACAGTCTGATGGTGAGGTGGGGCTTTGGGGAATTCGGAGAACCACTTCATTGCCATTGCTCCCAGGTCCACTCTGGCCCAGCGTGGTAGCACCTGATAAGACTCTACGTTTGGGCTCAATAGAACTAACGGCATACTTATGCTAAACTGAATAGCTTGAAATAGAAATTTTTGACAATTAAACCGAACTTATATTTAAACTGCGTACTCATGCTAGACTGAATTATTTGAAATAGAACTGTTTTTTAACATTGAAACTGTACTTACACAAAATTGAATGGGTTTTGACATCTAACCGAGTGTAAAAAAATCTATACTTACACTTAACTGAATTAGAACTGCTCAACGAAACTGAATAGCTATAAATAGAAATGTTTTCACAATTAAAATGTACTTACATTTAAACTGCATGCTTATGCTAATTATGAAACTGAACTGTTTTTGACATTAAACTGTACTTACCCTAAACTGAATTGTAATATATAACTGTTTCAATAAACTGAATAGTTTGAAATAGAAATGTTTTTGACAATTAGACTGTGTACTCATGCAAAACTAAATTATCTGAAATAGAACTGATTATTTACATAAAAATGGATTTGTTGTTAAATAATCTACAAAGGTTGATATACCATAAAACCCGACCAACCAACCAAAGTTTGCCACATACTTGGCGTCCTCTGCATATCTCTTTATGGGGTACACATTTTTGACATTTCAAGCATTTCAGGGGAGCTGGAATATACTGCTCTACCATTTCTATTGTGTAGCCAATTCTGATTTCTTTTGGTTTCTCAAAAGTCAGAATGTATATATGGGTCTGTATGATTTCATCATTTCGGCGAATAGTGACTCTTCTGTATTCTTTTGTTTTTTAAAACCCGTTTCAATCTCTTCCAGTGTTGCTAGTGACAGTTCTTTACTTCTCTCAATGCCTTTGGAGGCATTTAATTTTGCATGTAGATAGGCACGGCATTTGAGATTATGAAATTTCTCCATTTGCAGCGGGTTTTCAGCATTTTTTGGCTTTCCACCTCCACAAGCAGGTTTCCTGTTCGGGGTTTCTTTACAGTTTTGGGGTTAGATCTACTGGGTATTTTTTTTTTTCGATCAGAAATGGTGACAGTTGATCTAATTTTATATCGTGTAATGACTCAATCTTTATAAACCTGGGAAAGTCACTATTTGTTTCGGAATCGGATAAATGGCTTCTTCCTTCGAAAAATCCAAAAGATATGAAAGATGTATATTTTCCTTAGTCCTATGCGCCACCACCAACCACGGAGTCCAGCTTATGTTGAGAATAAGCCAGAGGGGAAAGCCCATTCACCCTGGCCGAGACGGGGATATATTACCAGTATATTCATATCAAGAACAAAATTCCAATCCTCAGCCAATTTCTGGTTTTAGTGCCGTACAATTTAACAGTGGTCTCAACACAATTGACCCTCAGCCCCCACCTTCTAGCTCCTATAAGCTAAAGGGGTTGGGAATTGTTCCGAAAAAGCAAATTGAATAGTACATTCGGGTGCAAGGGCATGACCAGATAAGCCGATTGATCGGATCGGACCTATGCGACCGCCCGTTTGCCCATTCGGCTGAGGCCGTAGAATACACCGACTGCTTCTCAGTAGAGGGGTAAGACCCCTCGCCAAACAAATGTCCTGGATATGACACTAAACAATCTGATGG
Source organism: Sepioteuthis lessoniana (assembly GCA_963585895.1). Lineage (NCBI taxonomy): Eukaryota > Metazoa > Mollusca > Cephalopoda > Myopsida > Loliginidae > Sepioteuthis > Sepioteuthis lessoniana. Next base: position 78,167,732 of record OY757916.1, on the reverse strand, counting down.
TGAGGTTCCAATGATGCAAGAGCTTTAGGGAATGCAGAGTACCTTTTCATTAGCATTGCTCCCAGGTCCACTCTGGCCCGAATTAGTAGCACCAGATAGGGCCATGTCTATGGATAGAATAAAATTAAACTGCTTTCTTCAACTGAATTATTTGAATTAGATATGTTTCTGACAATTAAACTTTGTACTTTTGCTGAACTGATTTGTTTGAAATAGAGCTGAATATTTGCAAAAAAAAAAAAAAATGGATTTGGTATTAAATAACCTACAAAGGTTGATATGCCATAAAACCCAACTGACCGCCCGTCAGACCAAGTAAGGGACAAAGTAGTATGTTGCAAGCCATTGACTACTACCGGATCATTGACATCTCAACCACCAGGATCCCGTCCTAGCACCTTACGGGTCGCCGTCCATGGCCAACAGAAGGCCCCATTGGGAGGTTTTACCCCCTCTGCAGAGGTGCAGTCGACATATTCAACAGCCCCAGCCGACAGGGTGAGTTTAAAATGTTACTAGAAAAGTTATCAAAAATCATGTGCATTTAATATATGTCTAGACAAGGTTTGTCATTGAACTATTTGCAATATTTGATTTGGCATAAAAAGAAACTATCTGGCGAAGAACTTTTTTTGACACTTGAAATGCGTACTTATGTTAAACTGAATTGTTTGAAATAGAACTGTTTTTACAATTTATGGAGTGAAAACGGAAACTGTACTTATGCTAAACTGTACTGTTTGAAATAGAACTGTTTACATGTATAAAATTGTTTTTGCATTAAATAACCTAAAATGGTTGATATGCCATTAAACCAAAGCAGAAAAGTAAAACCGAAGAATATAAGGGAAAAAGTGTTTCTACTGAGGACTGATCTGGAACTCGAGACTTCAAGTTAAGGGAATCAATTTCTCTTTCCTAATAAAAGAGAAATTAATTCTAAACCTTATCTTTCTTTAAGGATAATTCTTTTGTGTTTGTTTAAATTACCTCAATACAAAAGCTCTTGTGTTTTTCTCGGGGAAGGAAAATTCAGTTTTCCTTTTATTATATACAAAAGGAAAAGTGTTTTTTTTTTTCTACTCGCACGTTTTTATGGCATTTTTTTCCGGTTATTCTTTTTCTTTTGAAGAAAAAAAGGAACACACTTATGGAGGATTTCAAAAGTGCTTTATTAGATTTTGTGAAACTTCCAAACGCAAAGCAATTGCAACTTCAAGAATGGAAAAATTACTTATTCAAACTCAAAAAGAAAATCAAGAGAAAAGTGAAGAGAAACAGCAGCAATATCAACAAAAACAGCTGGAATATTAACAGGAAATGGAAGCAAAAAAAATCAAAGAGAAACAGCTTGAATTTCAAAACAAGTATTGGAACTTCTATAGAAAACGAATTTTCTTTTTCGCAGAAAACCATTTGGAGAATGCTTGAGAATTTTTCATACTCTCTCGAGGAAGACCTAACTTTTCGTCATATTTTAGGAGATATGAGGCGCAAGCATAGGCCTCTATGTTAATGCACACAAAACGGAATATATGTGCTATAATCAAACGGGGGACATCTCCACTCTAGAAGGAACCCCTCTTAAACTAGTATACAAATTCACTTACCTAGGAAGCAGCGTCGAATCAACCGAAAAGGACATCGAAACGAGGTTAACGAAAGCATGGACAGCTATCAATAGGCTATCAATTATATGAAAATCAGACCTAACCGATAAAATGAAACGCAGTTTCTTCCAGGCAGCGGTCACATCGATACTGCTATATGGCTGCACTACATGGACGCTAACAAAACGGCTGGAGAAGAAGCTAGATGGCAATTACACAAGAATGCTGCGTGCAATCCTGAACAAGTCCTGGCAGCAACACCCCACAAGACACCAACTGTACGGCCACCTGCCCCCTATCACGAAAACTATTCAAGTTAGAAGAACCAGACATGCAGGACACTACTGGAGAAGTAGGGACGAACTCATAAGAGATGTACTCTTATGGATCCCCACACATGGCCGCGCAAAAGCAGGACGACCAGCACGAACATACATTCAGCAGCTATGTGAGGATACAGGATGTTGTCCTGAAGACCTACGTAGGGCGATGAACGATAGGGAGGAGTGGCGAGAGAGGATCAGGGATGTCTGTGCTACCAGCGCGATATGATGATGATGATACAAAACAGATTGTGGAATTTGGAGTGACTCGAAGAAAATTCGTCTTCTGAGTTAACTTGGCACAACTAAGCATGCAACATTCATAAATTACATTCTGCCCCTGAAGACTTGTGAATCAACATTTACCGAAGCAGTAGAATTACTGATGCAATTCTTCAGTCCTAACACGTCTCTTTTTCACAAAAAATGGAAATGTCTTAATCTGACAAGAAAGGAAGGAGAAGATTTTACCACTTTCGCATCAGTAGTAAACAAACACTGTGACGATTTCAGACTTCAAATGTTTGATATTTGTGCAAGGGCTAGTTTCAACAAAATATGCAGAAATTAGGCGCAGATAATTAGATAAGTTGGAGAAAGAGCCAAACATAACTTTACAGCAGATTGCTGAGGATTGTCAAAGGGTTGTTAGCGTAAAACAAGAGTCTAAAAAAATCTGTTTCGATTCATTAATTTTACTGGGAGACAGTTTGGTTTTACTCACATTAGAAAAATGTGCGACAATAAGAAGCAAAGTCTCCCACTAAAAGCAATAAATTGAGCATAAATCGCATCGCGGATTATATAAATTCGAATGTTTACCGTTCTGAGTCAAGGTCGCGCCAGCAATTTTTCATCGGGTGCAGGATAATATGCTGAGTGGCCTTGATTTCGCGGTGCGTTATTTAGATGACATTCTGATGAAAAGCAAAAGCATAATCGAACACATGGAACGCGTCCATAAGGTTTTTGCTAAGATTCAAGATTATGGTTTTAAATTTAGAGACCAAATGCGATTTTCTTTTCATGGAAAAAATCAAATACCTGGGTCACATTATTGATAAGGATGGTAGAAGACCATATCCTGAACGAGCTGCTGCAATTAAAGACATGCCGGCACCTGATTATATCGCTTCATGGCAGAGTGTCCTGGGACTAGCTAAGTATTACCAGATATTCATATCGAATATGCATGATATGCATGCTACCCTCAAATAATTGTTAAAAAAAGACAAGCCCTGGGTTTGAACGGCAGAATGCCAGGAAGCATTTGAAAAAAATCAAGAAAAAACTGACGTCAGACTAATTTCTTACCCATTATAATCCAGATTTAAATATTATTGTGGCCAGCGACGCTAGTTCGTTTGGTGCAGGGTCATGCATTCAGCAAAAAATGACTGATGGGACAACTAAACTGACAGCCAACGCGTCGAGAGCTTTGCTTTCTGTGGAGAAAAATTATTCGCAAATTCCAAAAGAGGCTTTGGGGATTATGTTTGCAGTCTCAAAGTTTCACCGTTTTATTCATGGTCGACACTTTATACTACAGACTGAATACACGATATTACCATTTTTGGCTCGGTGAAAGATATGCCTTCTCCCACAGCCAACAGACTGCAGAGAAGGGCATAATCCTGCTTAATTAAAATTTCAAAATGGCGCACCTACCACCAACCATCGAATAAATTTGGCCATGAGGACGGACTATCTTAAATACAAAGAACCACAAGAAGACCCTCTTATTGCCTCTCTTCAATCTGAAGGCGAATTAAAAATTACACTTTGCAATTCAGTTAGGGAACTCCCAGTGACACTTGATCAAATTAAGCAAGAAGCTCTCCGCGATGAGTATATCAACCGGATAAAGACAAAAATTTTAGAAAATTACCAGCGTACTACAGACCTTTTCTCTACATGCGTCAATGTGTTACTGTACAGAGAACGCGTCGTGATTCCGTCGACATTGCAGAAACGAATTTTGAAAGAATTTCATGCTAGCCATCCAAGGAGTAATTGGATGAAAGGACTGATGAGTAGCTTTTGTCTATTAGTCAAACATGGACAAAGATATTGAAAACGCGGTCAAACTAGGCTAAGGCACCTCCTACTAAATTTAAACCCTGGCCAAAGACAGACTTTCCATGTTCTAGGATACACACTGACTTCGCTAGCCCGCTGGAAGGATCATACTATTTCATTGTAGTCGAGTTTCTCAAAGTGGCGTGAAGTATATAGATGTAAAAAAAAACAAAACTACAGAAATCACCATAAAATTTCTTCATGAGCTGTTCGCAAGGTTGGATGTAGTAGACACCATAGTGTCTGACAATGGAAGCCAGTTTACATCGAGAGAGTCTTAAGATTTCTGCGAATCATACCAGATCGATCACATCACTACTGCCCAGTTCCATCCGCGGTTTAATGGATTGGCTGAATGATTTGTAGATACCTTGAAGAGAGCTGTGAAAAAAATATTTAGGGCTACACCAACTGAAAAAGCTCTTCAACAATTCCTTCATGTATATAAGATTACTCTGAATGATAAAACACCAGCTTCACAACCACAGCCGAGGTGATGTTTGCACGTAGAATACGGTCTGTGTACGACAAATTAATACCTAAAGTTACGAAGCCTGGACGAACAAACATCGTACCAAGAGAACGCTATAATCCCGGAGAAAAAGACTTTTACAGAATTTTTAAAGACTAAATCTTTTGTGGGGCAGGTACGATCGAGATAAGTTAGGAATATAATGTACATTGTAAAGGGTCCACAATTCATGCATAAAAGACATCTTAATCAGCTTACGGGACGCATATCAAATGAGGCGGATAGCAGTCCTTCGGAGGAAACGGTGATGGATTTCATCTACGACACACTCAATATTTCAACTCCTCTAGCGGCTCCCGAAATAAAACTATTTGACATTTCACTTTGTGTATTGCCAACTGCACTTCTGTAGAGGGGTAAGACCCCCCCAATTGAGCTACCTGTAGGCCGTGGGTGGCGACCCGTGATGCATGAGGACGGGATCCTGGTGAGTGAGCGGTCCGTGACTTGCAACACTCCACTTTGGCCCTTACTTGGGCTAGACGGGAGGTCGGAGGGGCCTGATCCGATCAAATCAATCGGCTGTTCATGTCAGCCCTCTATCAGATTACTTTAAAATCTGAATGAGGGCGATAGCTATAGGGTCAATCATGCTGAAGAAAGACCTATAACCTTTCCATCCCTGGGTGAGTTGTTAGCTTGGGAACCAAAACCTAGAAAAATAATAAAATTTTCCATCAGCAGCCTGAGTAAACTGTGTAGCCCTGGTATTCCTTGGCGAATGGGTTTCCCCCTAGGCGTATCCCCGAATAGGGCTCCGTGGTAGGTGGAGAGCATAGTCAATGAAACTCAAACAATAAATATATGGATTTTTCAACTTAAAAACTCCAAGCAACTGGTGCAAATAAAAAAAAAATTAAAAGAAATTTGAGAGAAACTGATTCCGAAGATGAAGTAGAATCTCCCTTCCCGAGATTCATTACAATAGAATCCAAAAGCTCGCCAATGACGAGTCTTTCACTGTTCATAATTGAAAAAGTCATATCAAGTAATATAACACCAAAATGAGTTAAAAAAAATTAAAGGATGAAACATTATTCGTTGAGGTGGAAAAAAGAAAACATGCGAACTTTCTGTTGAAAATGACAATGTTCAACAATATTGCAGTCAAAACGTCCCCTCACAAATCCCTGAACACAAGTAAGGGATGGTGATGAGTAAAGAACTGTCATTGTATGCCTTAGAAGAAATAAAAAAGGAGTTAAAAAGACAAGATGTGATTGATGTCAAAAAAGTTTCTATTAAAAAAGAAGGTAAAACAATATAAACAAACACCTATATTATGACATTCAATACACCAAAAATCCCTGAAAAATAAAGGTTGGCTACTTTATGGAGAAGGTTGAGTAATTTGTTCCTAACCCATTGAGATGCTATAGGTGTCAAAAATATGGACACCATGAGGACTCATGTAGAGTGTGCGGGAAATGTGGCCAAAGAGATCCTGGCCACTACATGAATGAATGTGAATTTCCCTATAAATGTACGAATTCTGGTGGTGATCATTCGGTCAACGTAAGATCTTGCGATATTTGGAGGAGAGAAAAAGAGATCCTCACTGTAAAATATAAGAACAATATTCCTTACCATGAAGCACGGAAAAGGGTAGTAGGGTCTAATACCTATACCTACTCCCAAGCAGTCCAACGAGGAAAAAAGTGAAATAAAATGAGGAAATGATAAAAAAATTAATTCAACTTGATCCGTGTGATTATGGAAGCTTTATTAATGAGATAAAAACCTCGATCGGAAATAAACCTTGTAAAATTTTAACTCTGCAAACAACTATGCAAGGAAAAATCTCCACTAATGTACAGACCTTCACAGGGGAGGATTCTTGGGATGAGAGGACAACGGCACCGGCATCTAACCAATCCTCTCCAAAATTGCACACTACTATTAAGAAGCAAGACAGGCCGGAATCTCCAAAGGCCATGCAAAATAATATAAAAAAGAAAAGATCTCCAATCCGCCCACCAACATTCGAGTTGAACAAAGAGAGGGAAGCTAGGGAGAACTCCACAAAGGGGAATAATCTGGCTCAGGCTGTTGTATAGCCATGACCAACTATACAAACACATATGCATGCATGCAGAATCATAACGACACAATAAAGACGAGCAACACAGTTCTTTAGAAAAATACACCACTCTCTTTATTGAAAGTGTTGTGTGTGAGAGGGAGTTGGAGACCGAACAGAACTGCAACATATTGACCCCCCCCACTCGATTGGCCATAACAGCGTTTCTTTCCCGTTCTCCTGGATTGCTCAACCGGAGGCCTGAGGGCCCAGTCTCTCTGGGTCATGTTCCTCAATCTAGCATCTTCTCTGCAACTGCTCAGTCAGGGGCCTGAGGGCCCACTCAGCTAGGTGCTGGCTTTCTCTACTGCATCTTGTCTCCAACTCATCTGATCTCCAAACTGCCTGACCTCCTGTCTTCACCCGGGTTTTATAATTGTCCACGCCTACTTTCTTCTTGTGGGCGTCACGAATCGCACTCAATTAACCCGTCTACGGTCAAGGTTATATTCTGATATTCTTCCACCAGATGTACCTGTTATTGACACGGGTACATTTCCTATTTTGACAGCCCGACCGGGTCGGGGGTCAATATACAACAAGGCCAGTTCGCCACCTATTGGAAAATATCAGACCAAGCAATAGAACCAACGAGTTCTACAGAGACCAAAAATAATTATCAATTACAAGAAAAAATGGAATCTGAAGAGGCTACCCCTGTAAATGCAAAGAACAAAAAGAAAACCTTCGAAAACCTCCATATTACATTCTAACCAAATATGCCTAACTCAATCATACAATGGAACTGCGGAGGAATTAGAGCGAATTATGAAAAACTCCAACTACTTCTGGATAAATATAATCCCAAAGTAGTATGCCCCCAAGAAACGTTTATTAAAGAAAATAACCAGATAAACATCAACAATTATCAGGATTACAATCACCTACACAAGGTTAGACTCAGGGCTTCTGGGGGTGTCTCAATCCTTGTCAGGAAAGATGTACCGCAGAACCAAATCAGCATTGACAGTGATCTCCTGGTGACTGTTGTCAAAGTAACTCTACACAAATCAATAAACATTTGCTCCATTTACATCCCACCACATGATCCTATAAATGAATCTAAATTAAACAATGTAATAGAATAGATTCCTAAACCCTACATATTGTTAGGTGACTTTAACAGTCACAATATTGTATGGGGATGCCTGCAAACTAACAAAAAGGGCAAGGATCTGGAAAACATAATTAATCGCAACAATCTATGCATATTAAATAATAAATCTCCAACATATCTCAATTCATTTACCGGCTCCTACTCAGCTATTGACCTCACTCTATCTGATCCTTCAAGCTACATGGACTACACATGGAAAGTCCATAACGATCTTTGTGGCAGTGACCATTTCCCTATCATAATAGATATTCTTCAACCTAGTCATGACATCAACAGACCTTCCCGTTGGAAAATTAATAAGGCCAACTGGATTGATTTTAAAACATTATTTGATAGAGAACTTGTCCAGAACCCAAATAACACATGCATGATTGACCATTTCACTGAAACATGAATAGAAATAGCTACTAAAACCATTCCAAAAATCTCACCCACAAATAAACGCAACACACCCTGGTTTAATGATGAATGCAGGGTGGTAATTCAACAACGAAATGTTGCTTTTCGTAAATTCAACAAAGAACCCTCCACGAGTAACTTAAACACTTTCAAACTTCTTCGAGCAAAAGCACGGAAAATTATAAAACAAACAAAAAAATCAGTTGGCAAAATTATGTCAACAAACTCAATTCCTCAACCAAAAATACAAACTACACCTCTGAAAAACCTTATTAAAAATAAATCAGAAGTCACAAATATAAAAGACATTGCCGATGCACTGGCTGAAACCATCTCGGCTAATTCCTCCTCCCATAACAAACAAAATTAAATTTTAAATCTAACAATGCTGAAAATTATAACGGATTCTTCACATTGGCAGAGCTAAAAGAAGCCATCCAAAAATCACACAACACAACAGTCTGCCCAGACGAAATTCACTATGAATTTCTCAAACAATTACCCCGAAGTCTCTTGACTACTTGTTTGCTGCTCTAAATGAGATCTGGGAAAGTTGTAAATTTCCAGACTCATGGAGAGTAGCTACCATAATCCCTATACCTAAACCAGGGAAAAATAGCCTCTATCCTTCTAATTATCGATCAATAGCACTAGCAAGCTATCTCTGCAAAACCATGGAACGTATGTTCAATAAAAGATTAGTTTGGTTCATTGAATCCAACAACCTTTATACCAACTCTCAATGTGGCTTTAGAAGCCAAAGATCTACGATGGATCACGTGTTCAGGTTGGAAACTTCCATTAGAGAGGCAAACATCCAAAAACATCATCTCGTCGCTGTATTCTTTGATCTAGAGAAAGCATATGAAACCGCTTGGAGATATGGTATTATGAAAGACCTGCATAATATGGGTTTGAGAGGTAGACTCCAAAACTTTATTAAAGTTTTTCTCACAGACAGGAAATTTCAAGTTCGAATTGGAACAACATCGTCTGATATTCAAAAACAAGAAGGGGTCTCTCAGGGGAGTATATTATCAGTAACCCTCTTCAACATAAAAATTAATAGCATTAACAATTGCGTGAACTCTGGAGTTGATAGCTATTTATATGTAGATGACTTCTGCATCACATTTAAAACCAAATATATACGTACAGCAGAGCGTCAACTGCAACATAGTATCAATAGAATTTAAAAAATGGGTTGCCATAAGTGGATTTCCAAAACAAAAACTCAAAGCGTGCATTTTTACCAGTTGAGAAAAATGCACAACTACCCTACATTAAAGTTGGACGATTCGGAATTTCCAGTCGTCAGTTCGCCCTGTCGGCTGGGGCTGTAGAATACACCGACTGCACCTCTGCAGAGGGGTAACCCCACCCCCAATGAGGCCACTTGTTGGCCGTGGGTGGCGACCCGTAAGGCGCTAGTGGTTGAGCAGTCATTGATCCGACGACAGAGTGGTCAATGGCTTACAAGACACCACTTTGGCCCTTACTTAGTCTGACGGGCGGTCGGATTGGGCCCGATCCGATCAATCGGCTGGTCATGTCAAGCCCTAGCACCTATATATTTTATCCCGACCGTACTTTTAAATCTGCACTTGCAGCAAGTTCCCAACCCTTATCTGTTAGTTGCTAGAAGGCGGTGGCTGAGGGTCAATTGTGTTGAGAATAGGAATTTGACCAGCGCTGAGGACTTGAATTTGGCAACGGCTCGGAAGCCTACCCTCAACTCGAGTATACTGGTCCGTGGTGGGTGGAGGAGCACAGGGCCAGCGAAAAATATACAACATATATGGCGTCTTCAAACAAAAATCTAAACGAAACCTCTCAGAATCAGAGTCGGAGAATGAGGCAGCAGACTTCCCTAGATTTATTGTTATTTAATCTTTGGAGGAGGTATGCTAGCCAAATTCTCAGTTTTCCTCATAAAAAAGTAATATCTACAAGAGCTTGTCCGAAAACTGTTAAGAAAACAAGGAATGATAACTTGCTTGTCGAGGTAGACAGCCAGGGACAGGCAGAAAACATTAAAAATAAAAAAGTTCCATATGACCAGAACGTACCTGCATGAGAAACTCAACACTTCCAAGGGATTTATCAGGAGTAGGAAGTTGGCATTGGCTACAGAAGACGATATAACATCAGCACTGGGAAAACAGGGAGTTTTATAAATATAAAGAGCATCTCAATCAGAAAAGATGAACAAAGAATCCAGACCAACACATACATCCCAACATTTTATAATATTTAAGCTCTAAAAGAGGTGAAGATCGGCTATTGTCCACCAATAAGCATTAAAGATAGACTAAAAAACCTGTCTCCGATAAGACCTGAACAACTGAAACAAAAATCACAACTCCCCATTAACCAAACTACGAAAATACAAATGAACACCAAAGTGAATAAGGAAAGACCAGGAAGTACATTCAAAATACCCTCAACAACAAAGTCGCCTATAACAACCAAACAACCCAATTCTCAACAACCAACAAAACCCCTACAAAGGACGTATCGTATAGAAAGTATGGTTAGTGACAAAGACCGCGTAGTTGCCAGCTTTAATCTTGAAGAAATAATCAAAAACTACAATACTTGAAACCACTTAACTGTCGGCAAACTTATAAGCTCAATCACCTTTTAAATTGTTAATCTCTAACATACCATACGTATTTATTTAAATGTGAGCAAACAAATGATGTTAAATTCTTATTGTTACATAGCAACTCTGATAATAATTTAACTGTGTGCAAACAAATCATGAAAAGTAAATAGAATGATTTATACTGTCTGCATACTTACGCCAAACTGGATTGTTTGAATTAGAACTGTTTGACTAAACTGAATAGCTTGAAATAGAAATGTTTTAACAATTAAGCTGTACTTTCAGTTTAGCATTAGCACATAGTTTAAATGTATTGTTAGAAATGGAACTGTTTTTGACATTTCAGCTGTACTCCAGTATGTTTGAATAAACTGAACAGTTTGAAATAGAAATTTTTTTGACAATTAAACTCTGTACTCATACTAGATTCAATTATTTGAAATAGAACTGACTATTTGTGTAAAAATGGATTTGGCGTTAAATAACCTACAAAGGTTGATATGCCATATAACCCAACCAACTAATAAACCAACCAACAAATCATATTTAATATGCATAAAGAGGATTTGGCATTTGTCTTCAGTGGTTGATATGTCATAAAATCCAATGAAACAATTTTATTTCACCGCGGGCAGTGTTGGGTTTTTTTCCGACGCTAACATCTTAGGAAGTCCGAGCAGGAGGTATTTTTTTTTTTCTGATGGACAGGTGTTTTGAAACTTCAAGTATATCATCGTAACTTCTCATTAAATAACACTCTTTACTTTTTTTTTGTTTTTCGAGAAGTTTAACTTATTTCTTTTGTTTAATTTAATCATAACAGTCAATATACGTAAATTAGAGAAATAGTAAATTACCAATAGTATAATGAACGAAAACCCATGGAACTCACAACCTGTCGGCAACACAGCCGGACTTATTTTAAGACTTCGTGATATGCGCAAGCTGTTTCATGAATTTGGCGCTTCTTGTTTTAAACTATTTTGCTGGTTTCCCTTTTCTAACTTCTCTGTAATCCATACAAAATTATATTTTCTTTTTCAACATAAAGATATGATCAAGTTTAACAGACGGATCGATTTTCTTATTTTAACGTATTACATATCCAAAGGTATACATTAATTAAAAATAAAAGAAAGTAAGACGAGGTTGTAGGGACCCCCGTCAGGGTGTAGTTGTAACCAAGGTGGTGTGCATATTTATTACTGAGTCTGATCCTCTCTGCTTCTCCAATAATTGTGACCGTAGGTCGTACCTAATCTACGCTAAGTACATATCAAAAACTTAGGGTAACTCTTTCGATAGGACTCAAAATATGTCGACTGCATTCTTCAGGGGTAGAAGAACCCCCACCCAAAGTGGTTTGCCCAGTCGACTGGGGATGTTGAGTACACTGACTGCACCTCTACAGAGAAGCAACCCCCCCATGAGTGTCCTAGATATGACAATAAACAATCTATTGGTGAGGTTCCAGTAATGCTGGGGCTTTGGGGAATAAATACGGAGCACTCCTTTATTGCAATCGCTCCCCGGTTCACTCTGGCACGGAGTGGTAGCACCTGATAGGTTCCTGTCTATGGGACAAATAGAACTAAAATGCGTATTCATGCTAAAATTAATTACTTAAAATAGAACTGTTTTGACATGTAAACTGCCTATTTAAGCTAAACTGAATTGTTTGAATTAGAACTGTTTGACTAAATTAAATAGCTTGAAATAGAAATGTTTTTACAATAAAACTGTGTACTTATGCTAAACTGAATTGTTCGAACTAAAAGTAATTATTTGTATATGCCATAAAACTCAAACAACCAATCAAACTCGTGCAAACAAATTACTGATGTTAAATTGATACTTGAAATCATTTAACTGAGTACCAAGAATAGAACCCAGGCTCGATTTAAAATGTTATCAAGAAAATGTTAACAAATAAATGTATATTCAATATATGTGTATAAACAGGATTTGGCATTAGATAGCCGACACTGATTGATATACCATAAAATTAAACCAAACCATTTTTTGCAATTACTCCCGGGTCTACACTGTTTCGAGTAACTATGACTTATTAGGTTTCCATGTATGGGTCAAATAGATCTATTTAAAAATAAATATTGAATAGTTATATGGTTTTATGTATTCCTATGTGCAAACAAATCATCATTATTAAATAGAATTATCAATATATGTTGGTTGGGTCATTGGGGTTTAATGGCATATTAAACCTTGTGTTGACCAGTCGGCTGGGGCTGTAGAATACACTGACTGAACTTCTGCAGAGGGGTAAGATTCCTCCAACGAGTGTCTTTGATATGACACTAAACAGTCTGATGGTGAGATCCCTGTAATGCTGGGGCCTTGGGGAATACGGAACACCCCTTCATTGCCCTTGCTGCCAGGTCCACACTGGCCCGGCGTTGTAGCACCTGATTGGGCCCTATCTTTGGGTTAAATAGAACTAAGAGAATATTTATGCTAAACTGAATTGTTTGATTAAATTGAATAGCTTAAAAAAGAAATAAACTGTATTTACACTAAACTGAATTGTTTGACATGGAAACTGTTTTGACATGGAACTGTGTGTAAACAAAATCTGTACTTATACTAAATTGAATTAGCTGAATTAGAACTGAATACCTTGAAATAGAAATGCTTTACACAATTAAACTTTACTTACATTTAAACTGCGTGCTTACGCTAAACTGAATTATATGAAACTGAACTGTTTTTGAAATGAAAACTGTATTTACACTAAACGGAATTGTTATATATAACTGCTTGAATAGTTTGAAATAGGCTTTTGACAATTAAACTGTGTACTCGTGCTAAACTAAATTGTTTGAAATGGAACTGATCCTTCATTTAAAAATGGATTTGGCGTTAAATAACCGACAAAGGTTGATATGCCATAAAATCCAACAAACCAAACCTTGTGGGTTATATAATGCCAAATATTGTGTTTACTGATGTGATTTTTAAGCGAATAGTTAGTGGGTAAATATTTTAAAACTAATTGTTAGAACGTGCGACAAAGGTTAGCAAACATTTTACTTAACAGGCGTATACTGTATCGATGGTCTTGTTTCGTAGATGTATCTTATATATATCTACTAGATTGGGATTTGTAATTGCGTTGTCAGTTTCAATATCCATAAATTCTCCATTATAGGATCGATTTTGCGTTTTGATTAATCCTTGGGAGTTAGATTGCTTTTTTTTTTTTTTTTTTTTTTTTTTTGTTTGTTATGGTCTTTTTTAATATTTGGCTTCTCATTACTTTTGTTGATTTTATTCTTGTTGCTGAAGGGTCTCTGGATAATGAGGTTTGATATTTTTGTCATTTTTGTTCGGCTGTTGGTTACGTCAGATTTATTTTGGATTGGGAAAGGTTCAACTTTGGTGGTAATTAGAATCTGTTTGGTTTTGTTGCTCGGTCCTGCATTTATTTTATAAATTGGTGGGTGATTCAGTGATTTTTTTTCTTTTACGGTATTTATTGCATTTGGTGATTTTGTTTTCCATGTCTTTGTGGAGGTGGGGTGGGTATCGGGAGTTCATTTTGTTTTTATTTCATTACTGCTAAATGTAGCGATTAATTTTGTTCTTTAAGCAGTTCTCGAAATTTTAGGCAGGCTTTTGTCCCTAGTTTCTCAAGTATTTCGATGAGAGCTCTGTATTTATATTTTTGTTGGACTGATTGGCTTGGGTTTTTTGGTACATCAGCCATTATAGGTTATTTAATGCCAAAGCCTTGCCCAGTTGACTGGGGCTGTAGAATACACCGACTGCGTGTCAGCAGAGGGGTAAGACCCCCCCCAACGAATGTCCTGTTATGACATTAAACAATCTAATGGTGAGATTCCAGTGATGCTGGAGCTGTGGGGAATGCGGAATACCCCTTTACTGACATCTCTCCCAGGTCCACTGTGGCCCGGTGTGGTAGCACCTGATAAGGGTCCTATCTATGGGGTAAATAGAAATAAACCGTGCTTCTTTCACTATACTGATTTTTGCGTTTAAAATGCGTATTTATGCCAAGCTGAATTGTTTAAAATAGAACCGTTTTGACATTTAAACTGCGTACTAATGCTACACTGAATTGCTCGAAATAGAACTGTTTTGACGTTTAAACTGTGTACATATGCTGAACTGAATTTTCTAAAATAAAACTGTTTAACATTTAACTCTGTATATTGTCCAGTCGGCTGGGGCTGTAGAATACACCGACTGCGTCTCAGCAGAGGGGTAAGACCCCCACCCAACGAGTGTCCTGGATATGACACTAAACAATCTAATGGTGAGGTTCCGCTTATGCTGGAGCTGTGGGGAATGCGGGGTACCCCTTTATTGCCATCACTCCCAGGCCCACTCTGGCCCGGTGTGTTAGCACCTGATAAGGGTCCTATCTATGGGTTAAATAGAACTAACGGCATACATATGCTAAACTGAATTGTTTAATTGAACTGAATAGCTTGAAATAGAAATGTTTTTAACAATTAAACCGTACTTACAATGTCAATGTCAAAAAACTGTTCTATTTGAAATAATTCAGTTTGGCGTAAGCACGCAGTTTAAATGTATTTACACTATACTGATTTGTTTAACATAGAACTGATTTGACAATTAACTGTGTGTGAACAAAATATGTACTAATACTAAACTGAATTAGCTGAAATAGAACTGCTTGACTAAACTGAATAGCTAGAAATGTTTTTGACAATTAAAATGTACTTACTTTTAAAGTGCGTACTGATGCTAAACTGAATTGTTTGAAATTGAACTGTTTTTTGACATTGAAACTGTACTTACACTAAACTGAATTGTTATATATAACTGCTTGAATAGCTTGAAATAAAAATGTTTTTGACAATTAAACTGTATACTCATGCTAAACTGAATTGTTTACATGAAAATGGATTTGGCGTTAAATTACCTACAAAGGTTGATATGCCATAAAACCCCAAAACAAAGAATAATGCCAAATCCAGTTTATACATAAATATTAGATATATATGATTTGTAAATATAAGTCAAGGAAGTTAATTAGTTTTAAGTATTGCTATGTATCAATAACAATGCGATTAAACATCTGTTATTTCTTTAACCATTGTTAAATGACCAAACTGTTCTATTTCAAGCAATTCAATTTAGCATGTCATTGGCTTGCACTCAGTTTAAATGTCAAATAGTTCTATTTGACCCCTACATAAGACCCTTTCAAGTACTTTTCAGTTGGCTGGGGCTATAGAAAACATCGACTGCTTCTCTGTAGTAGGGTAAGACCCCCCCACCCCACCCTGAAGAGGCCTACTCTGGCCCAGAGTGGTAGCATCTAGTAAGAGTCCTATCTATGGGTTAAATAGTACTAAACAGTGGTTTCTTGCGTTTAACATTTAAACTGCGTATTCATACTAAACTGAATTGTTTAAAATAGAACTGTTTTGACATTTAAACTGCGTACTTACGCAAAACTAAATTATCTGCAATGAAGCTGTTTTGAGAGAAAAGCTGAGTATTGCCCAGTCGGCTGGGCTGTAGAATACACCGACTGCACACCTGACCCCCCCCCATGAGTGTCCTGATTATAACACTAAACAATCTGATGGTGAGGTTCCAGTGATGCGGAGCTTTGGAGAGTGCGGAGTACCCTTTCAGTGCCATTGCTCACGGGTCCACTCAGGGCCCTATCAGGTGCTATTATTCCGGGCCCATCTATGGGTTAAATAGAACTAAACTGCATTCTTTGAATTAGAGCTGTTTCACAAAACTGAATAGCTTGAAATAGAAATTTACTTACATTTAAACTGCGTATTTATGGTAAACTGAATTGTTTGAAATGAAACTGCTTTTGACATTAAACAATTCAGTTTAACGTAGGTACACTTTCAATAGAAAACTGTTTTGACATTGAACTGTGTGTAAACAAAATCTATACTAAACTGAATTGGCTTAATTAGAACTGCTTGAATAAACTGAATAGTTAAATCGTCAAAAATATTTCTATTTCAAGCTGTGTACTCATGCTAAACTGGATTGTTTTGAAACAGAACTGATTATTTGTATTAAATGGATTTAAATAGAACTAAACTGCGTACTTATGCTGAACTGAATAGTTTGAATTAGAACTGTTTGACTAATTTGAATAACTTGAAATAGAAATATTTTGACAATTAAACTGTGTTCTTATGCTAAACTGAACTACTTGAAATAGAACTGTTTTGACATTAACACTGCGTACTTAAAATGAACTGAATCAATTCAGCTTTGTCAAAGAGTTTTTGATAATTAAACTGAGTACTCATGTTAACTGAATTGTTTGAAATAGAACTGCATATTTGCATAAAAATGGATTTAGCACTAAATAACCCACAGAGGTTGATATGCCATAAAACCCTACCAGCAAGCCTTTCAAGTGCTACCACTCCGGGTCCGATTGAACCTGGCAACAATGGTAATGAATGAGTTCTTCGCATTCCATAATACTCAAACAATCTAATGGTGAGTCTCTAATAATGATGAATTTCATATCCAGGACTTTCGTTGGTAGGGGGGTATTACTACTCGGCAAAGATGCTGTCGGTTTATTTTACAACCCCAGCCAACTGGTTTCTGCTTATTGGATTCGCCTTCAGTGCTATATTGACGTAGATGTCATCTTCATATATAACATTTTTAGAAGCAAGGTAAATAGTTGAATCCTATTTTTACCTTTCACCTCTTTGAGTTTTCTCTATCTTTTATGTGTATTGCAAGTTCTTCAAAAGTGGTTCTTTGCCCAGTCGCCTGGGGCTGTAGAATACACGGACTGCACCTCAGTGGAGGGGTAAGACTCCCTCACGAGTGTCCTGATGTGACACTAAACAATCTAATGGTGAGGTTCCAGTAATGCCGGAGCTTTGGGAAATGCGGAGTACCCCTTCATTACCATCGCTCCCAGGTCCACTCTGGCCTGGAGTGGTGGTACCTTATAAGGGTCCTATGGGTCAAATAGAACTAAACTGCGTACTTATGCTAAACTGAATTGTTTGAAATGGAACTGTACTTACGCTGAACTGAATTTTTTAATATAGAACTGTTTTGATATTTAACTGTGTGCAAACAAAAACTATACTTAGTGTACACTAGATTGTTTGAAATAGAACTGTTGGACTAACTGAATAGCTTGAAATAGAAATGTTTTTGACGATTAAACTGTGTACTCAGAATTATCTTTCCAACAATTCAGTTAAGCCTATTGTATAAAAATGTATTTGGCATAAAACAATCTACAAAGGTTAACCTGCCATAAAAACCAACCAACCAAACGAACAAACTATTCACTTACAAATCATATGTATTACCATTTAACTGTGTGCAAACAAATGATCAGTGGTAATTAGAATTATTTGTGTTCGATACAATTACGTGAAACCATTTAGATGTGTGCAAAAGAATGAGCTTAAGTTTGTTTAAAAATGTTATCAACAGAATCTCTTTACAAATCATATGTATTTAATACGCATGTATAAACAGGATTTGTCATTAAATAACCTACAATGGCTTATATGCCATAAACCCAAACCAATCTCTAGTACTGCCCAGTCGGCTGGGGCTGTAGAATACGCCGACTGGACCTCTGTAGAGGGGTAAGACCCCCCCCTCAATGGGGCTACCTGTAGGCCGTGGGTGGCGACCCGTGATGAGTGAGGACGGGATCCTGGTGGTTGAGCGGTCCGTGACTTGCAACACTCCACTTTGGCCCTTACTTGGGCTAGACGGGAGGTCGGAGGGGCCCGATCCGATCAATCGGCTGGTCATGTCAGCCCTCTATCAGATTACTTTAAAATCTGAATGAGGGCGATGGCTGTAGGGTCAATCATGCTGAAGAAAGACCTATAACCTTTCTGTCCCTGGGTGAGTAGTCATCTTGGGAACCAAAACCCAGGAACTTAATAAAATTGTCCATCAACAACTATCAGGCTTACAATCACCTACACAAGGATGGACTCAGGGCTTCTGGGGGTGTCTCCATCCTTGTCAGGAAAGATGTACCGCAGAACCAAATCAGCATTGACAGTGATCTCCAGGTGATTGCTGTCAAAGTAACTCTACCCCACATAGAATATATAAAAGATAAATGTAATAAAACACTGAAACTACTGATAATAGCCCATACAGACTGGGGTGCAGATTTTCAAACATTACTAAAATTATATAGAACATTAATCCGCTCAAAAATCGACTACGGCTGCTCCGTATATGGAGCAGCCAGAAAGTCCTATCTGAAAACATTAAATACTGTTCACCATGAAGGATTAAGACTCATTTTGGGGGCTTTCCGCACATTCCCAGTGGAGAGCCTTTACTCCGAAGCATATGAACCTCCTCTAAAACTCAGATTCACAAAGTTAGGTTTACAATATTACAGCAAAATCAAGTCACTACCAACTAATCTGGCTCCTGACTGCATTTTTAACTCCAAATATCAAACCCTATTTAACGAAAAGGAAAAGGCCATAAAAACCTTTGGCCTCCGCATGAAACCCATTCTGGAAAATGCAAATATCTCTATTAAAAATATTCATGATACAGTACAGCTAAATTCCCCTTCCTGGCTACTTGAAAAGTCAGAGGTAATACTAGACTTAAACAAACTCTCAAAAAAGAAAACGCACCCCTTAATATACCAAGAAAAACTCCATAACATCCAAGAAAACCTTCCTAATTATCTACACATCTACACAGACGGCTCCAAGGACAACCGGGTGTGGAGCAATTCTAAACAATAAAACTATGAAACAATCCCTCCCTAAAGAAACTTCCATATTTACAGCTGAAATATGTGCAATAAATTTGGCACTTAAAATCATTTCAAATAACAAAGCTAAGAAATTAATTATCTACTCCGACTCCATATCAGTTCTACACTCTATAAAAAACCAAAAACTCGATAACCCTCTAATCGTCAACCTATTAAACAAACTCCACGTTCTAAGACAGAGCAAAAAATCATATTCTGCTGGATTCCAGGCCATATGGGAATCCAGGGAAAGGATAAAGCTGATTCATTAGCTAAAGCTGCAATTAACCTCCCTCCTGACAAAACCTCCAAACTACCATACACAGACTTGAAACATAAAATCAAACAAATAATCACAAAAAGATGGCCACAATTGTGGGATGAAAATGCCCAAAACAAACTCTGCCAAATAGAGCCTCTTCTGAAAGAAAGAAAACCTGAAGCTAGTAATACTAGAAGAGAAGGAACCATTCTTTCTCGACTACTTATAGGCCACACTAGATTAACGCACGACTTTATTCTAAAAGAAGAACCTCCTCCTAAATGTCCATGCGGAAACCATTACACAATTAGGCATATTTTAATAGAATGTTCAAATCTATCTCGCATCCGGAAAAAATTTTATAAAGTTAATAGTATGAAGGAATTATTTGAGAAAACAAACCCTAAAAACACAATAGAATTCCTGAAAAGAATTGGCCTTCTATCAAGGCTGTAGGCTCATAGACCTACAAAATAATTATATAGAAAATCAAATGCTGACTTCAGCAGACAATTCAACCCTGCATATCGTTTTATTTTTGATGTCGTTGGTATTTGTTTATAGCATTCAAATAACTATACGCATAAAAATTATACCAAATAAAAATAATAAATAAAAACGTTTTCGGCATAAAATAACCCGATGGGTTGGCATGCGGTAAAACCCAACCAACCAATCTCTAGTACATTTCTAACAGAAATAAGACTCCTGGTGCGTGATGGATCGCAGGAAAATTGACTAAAACAATATATATGACTGGTACAAAAAAAAAATCCCAAACAAAACCTCTCAGAATTCTATTAAGAAATAAAATATTATCAAGATATATCGGGACTGAATCAAAAGAAACACTTTTTGCCAAACTGACCCTTTCTTGATTGAAAAAAATAATCTTTAGCAGTGTAAACCCTTGAACTGTGAAAAATAAATTAGAAACGGAAATCTTCTAGGAGAGGAAGATAACGAGTAGCATGCCAAAAACATCATAAAAATGAAAATCTTCCACGTTAAGTGCCAAGTTTGACCAGATGATAAACTTAACACCTTTAAAGGAGTTATCATAAATTGCATCATAAGAAATAAAAACAACCTTAGAAAAGTGAGGAGTCACGAAGTACAAAAGGAAAACTATTAGAAGGGACGATACACTGATATTTTGAAATAGAAAATCACCAAAAATAGAGAAACCAAATATTAAACGTGTATAAACTGGATTTGGGATTATTCTGCAATAGTTGAATTGCTGTAAACCAAACAAAACCAATGACTCTACCATGGATTTAACCAAAAGCCAGCACAGATCCTATTATGTAGAAAGTATGGATATTCAAAGTGAAAATATAACTGCAAAATTCAATCTCACTGATATGTATTAGTGTTCTCCAAAGGCTCGGTTGGCTGGGGTTCAATCCCAGGTTGAGTCATGCCAAAAACTAAAAAATGGTACTCGATATCTCCTTGCTTAACACTCAGCATTATAAGGTACGGATCAAGGGAAAAGAGTAACGCCCTTCTCACCATCTCAGTTTTGTACCTAATGAAAAGGAAGCCTTCCGGTCACCCTCGACTACGGTCGCTATTTTTATTTACTTTACATTTACGAAACAAGACCATCTAAAAACGGCCTATTCGTCTTCTAATCTTTTATCTCGCGTTCAGACATTTCGTTTAAAAACAAAAATATTTTCAAAAAAATTATTCCTTACAAAGAAAAAATTTCGCATTATATAATTCACAAAGGTTGATTTTCCATTAAACTAGATAACCAAACCAATTAAAACTAGGCGATTAAAAACGAAAAGTGTTTCCTTAATTTTCCAACAACTGTAATGTCATCATACCACGTTATAATTTACAAAGGTTTTTGCATACATGAGGCACAAAGTCGAAAGAATGGGACATCTAATGAGACTGGAACCCACTCGTGAAGGTTTGTTAGTCGAGCTTGCAAACCATTACATCTTCCAATTGGAGGTGCCCGTGGAGTAATGGTTATCGTCGTAGGAAATGGACACGGCGATACGAGTTCAAACCTGGACGAGACTGTTTGCATTTCACATAGCACTAATACCCTTAGGAAAGGTATGAATCCAATTATTCTCCCTCGAGCTATGGGTAAATAGTAGGGCAGACTAGGTTCTTCAGCCTTGGTGAGGCAACTAGTCTAGAAGAAGGAAAACTCTGAATTCAAACCTGTTAAACTCCGCTTAAAAAAAATCGACCTTGTGTCATATCCGGCCCGAGCGGAGGTGTTAGGTAAATATCATTACATCATCCAAGGTGCCCATGAAAACTGTAGATATTCTTATGATTTATCATTTACTAAGCTTAGTTTAGTACGAGGCAAGAGATGAGAACCGAATAACATTGGTCGGCTAAATTAGTTTGCTAACCATTATAATACATGAAGTACACATTGTTATATAACATGAAAATTTGTTGAAATATCAAATGCTTAAACTTTGTACACAGTTCTTGTAACAGTGAAATGGTTTGGCAATATTTGGAGAAATTTCTGAGAAAATCAATTTCAATAAAACTGGTGAAAAAGAAATATTATCAACCATATATTTTAAGATAAACTGCCAAAATATTCTCATTTGTGTGCGTGTGAATCTACTGCGTGAGAGAAAAGTAACTCCCAATTTCAAAATACTTAATATATTTCTAGTAAAAATTTGACAAAAAGAAATAAATCCTAAGTATTTTGAAATTGGGAGTTACTTTCAATCACTTTGTATATTGTAGCTAACAAATTGTGTACATAAGTTTTAAGAAAATCTTACCTTCTAATAATCGTATTTAATACTCTGTCTTCGCACTTCCTTCAGAGTGATCACCTTTGGGAATTGAGGTAAGAAAAGGAGAGAATGCTAGTCAAGCAATGACTAAGGAATGTCAGTCAGCTGACCGCTACATCTTCAATTTGTCAAATTAGTTTCCACTGGACAACAATCAATATAATCCGGTCAGTTTTCTTTCTCTTTTTTGTATGGACTTGATCCGCGTGACAGATGTGATCTCTACTGGGTGTTACATTCCCGATTCCTGGTTTATTAACTTTTTTTTCTTTGGGTTTCATAGCCTACTAAAAATAAAATATAAGTTCAATTCTAATCAGCGATAAGTCCTGAATATTTCATCCTCTCATTACAAAGCTTTTAATTTAGGATGATACTATACTTTTAAACATTAATTCTCATCACACACACATATATATACCATAATTTCCACTGCCCAGTCGACTGGGGTTGTGGAATACTCTGACTGTATCTCTGCAGAGGGGTAAGAACCGCCCCCAACGAGTGTCCTGGATATGACACTAAACAATCTGATGGTGAGGTTCGAGCAATGCTGGAGATTTGGGGAATGCGGAGTACCCCTTGATTGCCATCGCTTCGAGGTCCACTCTGGCCCGGAGTGGTAGCACTTGATAAGTGTCTTATCTATGGGTTAAATAGAACTAACCGTGCTTCTATCACTCGACTCATTTTTGCATTTAAACTGCGTATTTATGCTAAACTGAATTGTTTAAAATAGAACTGTTTTGGACGTCTACACTGTGTACTTATGCTGAACTGAATTATTTGACATAAAGCTGTTTGACATTTAACTCTGTGTATTGCCCAGTCAGCTGGGGCTGTAGAATACACTGACTGCACCTCTGCAGAGGGGTAAGACCCTACCAAACGAGTGTCCTGATATGACACTAAACAATCTGATGGTGAGGTTCCAGCAATGCTGGAGCTTTCAAACTGAATTGTTTGAAATGGAAATGGTTATTCACATAAAAATGGATTTGGCGTTAAATAACCAACAAAGGTTGATATGCCATAGAACCCACCAAACCAAACCAACCAAATAATTCAGTTTAGAGATTTAAACTGCGTGCTTATGCTAACCTGAATTATTTGAAATGGAACTGTTTTTGACATTGAAACTGTACAATTCTGAAATGCCATGAATCATTTAATATTAAACTGTTTTGACATTTAACTGTATGTAAAAATCGGTACTTATACTAAACTGAATAAGCTGAATTAGAACTGCTTGACTGAACTGAATAGCTTGAAGCAGAAATGTTCTTCCCATTTAAACTGCTTACTTGTGCTAAACTGAATTGTTGAGATAGTTCTATTTTCATATAAATGGATTTGGCGTAGAATAACTTACAAATTTTGATATACCAATAAACCCTACCAACCAATCTGGTCAACTCTGGCCGAGCATGGTAGCATCTGATAGGGCCCTCTCTATGGGTTAAATAGAACTAACGGCATACTTATGCTAAACTGAATTGTTTGACTAAACTGAATAGATTGAAATAGAAATGTTTTTGACTATTAAACCATATTTACATTTAAACAGCGTGCTTATGCTAAACTGAATTGTTTGAAATGTAACTGTTTTTGACATTGAAAATGTACTGATTTGTTTAATATAAAACTGTTTTGACATTTAACTGCGCAAACAAAACCTGTACTTATACTAAACTGAATCATCTGAATTAGAACTGACTAAAAATCAACTGTGTACTTACATTTAAACTGCGTGCTTATGCTAAACAGAATTATTTGAAATGGAACTATTTTTTGACATTAAAACTGTATTTAACTAAACTGATTTGTTTAATATAGAACTGTTTTGTCATTATAATGTTTGTAAACAAAATCTGTACTTATACTAAACTGCATAAGCTGAATTAGAACCGCTTGACTAACCTGAATAGCTTAAAATAGATGTTTTTCACAATTAAACTTTTTATACATTTAAACTGCGTACTGATGAAAAACTGAATTCTTTGAAATAGAACTATTTTCATAAAAATGGATTTGGCGTTAAATAACCTACAAAGGTTGATATGCCATTAAACTAAAACAACCAACCAACCATCAAATTCTGCATATATTGCCCAGTCGGCTGGGGCTGTAGAATACACCGACTGCTTCTCTGCAGAGATGTAAGACCCCACCAAGTGACTGTCATGAATATAATATTAAACTATCTGATGGTGAGGTTCCAGAGATGTTGGAGCTTTAGGGAATGCGGGACACCTCTTGCCATCGCTTCCAGGTCCACTCTGGCCCGGTGTGGTAACACCTGACAGGGCCCTATCGATGGTTTAAACAGAACTAAACTGCGTATTTATGCTAAATGTACTACTTGAAATAGAAATGTTTTTGACATCGAAACTGCGATCTTAGGCTGAACGGAATTATTTGAAATAGTACTGTTTTTGACTTTGAAACTGTATGCTAAACTGAATTTTTTTAAGTGGAAATATTTTGACATTTAACTGTGTGAAGACAAAATCTATACTCATACTAAACAAATAACTAATCCTGCATATGATGGTGCATCCCATTCAAAATATGGGAAACTATTCGGAAGGAATGAAAAACCTATAAAACCTTTTGGCCTTTTGCCCAGTCAGCTGGGGCTGTAGAATACACTGACTGCACCTCTGCAGAGGGGGTAAGACTCCCCCCATAACGAGTGTCCTGGATATGACACTAAACAATCTGATGGTGAGGTTCCAGCAATGCTGGAGCTTTGGGGAATGCGGAGTACCCCTTCATTGCCATTGCTCCCAGATCCACTCTGGCCCAGAGTGGTAGCACCTGATAGGGCCCTATCTATGGGTTAAATAGAATTAACAGCATACTTATGCTAAAATGAATTGTTTGAGTAAAACTGAATAGTTTGAAATAGAAATGACTTTTACAATTAAACCGTACTTACATTTAAACTTCGTGCTTATGCATAACTGAATTATTTCAAATAGAACTGTTTTTCGACATTAAAACTGTATTTACACTTAACCGAATTGTTACATATAACTGTTTGAATAGTTAGAAATGGAAATGTTTTTGACCATTAAACTGTGTACTTATGCTAAACTGAATTGTTTTAAATAGAACATATTATTTACATAAAAATGGATTTGGCGTTAAATAACCTACAAAGGTTGATATGCCATAAAACCCATCAAACCAACCAAACCAACCTTTTGGCCTTCTGGTGGAAACAATAAGAGAAGAAGCTAGGATAAATTTAACAAAAATACACAATATGATCATATCAAAAACCCCACCTTTGACCATAAGGACTCCAAAAGTAATTCTAACTGTGCAAACTCCAAAATACAAATTTTTCTCGTTCTTCTTGGAAAGTTAGAGGATGAGTTTTAAAGATAAACATCCTAAACATTCATACATCTTTACTGATGGTTCTAAACAGGAGAAAACAATTGGATGTGCTGCAGTATACAATGGAAAAACGATTCAAAAACATCTCCCGAACGATATCTCCATATTCAATGCAGAAGTGTGCGCAGTCGATATGGCGCTCGATCTGATTCAAAAATCAAAAAATCAAAGATTCATTATTTTTTTCTTACTTGTTGTTAGTGTTAACATCGTTACAAAACAAGAAACTTGACAACCCACTTATTATAAAACTCTTATGTGAATTAGAAAAAAATGTCAGATGACAAGGAAATACGATTATGTTGGATTCACACGGGAATTAGTGGAAATGAGCAAGTGATAAAGTGGCTAGATCTGCCTTAAGTATGGTTCCTAAAACAACTTTTAAAATCCCATATACGCCCTTAAAACTTAAAATAAACAAATATATACAATAACAAAGGCAGCATCACTGGAGCAACAATAACTATAACAAGCTTCTAGAAATCAAGCCTATACTTGGAGAATGGAAGCAAAACTTCAGAAAAAGCCGAAAAGAAGAAGTTGTGTTATCCAGACTGCGCATAGGTCACACAAGAATTATACATTCTTACTTTCTTAAAGAAGAAGAGCAACCAATATTCCATGCATGCCAGACTGCGTACACAATAAAACATATTCTCGTTGAATGCATTGATCAGGCCCCTACAAGAGAGAAAGTTTTTTTTTAAATAGTTCTTTCATAGAGTTTGCGTTTTAAATTTTTCCATATGGGCCCATTGCTTTCAGGAAGGACATCATAGCGTTCACTTTAGATTTTAAAGACCTAATCAATATGATATAAACAATACCAAAGAATATTAAATGATTTGGTTTGGTTGTTTAATAGCATATCAACCTTTTTGGATTATTTAATGACAAAGCCATTCTCTTAGAAGAACAGTAGTGATACTATTTAACCCATAGCTGGGAGGAAAAGGGGTTTCATACCTTTCCCAAGAGTATTTGCTCGAAAGAGAACGTAATAGCAACCAAGTACGAACTCGCTTACTACGATTCCGAATTTAAACAGCGTGCTTATGCCAAATTAAATTATTTGAAATTGAACTGTTTTTGACATTGAAACTGTACTTATACTAAACGGAATTGTTATATTACTGCTTGAATAAACTGAATTGTTTGAAATACAAATGTTTTTGACAATTAAGCTGTGTACTCATGCTAAGCTGAATTGTTTGAAATATAACTGATTAATTACATAAAAATCAATTTGGCGGTAAATAACCTACAAAGTTTGATATGCCATAAAACCCATCAAACCAAACCTTATGTTAAACTGAATTATTTGAAATAGAATTGTTTTTTACATTAAAACTGTATTTACACTAAACTGAATTGTTTAACATAGATCTGCTTTGACACAGGATCTGTACTTATACTAAACTGAATTACCTCTGCTTGATTAAACTGAGTAGGTTGAAATAGAAATGTTTTTCACAACTAAACTGTATTTACATTTAAACTGCATGCTTATGCCAAACTGAATTATTTGAAATTGAACTGTTTTTGATATTGAAACTGTACTTATACTAAACTGAATTGTTATATAACTGCTTGAATAAACTGAATTGTTTGAAATAAAAATATTTTTGACAAACTGTGTACTCAAGCTAAAGTGAATTGTTTGAAACAGGAGTGATTAATTACATAAAAATTAATTTGGCGTTAAATAACCTACAAAGGTTGATATGTCATAAAACCCAACAAACTACGATTCCACAGTCCATTGCTTTAACCATTACACCAGGAGGATACTCCCATAAAAAAATGAGTATCTGAGAATTACTGTACATCATGAATAAATATTTGAAAATACAAAGACCTTGAAACATACAAACATTCATAAAAATGACTTGATTCGGCGTTAAATGACCCGAAAAGTGTTGATACGCCTTAAAACAAAACAACCAACCAGCCAACCAACTAAAAATGTAAGTGCATAATCTAAGGGTCAGGACGATAATCCCTGGTTGGGTACTCTATGACTGCGATTCACTTCCACAATTTTTTTATGGGTCAAAGGTTAATGACTATAGAAAAATCTCTTTTGCATTTTTGTGATTTGCAGGTTCATCTTGCAGACAATATTGAAACACAACACGGATGCACATACCTACACTCTTATAAATACTTTTTTTTTGTGTGAATATGTTCATCAATTTGTTTTTGAACTCTGGTCTTCAGACATATAGACGACTGGTAAATCTTTGAACTCCTGCAATTGTTAAAAAAAGCTTGGTGTCAATTTTTTTTTCTATCACGAGTTGATTAACCATCATCTATAATTTTTTCAATCTATTTGGCCCTTAAAATTTCCTGAAAATTTGGTAGAACTGCATTTACGAAACCCGTACATGTACAGAAGAAAGTACACATATTTGCATTGCCCAGTCGGCTGGGGCTGTAGAATACACCAACTGTATGTCTGCAAAGGGGTAAGATCCCCTCGAAACGAGTGTCTTGGGTTGACACTAAACAATCTCATGGTGAGGTTCAAGTAATGCTAGAGCTTTGGGGAATGCAGAGTATTGCTTCACTGCCATCGCTCCCAGTTCAACTCAGGGCTCTATCAAATGATACCTCTTCAGGCCAATCTATGGGTCAAATAGAACTAAACGGCGTACTTATGCTGAATTGAATTACTTGAAAAAGAACTGTTTTGACATTTAAATTACGTACTTATGCTAAACTCAATTGCTCGAAATAGAACTGTTTTGATATTTAAACTGCGGACTTATGCTAAACTAAATTGTTTGAAATAAAACTGTCTTTACATTTAACTATGTGTATTGCCCAGTTGGTTGGGTCTGTAGAAACAATCTGGTGGTAAGATTCCAGTGATGCTGATGCTATAACTCCCAGGTCCACTCTGGCCTGTACTGGTACCACGTGATCAGGTTCAATCTATGGGTCAAATAGAACTAAATTGCATACTTATACAAAACTGAATTAGAATTGTTTGACTTAACTGGATGGCTTGAAATAGAAATGTTTTTAACAATTCAACTCTGTACTCATGCTAAACTGACTTGATTGAAATAGAACATATTATTTGTATAAAAATTGATTTGGCGTTAAATAACCTACAAAGGTTGATATGCCATAAAACCGAAACAACCAGCCAACATATTTGCAAATACAGAGACATCGATGTAAACTGACTATTCTTTTTAAAATCAAGAATCGTCATTAAACGTTCTGACCATTTAAATATCATGCGAATTCGAATTTGCGTTTTTCCATTACCAGATATTTAAGTTGACATCGAATTTAACTTAAGAAATCAATATTTGGTCAGATATCTGTGCATGTCTCAAGTATAGATGTATGCATACACATACATGTATATAAAAGTCTGTTTTCTTCCCTCCTCTCTCTGTCTCTCATTTATGAACACACATACACACACACAAACACACACACACATATATATATAATGTGTGTGTGTGTGTGTGAGAGAGAGAGAGAGAGAGAGAGAGAGAGAGGTAGATGCTACTGGAAGAGATAAGTCTTTCTTTCCATTTATTTTGTCTTTGTCCATTTCTCTTTTTCTGTTTCTTCCTCTTTCTGTTTCCGTCCATTGCACAAGAGGATTTTCGAGAATACGAGGTATATAAGTGATATATTTCTTTCTGACGAGTAGGTGGTCTTCGGGTTTAAGTGAAAATCACTCTGCAAGTATTAAAGTTTTGGAAAAGGCAATTATCTGATAGATTAGTCCTACTAAACGTCGCTGTATTCAACCTTATTTAAAAACAACAGAAACCAAATCGATCATATATTTAAGTCTTGGAGGAAAGCTTCTAAAATATGCCATTGTTGGGTACGTTTTGGTTTATGTAGATCAAATAATGAAAACTCATATTTACTAAGCTTACTTTTCTCACTTGGTTTTGTACAGCATGAAATTAAGATCTTGATCTGCCTATTTCTAAATTAGAAAGTATTGCCTGTCTTGAAATGTATTATTCAAAGTCCTGGCATTTCATTTGAGTTCAAACATGAATACAGAAGCCGAGAAGAAATATGGCACAATCCTAAACATAAGTCAAGTTTCTTATATATTAATAACTTCTCATTAATTACATTGCGATAAATTTACGTTCATCTCACTGGGGAAATTATAGTGATCAGGGGTGCATTCGAATGCAGGCTATAGCAACTTGTATAATGGATTGGAAACTGCTTTATTCTTTAAGTTAGCTGATTTTTAATCTATTGTGCTGACAAAAACCTCAACGCTCGGCTGGGGCTGTAAAATACTCAGACTGCATGACACTAGACAATCTGATGGTAAGACTCTAGCCCTGGAGTTTGGGGGAATGTAGAGTCCCCCTTCCTTGCCATTGTTCCTAGGTCCACTCTGACTTGGAGTAGTAGCATCGAATAGGGTCCTATCAATGCGTTAAACAGAACTATTTGACATTTAAACTGTGTACAAACAAATAGAACTCTTCGACATTTAACTGATTTTTTGTGACATACAGAAATACGTGAAACCCTTTCACTATATATAAACGAATGAGTAATGTTGA
This sequence comes from Sepioteuthis lessoniana, assembly GCA_963585895.1. Taxonomy (NCBI): domain Eukaryota; kingdom Metazoa; phylum Mollusca; class Cephalopoda; order Myopsida; family Loliginidae; genus Sepioteuthis; species Sepioteuthis lessoniana. The sequence goes on along the minus strand of OY757916.1, from coordinate 78,137,160 downwards.
ATTGAATTGTTAGTGTAGAATAGCGAAACTTGAAACTCTTTAACTGTGTGTCAAAATTGAATTATTAGTATTACATAGCAATACTTAAAGCCATTTTGCTCTTTGCCTACTTGGCTGGGGCTGTAGAATATACTGACTGCGTCTCTGCAGAGGGGTAAGACCTCCTACAGAGGAGTGTTTTGGATATGACACTAAACAATCTGGTAGTGAGGTTCAAGCAATGCTGGAGCTTTGTGGAATGTGGAGCATCTGCTTATTGTCATTGCTCCCAGGTCCACTCTGGCCGAGAGTGGTAGCACTTGATAAGGGTCCTATATATGGGTTAAATAGAACTAAACCGTAATTTGAGTTTACTATTTTTTGCATTTAAACTGCGTATTTATGTAAAACTGAATTGTTTAAAAAAGAACCGTTTTGACATTTAAACTGCGTACCAATGCTAAACCGAATTGCTAGAAATAGAACTGTTTGGACATATAAACTGTATAATTATGCAAAACTGAATTATCTGAAATGATACTGTTTTGACATTAACTCTGTGTATTGCCCAGTCGGCTGGGGCTGTAGAAGTCCCCCCCCCCAACGAATGTCCTGGATATGACACGAAACAATCTGATGGTGAGGTTCCAGTAATTTAGGAGCTTTGTGGAATGCAGAAAACCCCTTCATTGCCATTGCACCCAGGTTCACTCTGGCCCGGAATGGTAGCACCTGATAGGGCCCTATCTATGGCTTAAATAGAACTAAACTGCATACAAATGTTAAACTGAATTGCTCTAAATAGAAGTGTTTGTCAAAAATATTACTATTTAAAGCTATTCAGTTCAGTCAATTAAATTTATGCTAAACTGAACTGCTTGAAGTAAAACTTTTTTTTACTTTGAAATGCCCAGTCGGCTGGGGCTGTAGAATACACCGACTGCTTCTCTGCAGAGGGGTAAGACCCCCTCCCAACGAGTGTCGTGGATTTGACACTAAACAATCTGATGGTGAGGTTCCAGCAATGCTGGAGCTTTGGGGAATGTGGAGTACCCCTTCATTGCCATCGCTCCCAGGTCCACTCTGGCCCGGAGTGGTAGCACCTGATAAGGGTCCTATCTATAGGTTAAAAAGAACAAAACCGTGCTTCTTTCACTATATCGATTTTTGCATTTAAACATCGTATTTATGCTAAACTGAATTGTTTAAAATAGAACTGTTTTGACATTGGAACTGCGTACTAGTGCTGAACTGGATTGCTTGAAATAGAACTGTTTTTGACATCTAAACTGTGTACTTATGCTGAACTGAATTATCAGAAATAAAAATGTCTGACATTTAAATCTGTGTGTTGCCCAGTCAGCTGGGGCTGTAGAATACACTGACTGCACCTCTGCAGAGGGGTAAGACACCCCCCTAACGAGTGTCCTTGATATGACACTAAACAATCTGATGGTGAGGTTCCAGCTGTGCTGGAGCTTTGGGGAATGCGGAGTACCCCTTCATTGCCATTGCTCCCAGGTCCACTCTAGCCCGGAGTGGTAGCACCTGATAGGGCCCTATCTATGGGTTGAATAGAACTAACAGCATACTTATGCTAAAATGAATTGAGTAAACTGAATAGCTTGAAATAGAAACGTTTTTGACAATTAAACCGTACTTACACTTAAACTGCGTGCTTATGCTTAACTGAATTATTTCAAATAGAACTGTTTTTAGACATTAAAACTGTATTTACATTTAACTGAATTATTACATATAACTGCTTAAATAGTTTGAAATGGAAATGTTTTTGACAATTAAACTGTGTTTATGGTAAACTGAACTGTTTTCAATAGAACAGATTATTTACATGAAAATAGATTTGGCGTTGAAATAACCTACAAAGGTTGATATGCCATAAAACCAACCAAACCAAACCAAACCTTTACTTTGAAACTAGGTACTTAAACTGAACTGAATTGTTTGAAATAGAACTGACTATTTGCATAAAACTGGGTCTGGCCTTAAATAACGTATAAAGGTTGATACGCCATAAAATACAACCAACCATCCAACCATCTAACTTTGTGCAAACAAATGGTGAATTGTAAGTAGTATTATTTGTATTGAATAGAAATACTTCAAACCATTTGACTGTGTGCAAAAAAAAAATGAGCTCAGACTCGTTTGAAATGTAATCAATAAAATGTGTATACAGATAATATATTTATTCATTCCTGTTTCTACATTTGCATTAAAGTCCAAATGTTAATAACCCATTAAACTCAAGCCAACCATCGTCCTGTCGGCTGGGGCTGTAGAATACGCCGACTGCACCTCTGCAGAGGGGTACCCCCCCCAATGAGGCCACCTGTTGGCCGTGGGTGGCGACTCGTAAGGCGCTAGGACGGATCCCTGGTGGTTGAGCAGTCATTGATCCGGCGACAGAGTGGTCAATGGCTTGCAACACATCACTTTGGCCCTTACTTGGTCTGACGGGCGGTCAAATTGAGCACGATCCGATCAATCGGCTGGTCATGTCAAGCCCTAGCATCTATATATTTTATCCCGACCGTATTTTTAAATCTGTACTTGCAGCAAGTTCCCAACCCTTTTCAGTTAGTTGCTAGAAGGCGGTGGCTAAGGGTCAATTGTGTTGAGAATAGGAATTTGACCATCGCTGAGAAATTGGCAACGGCTCGGAAGCCTACCCTCAACTCGAGTATACTGGTCGCGTATCCCCCGTCTCAACCAAGGCGAATGGGTTACCCCCTTGGTTTATTCCCAACACAAGTTGGACTCCGTGGTGGGTGGAGGAGCGCAGGGCCAGTGAAAAATATACGGCATATATGGCGTCTTCAAACCAAAAAACTAAACGGAACCTCTCAGAATCAGACTTGGAGAACGAGGCAGCAGACTTCCCCAGATTCATTGTTATTGAATCGTTGGAGGAGGTATGCATAGCCAAATTCTCACCTTTCCTGATAGAAAAAGTGATATCTACAAAAGCTAATCCGAAAACTTTTAAGAAAACAAGGAATGGTAACTTGCTTATCGAGGTAGACAGCCGGAGACAGGCAGAAAACATATCAAAGATAAAAACGTTTCATACGACCAAATGTAGAGCGTATCCGCATGAGAAATTCAACACTTCCAAGGGAGTTTTCAGGAGCAGTGAGTTGGCATTGGCTACAAAAGACGAGATAGCATCAGCCCTGGGAAAACAGGGAGTTACAAATATAAAGAGAATTTCCATTAAAAAAAGTGAAGAACGAATCCAAACCAACACTTACATCCTAACATTTAATAAGCCCCAACTCCAAAAGAAGTGAAGTGCAACTATTGTCTTGAGAGAGTTGAGCAGTATGTCCTAGGTCCCCTGAGATGCTTCAAATGTCAGAAATTTGGACACCACAGGGAAGCCTGTAGAGGACGACAGACATGTTCCAAATGCGGTGAAAAGGACCCGGACCATGCAGAGGAAGATTGCTTAAAAGAAATTCGATGTGCAAACTGCCAACAAGATCATCCGGCTTACGCAAGAACTTGTAGTGTTTACCAAAAAGAAAAAGAAATAATTGAGGTCAAACAAAAGAGGAATGTTTCCTTCCTGGAAGCTAGGAAAATTGTAGGGAGCTATATGGGAGAAAGCAGCTACGCCTTCGTTGCATGGAGGGCGGATAAAACCAATGACGACACCAAATATAGAACACTTGTGGAGAAATTGCTCAAGCTGGAAGCCAATGATTGGCCAAAGTTTCAGGAGCACCTGAAAAAACTACATTCCGATGAATTTTACCGAGCACCAGCTCAGCAAAAAGTTGCGAATAGGGAGGGATCCAATGTTGTAATTTTACTAAGCTTTTTGCTTAGATGTGGCACAAGGCCATATGAAAGGGGAACCCAATGAGACTCGAGAGATCCAATGTTGTAGTTCCAACAACAACACACGTAGGATCTATCACTTCAACACGAACTACTCCTAAAAGTGCAAAATCTCCATCAAAACAGCCGTTACATAAATCACCAATACGTCCACCAAAAAGCATTAAAGATAGACTAAAAAATCTGTCTCCCATAAGACCTGAACAACTGAAACAAAAATCACAATTCCCCATTAGCCAAACTACGAAAATACAAATGAACACTAAAGCGAATAAGGAAAGACCAGGAAGTACATTCAAAATACCGTTAATAACAAAGTCGCCCATAACAACCAAACCCTCAAATTCTCAACAAACAACAAAACTCTTACAAAGGACGTATAGTATAGAGAGTATGGATAGCGACACAGACCGCCTAGTTGCCAGCCTTAATCTTGAAGAAATAATCAAAAGCTACAATACTTGAAACCACTTAACTGTCGGCAAACTTATAAGCTCAGTCACTTTTTTGAATTATTAATCTCTAAGATATCATGCATATCTATTCAAATGTGTGCTAACGAATGACTGATGTTAAATTCTTATTGTTACATGGAAACTCTTGTAATAATTTAACTGTGTGCAAATAAATGAGGAAAAGTAAATGGAATGATTTATGCTGCCTGCATATTTATGCCAAAGGAGAATTGCTTCCTATGCTAAACTGAATTATTTGAAATGGTGCTCTTTTTCACATTGTACTTATACGAAACTGAATTGTTATATAACCGCTTGAATAAATTGAATTGTTTGAAAAAGAAATGTTTTTGACAAGCTCTGTACTCGTGCTAAACTGTATTGTTTGAAATGGAACTTATTAGTTACATAAAAATGGATTTGGTGTAAAATAACCTGCAAAGGTTGATATGCCATAAAACCCAACAAACCAAACCAAATCAAGCCAACGACTGTCCTGTCTGCTGGGGTTGAAGAATACACCGACTACGCCTCTTCAAAGGGTTAAGACTCTTCCCCCTAACGAAGCCTCTTGTTGGTTGTGAGTTACGACCCCTGATACTTAAGGACGGGATCCTGGTGGTTGAGCAGTACTTGGCCCGGCAATTGAGTGGTCAATTACTTGCAATAAAACACTTTGGCCCTTACTGGACTAGACGGGCAGTCGGACAGGCCTGATCCTATCTGGTCGTGCCAAGCCCTAGCACCTCTGTGTTTTATCTCTACCATACTTTTTAATCTGTATTGCAGAAAACTCCCGACCCTTCTTTATTAGGTGCTAGAAGGCGGTAGCTGAGAGTCAACTGCGTTGGGAGAATAGGAATTTTACCAGTGCCGAGAACCAGAAATTGGCAACGGCTCCACAGCCTACACTCTGCTCGAGTATAGTGGTCGTGTATCCCCGTCTCGACCAAGGCGAATGGATTTCCTCCTTGGTACATTTCCAACACAAGTTGGAATCCGTGGTGGGTGGTGAAGCGCAGGGCAAACGAAAAATATTTTGCATATATGGCGTCTTCAAAAAAAAATAAAAAAATTAAAAAGATAAACGAAAACTCTCAGAATCAGACTCGGAGAATTAGGCAGCAGACTTCCCCAGATTCATTGTTATTGAATCTTTGGAGGAGGTCGGCCAAGCCAAATTCACGCCTTTCCTCATAGAAAAAGATATGTCTACAAAGGCTACTCCGAAAACCTGGAACGGAAACTTGCTTGTCGAGGTGGACAGCCGGAAGCAGAAGACAACACATAAAAATGAAAACTTTTCATACGACAAAATGCAGAGCCTACCTACATGAGAAACTCAGCATTTCCAAGGGAGTTATCAGGAGTAGGGAGTTGGCATTGGCTACAGAAGACGAGATAGCATCAGCCCTGGGAAAACGGAGAGTTACAAATATAAAGAGACTCTCCATTAGAAAAGCCGAAGAACGAATGCAGACCTACGCTTACATCCTGACATCTAATCAGCTTCATACTCTCAACGAGGTGAAGATTGCCTATTGTCTTGAGAGGGTCGAGCAGTATGTCGCAGCACCCCTGATGTGCTTCAAATGCAAGAAATATGGATACCACAGGGAAGCCTGTTGAGGACGACAGACATGTGCCCACTGCGGTGAAAAGAACCCGGACCACGCAGTGGAAGATCGCTTGAAACAAATTAGAAGTGCAAACTGCCGACAAGATCATCCTGCTTACGCAAGATCTTGCGATGTTTCCAAAAAAGAAAAGGAAATACTTGAGGTGAAACACAAGAGAAAAGTTTCTGATCTGGAAGCAAGGGAAATTGTAGGGGTCAACATGGGAGAAAACAGCTACACCTCTGTTGCTCGGAGGGCGTATACAAAATCTCCTACAAAACAGGTGTTACATCATTATGTCGCGCCGCCAGCACGGATCTCCCTTCTTTCATCCTTACTTCAGTGTCCCGCATGCCTGGTTCGTCTCGCTTGGATAGTTTTCATGATGAGTGGTAGGTGGCCGTATAGCTGCTGTTTTGTAGGGTGTTGCCTCCAGGACTTGTTCAGTATTGCTCGCAGCATTCTTGTGTAATTGCCTCAAGCTTTTTCTCCATACGATTAGTGCATCCATATAGCAGTATTGACACGACCGCCGCTTGGAAGAAACTACGTTTTTATAGATCAGGTATGACTTCCATATAGCCGATAGCCAATCGATATCTCACCATGCCTTTGCTAGTCGCGCGTTGATGTCTTTCTCGGTTGATGAGACTGCTTCCTAGGTAAGTAAACTTGTCTTCTACTTTCAGAGAACTACTGGATAGCGTAGAGATGTCGCCTCTTTGATAAAAGTAAATGTATTTCATTTTGTCAGCATTGACGTGGAGGCCCTTTAACTGTGAACTAATAGATTAGCTAAACCTCCTAATTTAAATGTTAATTTCTTATTTTACATGCATATCTCTTAAAATGTGTGTAAATAAATGACTGATGCTAAATTGTTACTGTTAGATAGCAATTGTTGAAACCCTTTAACTGTGTGCAAACAAATGATTAAAGGTCAGTAAAATGATTCGTATACGATAAAAATACCTGAAATCTTTTTAACAGAAGAAAAAAACGCTTGTCAAAAAATATATGTATCTGATATATAAGTATAAAAATTTTGAAAACAGAATTTGGCATTAAACAACCTACAATGCTTGATATGAAAAAGACAATTTTTACTTACGAACAATAACCATTTAACTTTCTGCAAACAAATGGCTTATGGTACTATTTACCAACCCCTCCGCTCGGGCAGGATATGACACAAGGTCAATTTTTAAGCGGAGTTTAACAGGTTTGAATTCAGAGTTTTCCTTCTCCTAGACTAGTTGCCTCACCAAGGCTGAAGAACCTAGTCCGTCCTACTATTTATCCATAGCTGGAGGGAGAATAAGGGGGTTCATACCTTTCCCAAGGGTATTTGCCCGAAAGTGAACGTAATAGCGCGACTGGAGTACGAACTCGCGTACTACGATTCCGCAGTTCATCGCTTTAACCATTACACCACGAGGACACCCCCCAAATGGTAAATTCAGTTGTTAGTGTGAGACAGCAATACTTGAAACCATTTAATCGTGTGCAAACAAATGATGTCTTGGTTGTTTAAAATGTTATCTATAAAATAGTTATTAAGAAATCTCAGGTTTAATATGTGTAAAACAAATTTGTCATTACATAACCCACATAAAATCAAAACCAACGAAACAGAAGTAGCACATTAGAGCGAGGCTTTTGGCTTGTTTTTTACAATAGCATAGAAAGATTGATTTATTATGATAAAGATAATTTCGTTATTACTTAAAACTATTAGAATGCAAATTATCAGCATTAAGAATAATTCCTAGAAGTGTTTATAATTGTATATTAACTATTTTTAGTTATTTCAAATAGATAATAATACTATTTTGTATTGTTAATTAGGTTAGTAAAGTTGGCGACCTTAATTGAGGGTGACCCGAAGGCTCCCTTTTCATTACCTACTACATCGAGGTGTAGGGAAGGGTGCTATTCTTTCCCACTGAATTGTTCAACTTAACCCTTGATCCGTACAACCAAGTAGGTATCAAGTACCATTTTTTGAGTCTTTGGTATCACTCGACCTGGGATTGAACCACGGTCTCCTGGGCCATTGGCGAAGAGTCTACCCACTAGGGCAAAGATACCTATGGTTAAATTATTTACATTAGACAAGAATAGCAAATAAATGAAAAAGCGCAAATCTATTAATCAACTTTTGATACTAGATATGACATAAAGAGTTGATATGCCGTTAAAGAAATAATCAATATATTTTGTTACTAAAATGTTCTATTAATATAATCCAATGTAAATTCTTCAATAGATTTCTTTATATTTTATAGATTAGAAGCTTTAAAAACTAATGTCTGATTAAGATTGTAAATATTTATGTCGTATGGTTGAGAGGGCTGGATGGGTTAAGGCACCAAGAAACTATTTTGTCTGTAAACAAATAGGATAGTTCAGGAGTTTGCATGCTCCTGTGCCTGGCTCAGTCTTATAGAATCACCAATCTTGTTTAGGCTTTATAATAGTATCAAACCTTCTTCGGTGCTTTTTAATTAGAGAGAGAGAGAGAGAGAAAGAGAGAGAGAGGGAGATGAGTGAATAGAGGTTATCATAAAAAAAAACAAAAAAGAACGAGAGAAAGATAGAAAGAGAAGAGATGAAGTTTCTTTTGTTCATCCTCTTTTGATCGGTCTCGTGAAAGAAACGAAACGACAAAAAGAGATGGTGGTAGTAGTAGTAGTAGTAGTTATTATTTTAATAAGGAAGTTGGCGTGAAGTAAGGATGACATCAAAGCTGAAATAATTGCGTATTTCTCCCTAACCCCAGTGGTTGGTATTTTAATCCAAGTAATAGCTTAAATTTTTCATTGATTTTTCAAAGTAACGAAGAACTTTCTCTACAAAAGATTGGTGCGACATTGTTTTCACAGAAGATGTAAGCAGAGAAAGAATGGAGTAGAAAAAGAGGTAAGAATAAAAAGAGGTATTTAAAAAATTTGGAAGGAAAAGTAACTGAAAAAGAGAGATAAAACATAAATATCATTCTTCTTGAATATACAAATATTTAGATTAAAGTTATGCGTATCATGTAGGAAAATCAAATTGACGGTGAATTATATATATATATATATATATATATATATATATAATTATTATTAATACACTCTGATATATTTACCAATAAAGTGAGCTTAATATCTGTAATAGAACATATATCTTTACTTACTTACTTACTATATAAATATGATGAAAGAGACTGAGAGATAAAGTTGGCGACCTTTGTCGAGAGCGACCAGAAGGCTCCCTTTTCAATAGCTACTACACCGAGATGTAAGAGAGCGCTACTCCTTTCCCTGGATTACTCCATTTTACCCTTGATACGCACCTTATATTGCTGAGTGTTAAGCAAGGAGGCATCAAGTACCCTTTTTAAATTCTTTGATATGACGCGACTTGGGATTGAACCCAGGAGAGGAAATGTATATACGCGTGTGTGTGTGTGTGTGTGTGTGTGTGTGTGTGTGTGTGTGTGTGTGTGATAAAGAGAGAGAAGATAACAATAATTGGGAGTTGTTTCAAACACACAAATGTTTTTAGTAAAATTTCTGAATGGAACAGGAATATAATATAAAATTTTTAAGCCCTTACAAGAAGGTATGACTGTTTATCTGTCTTACGTTGCTGATGCCATAACATTTTTAAGCCTTCGCAAGAAGCTAAACCCGTTTATATTTTATTCCAGTTCAGTTTTAACAACTCCCAATTATTGCTGGCATCTCCCTCTCTCTCTTTGTCTCTCATAATGTATATATATCAGATACGCCTCTGTGTGTGTGTATCTGTTGTGACATTATTTACTCAAAAGAATTTTTACAAACACTTACATAATTATATCCATACATCTAACTACGTATATTCACACTAGTGTATATTTTTTTTACAAAGAATATACATGCATCTATTATGCGTAGACACATAAGTCCATTGCCTAAATATGAAAAATAGCGTTTATTTTACATAACGAATATTTATTGTTTTGCGGTACTTAATTCCGTGGTGCATACGAGTTACCAAGATCGAACAGCGTTGAGAAAATTTCTAGGTGGAAATTCACCTACCAACTACGTATCAATCTACAAACGTATCTATTTGCCCTTGGATATATCCACCTGTAAGTGCATATGGATACTCAGTAAAGTATGTGTTTGCATATTTTTCATTATCGATATTTTACATCAGCTTGAAACAAATGGAAATCTTTTTGGTTTACGATATCGAATTTTTTTCTATTCTGTAAGGGGATCCAGATTTCGATTAACGCTATGCCCAGATATGTCGTTCGTGTCCTTTCTTAAATACCCCATTTATATTACATGCTGAAATCAATGTCTTTTCCTTTACTATATAAGACTAAAAGTGTACCTTACGGAATTAGCATTTCCGTTTATATTAAAGGATACACAATTGACTGCATTTACAATATTTCCCAATGAGCAACAATGCTGTTTGTAACTATACTCTCAAAATGAGGAATTCAATGGGAAGTAAATTCCCTGGAAGTTTCTTTTAGCACAAGTCTGCTTAAAAGATTATTTCAAATCTTAGAACAATAAGCAATAACAATCGGAAAATCTTTTGAGAATACGGTGAACGTGCAGGAACTTTAATTCAAATAAATATCTGACACGAGTTCCGCCTATAGGTTTTGGCTATTTCATTATATTTTTTCGTTGCATAATAGGTGAATCTAAGTTGGCTACGGTTGAGTTGGTTGTTTGGGTTTTATGGCATATCAACCTTTGTAGATTATTTGACGCCAAACCCATTTTTTTAAAAAATAGTTCTATTTAAACAATTCAGTTTAGGATAAGTACACAGTTTAAATGTAAGTACAATTTAATTGTGAAAAAACATTTCTATTTCAAGCAATTCAGTTTATTCAAACAGTTCTATTTCAGCAAATTCAGTTTAGCGTAAGTACCGATTTTGTTTACACACGGTTAAATGTCAAAATAGTTCATTATTAAACAAATCAGTTTCGTGTAAGTAGAGTTTCAATGTAAAAAAACAGTTCCATTTCAAACAATTCACTTTAGCATAACCAGGCAGTTTAAATATAAGTAGGGTTTAATTGTCAATAGCATTTCTATTTCAAGCTATTCAGTTTAGTCAAACAATTCAGTTTAGCATAAGTATGCCGTAAGTTCTATTTAACCTATAGATAAGGCCCTATCAGGTGCTACCACGCCGGGTCAGAATGGACCTAGGAGCAATGGCAATGAAACGGTACTCCGCTATTTGTGTGAGCAATATTTGAAACCAATTCAGTGTGCAAATAAATGATTAATACTGAATATAATTATTAGCGTTAGCAATACTTGAAACGATTTTGCTGTGGGCAAACAATAGCAATGCTAGTGTGCAAACAAATTAACACTTACTAATTTCAAAATAAGATTACCTCATAACTATTCCCTAACAAATCATATTTGTATAACCATTTAACTATAGGATAACAAATGACTGATATTAAATTCAAAGTGTTAGTGTTACATAGCAATATTTGAAACCATTTAAATGTGTGCAAACAAATGAGCTCTTGCTCTTATAAAAATGTTATCTACAAATTATTCATTAACAAATTATATATGAGAATTTTGCATTACCTAACTTCCGAGGGTTGATATGCTACATCGTATCAAAAATTTAACTGTGTGCAAATTAAAATATTGTAGTTAGCAATACTCGAATCGATTCAAGTGTATCCAGAAAAATGATTAATACTAAAATAGATAAAAATACTTGAAACAATTTGACTCTCAGCAAAAATTGAATTATTGCCATTACATAGCAATACTTGAAACAATTCGACTGTCTGCAAACAATAGCAATTGTTAATCGTAGGTTATTTCATTTTCAAAAAATTAGAGCTACTTTATTAGCATATAAACTCTTCACTTACAAATCGTATATATATAACCATTTAACTATAGGCCAATAAATGAATGATGTTGAATGGTTTCAAGTGTTTCTATGCAACACTAACAATTTAATTTAACTATTTTCAAATAAAGATCAATACTAAAAAGAAAGATTAGAACTATATAAGAATGTTTGAAACTGTTTAACCGTGCAAAAATTGAATAAGTGATGTTACATGACAATACTTGGAACTCTTTAACTGTGTGCAAATGACCGAATAAGTTTAATAGAGTTTTTAGTGTTACATCATACCGGACATTGGCCTGGCGGTTAGAGTGTTCGCCAATGGCCCGGGAGACCTGGGTTCAATCCCAGGTCGAGTCATACCAAAGACTCAAAAAACGGAACTTGATGCCTCCTTGCTTAACACTCAGCATTATAAGGTACGGATCAAGGGTAAAGTAGAGCAATCCAGGGAAGGAGTAGCGCCCTCCCCTACACCTTGGTGTAGTAGCTATCGAAAAGGGAGCCTTCGGGTTACCCTCGACTATGGTCGCCAACTTACTAGTGTTACATGGCATTATTCATATCACTTCACCGTGTGCAAAAAATATTAATAGCAAATAGAATTATTCGTATTAGATCGGAATACTTGGAACCATTTAACTGTGAGTAAACAAATGAAATTGGGCTCTTTAAATATATATGATTTGTAAACGCATAGTTGACTGCTAACATTTTTTTTTTAAATTTTTAAGTACAAAATTTGGCATTAGATAACCTTCAAGTGTTGATATACTTAATTGATTTGTTGGCTGGCTGGGTTTATGGTATGTGAAAACAATTAATATTAGATAGAACTATTACAGTTAAATTGTTACAAGGATTGTTTTACCCAGTCGGCTTGGGCTGTAGAATACACGGACTGCACCTCTGCAGAGGGGTAAGACTGCCCCCGCCAACAACGAGTTTCCTGAATATGACACTAAACAATATGATGGTGAGATGCCCGGAATACGTAGCACCTCTTTATCGCCATCGCTCCCAGATCCACTCTGGCCCGGAGAGGTAGCACCTGATAGAGTCCTATCTATGGGTCAAATAGAACTAAAATACGTACTTATGCTAAATTAAATTCCTTGAAATAGAACTGTTTTGACATTTAAACTGTGCACAAAGTAAGGAGCTTTGTCTCGTTGAAAAATGTTACCAACAAACTGTTAACACGTCATATATATTTGATTTACGTAGAAACAAGATTCGACATTAAATAATCTATTATCCGGTCAGCTGGTGCTATAGAATACACTGACTGCTTCTCTGTAGGGGGAGGGGGTAAGTCACCCTCACCTAATGAGTATCCTGGATATGATACAAAAGAATCAGATGGTAAGATTCCAGAAATGCTGAAGCTTTGTGGAATGTGGAGTACCTCTTCATTGCCTCACTCCCTACTGGCGCGGAGTAGTACCTCCTGATAGGTTTCTTTCTATAGGTCAAATAGAACTAAACTGAACTGTTTTAAATAGAACTGTTCACATGTATAAAAATGGATTCTGCATCAATAAATACAATGTTTGAAGTGTCATAAAGCCAAACCAATAAAATAATCTACAAGTGTTCCAATGCCATAAAACCCAGCCATCCAACCAAACTTCAACAATTTTAAATGCTGGAGAGTTTGGTAATACTCTCTAAAACGTATTTCAATTGTATAATTTTCCACTAGAAATAATAAAACCCGGGCATGTTTGGTTTAGATGAGTTATTTAATCACTAACTGTACATGAAACAATTTAACAGTGTGCAAACAATAACTTGCCGTACGTAAGACCATTTAACTGCGTGCAAAAAAAGGATTAATAGCAAACAAAATCATAAGTGTTTGTTAACAATACTTGAAACCATTAATCTGTATGAAAACAAATGAGCTCTAATTCGTTTTAAAATAAAGTTGCCTATAAAATACTATATAATGTATGAATAAGATTTAGCATTAAATAACGAAAAAAATGGTGAAATGCCATTAAACCAAATAACGTAGTATAATTATCCCCTTAATTATTAGTAAAGTTTTACCTATTATTGGGCTCGCCTAGTACAAGTCTAGATTAAGTGTCCTGAATTCAATATAAAAATGTGTCCTGAGTTATGGCCCCTGTTATGGAGATCTAGTGTATTAATACCTGTCAGGGCTTCAAAAATTGGTCTAGATTTAATCTAAAACTGATTCTATTTGATCCATAGATGAACATATCTGTCAAATAAGGTATTTCAAGGACAGAATGTTCCAGCCGTGTAAACAGAAAGACAGCTCATGTGGGTTGACTAGCGGAAGAAGATCACGTGAATCACGGCCGGAAGAATGCGTGGGTACCCACATTCTGACGGTTATACAGTCATGGTGAGTCACGGCCCAGGCGGACCCCGGTTGAGAACCACTCGTCAAGGAAGCAAAGACGTAAGGCCCTGAATATGAAATTATAACGTGGGTAAAAAGAAAAGGTCAATATAGCAGTCCTCCGCCAGTGTGTGTCCTCATGCTTCGTCTCTCTGTTTCTGTCGCTCTCACATTGACAGACGTTTTGACCCTTTTGAGAAATAGAGAGATGTATATTTTTGTAAAGAATGTATTACGGTCCCATCATTCATTCATTATACCGTTATATGGTAAAACTCTAATACTGGAGCTTTGCGGGGTGTAGGTATCCCTTTATTGCAATTAATCTCAGGTTCGCTTTGAGCAGGAGTGGTAGCACTTGAAAGGGTTCTATCCATTGGTCAAATAGAACTGTTGACCATTCAAAATGTATGCAGACAAATGACACGTTAAAGTGAATAGTTAGAACTGTTTGACCATTTAACTATGTGTAAACAAATAACTGTCGATTTCTGATTAAATTGTTAGCGATACATAGCAATACTTGAAACCATTTAACTGTGTGCAAATAAAGCTATTAGTGTGAGCAATACTTAAAATCACTTCACTCTCTGGAAACATAATTAATATTGAATAGAATTATAACTGTTAGATAGCAATAATTGAAATCAGTTAACAGCGTAGAAGCAATAACAATACAAGTGTTTAAACAAATTAGTTTTAATTCATTTAAAAACGAAATTACCAACAAACTGTTCACTTACAAAACATTTATGTGCATCTATTTAAATGTGTGCAAAGTATTGACAGTTGTTAAATTAGTACTTTTCCATTGCAATATTTGAAACCATTTAACTGTCTGCAAACAAATGATTTATAGTAAATTGAAAAATTCATGCTAGATAAAAATACTTGAAAGCATTTAACTGCAGAGGAGTAACACCCTAACCAACGAGTGTCCTAGATATCACACAAAACCATCTGATGTCCCAGTGGGCTGGAGATGCAGAATATACCGACTGCTTCTCTGCAGAGGGGTAAGACTCCCCCAACGAGTGTCCTGTTATGACACTAAACAATATAATGTTGGGGCCTCAGTAATGCGGAGTACCCCTTATTACCATCGCTCCCTAGTCCACCCTGGCCCGGAGTGGTAGTACCTGTTAATTTATTTCTATTTGATCCATTGATATGAAAGTGTGTACTTATTCCTAACTGAATGTTTTGAAATTGAACTGTTTATATGAATAAAAATGGATTTTGCATGAAATAACCTACAATGGTTGATGTGACATAAAATCCAACCGAACCAAAACCATTTGAGAGTGAATGGCCAAGTCTGCTTAGGCTGTAGAATACACCGACTGCATTTCCGCATAGGGGTAAGACCCCCACCAAACGAGTGTCCTGGATTATGCCATCAAACAATCTGATAGTGAGGTTCCAATAATGCTGGAGCTTTGGTGAATGCGGAGGACCCCTTCATTGTCTCACTCCCAGGTCCACTCTGACCCGGAGTTGTAGCACTTTATAGGGTCCTATCGATAAGTCAAATAGAATTTAACCATGATTTACTGTTTTTGCTTTTAGACTACTTATTTATGCTAAACTGAAGCGTTTAAAATAGCACTGTTTTGACATTTGAACTGTGTACTTATGCTAAACTAAATTATCTTAAATAAAATTGTTTTACATGTAACTTTGTCCATTGCCCAGTCAGGTGGTGCGTAACACCTCTTCATTGCCATCGCTCCAAGGACCACTCTGGTGGGGGGGTAGCACCTGATAGGACCCTCTCCATGAGTCAAATTTGCCCAGTCAGCTGGGGCTGTAGAATACACCGACTGCTTCTCTGCAGAGGGGTAAGATCCCCCAAACGAGTGTCCTGGATATGACACTAAACAATCTGATGGTGAGGTTCCAGTAATGCTGGAGCTTTGGGGGATGCGGGGTACCCCTTCATTGCCATCGCTCCCAGGTCCTCTATGGGTTAAATAGAACTAACAGTATACTTATGCTAAAATGAATTGAATAAACTGAATATCTTGAAATAGAAACGTTTTTGACAATCAAACCGTACTTACACTTAAACTGCGTGCTTATGCTTAACTGAATTATTTCAAATAGAACTTTTTTTTACATTAAAACTGTATTTACACTTAACTGAATTGTTACATATAACTGCTTGAATAGTTTGAAATGGAAATGTTTTTGACAATAAAACTGTGTACTTATGCTAAACCGAACTATTTTCAATAGAACAGATTATTTACATAAAAATGGATTTGGCGTTAAATAACCGGCAAAGGTTGATATGCCATAAAACCAAACAAACCAAACCATGGGTCAAATAGAACTAAACTGCGTGCGTATACTAAACTAAATTGCTGGAAATAGAACAGTTTTGACATGTAAACTGCGTACTTATGCTAAACTGAATTCTTCGAAATAGAACTGTTTTGACATTTAACTGTATGTAAACAAAATCTATACTTATACAAAACAGAATTGTTTTAATTAGAACTGTTTCACTAAACTGAATAGCTGAAATAGAAGTGTTTCTGACACATAAACTGTGTACTTATGCTAAACTGAATTATTTGAAATAGAACTGATTTTTGTATAAAAATGGATTTAGCATTAAATGACCTACAAAGGTTGATATGTCCTAAAACCCAAACAACCAAACAACTCTGAGGGTGAGTCTCAAGTCCTGGATCTTTGGAATACCCCTTTATTGCCATTAGTTCCACACCAGTTGTGACTGCAGTGGTAGTACTTGTTAGGGTCCTAATCACGGTTCAATAAATAATTAGAGCTAATAGCAATAGTTGTATCCACTTCATAATGTGTAAAAAATGATAAACATTGAATAGAATTTTTAGTATTGGATAGCAACGATAGAAACAATTTAACTGTGTAAAAACAATAGCAATATTAGTGTAAAAACAAATTAGTTCTAATTCATCTAAAAGGGAATTAGCTACAAATTATTCACTCGCGAATCATATATGTATATCCGTTTAAATGTGTGCAAACAAATGGCTGATGTTAAATTGTTCCTGTATTTAACACAAATAATTCTATTTACTATTAATTATTTGTTTTGATAGAAATATTTGAAATTATTTTACTGTGCAAAAAATGATTTCAGACTCTTTTAAAAATGTTATCAAGAAAATTTGTTTATATATATATATATATATATATATATATATATATATATATATATATGGTTTGTAAAGAAGTGTTTACTTTAAATAACCTACAATGGTTGATATGCCATAAAAAACCAATCAAACCAAACCAGTAGAACTCTTCATTCTTTTACTTGGGATTATTATCAATGTTTGATAGAAATATTGATATTAGATAGCAATACTTGGAAGCATTTAACTGTGTGCAAACAAATGAGCTCTTGGTTATTTAGAATAGTGATCCCTTCAAACTATCCGCTTACAAATAATGTGTGTATGTGTAAATAGGATTTGACATTAATTAACTCATAAGGCTATAAAACACAACCAAACCAAATCCTCAGATACAACAAATTCTCGACCTATTGCCTTGCCGAACTGCACTGGCAAGTCTATAGAAAGGTTGATAATATCAGACAGACATGGTATTTGCTAAAAAAATAAATCAACAAACCTTCAATCAGGCTTCAGATAAAATAGACTCCAGAATGACTAGCTTGTGTATTGTGCTTCTTTTATCCGAGAAGCTTTAATAAAAAAAAATCACTTGTCAGCCATTTTCTTTGACAAGAAAATGCATATACCACAATTCGGAAGAATGGAATAATGAAGCATGTGAAAAAACTTGGTCTGGAAGGCAAATTGGCCATATTCATAAGTAACATTCTAATGGATGGGTGTTTAAAAACACAAGTGAATAATGCACTTTCTGACATCATGGTACAAGAAAAAAGCGTCCTACAGCGAAACATACCGCCAATGATACTGTTCAGTCTAAATATAAGTAATACGGAGAAATGCCTCAATCCCGGTGTCGACAGATCATTGTACGTAGGTGACTCCTTAATCTTCTATAGATCTAGAAATATTCTCACAATCGAACACCAACTGCAACAGTATCTGAATAGGAGAAACCAATGGAACACGGATTTAAATTCTCCAGGAGCAAAATTAAGGGCATGCACAACTATGTCCTGAAATATCTGTAATGCAATAACAAATTCCAAGATCTCATTTTTGTCTTAAAATTGCCACACCATGAAGTTAAGAGTCAAATGTAATAAAGCTAACAAGCTGATTGTAGTCCTACTGGTAAATTAATCTGCTTAATTAGCATAAATGTAAGAGAGAACCTATATAAATCTCTCACTAAGAAAAACTAGGGAACCTTGATTAGCCCGTTTTTTCCTGGCATTCTACCAGCAAGACACACATACTTTCCTCGTTCAGTCACTATTGATTATTCGCAAGTTCGAGTCAAGGATGACTCAGGCACTAGCCTAAAATATTTTTTCATACCTTTTTTCATTTTTCCCACAGTCTTTTACACATTTCTGCATACCATTTTTTTTCATCCACCTCCTGCAACAATAACAGCCACTTAAAGCAATCTACCATTCCTCCTCCTTAGTTGCCTCAAGCAACTATGAAGGAAGACACTATAAACAGCTTTAAGGATCTCTTCGGAAACGACCAGGAAGCCCTCCCCATGAAGCTGGAAGAAACCGTACCAAGACCCTCCACATCAACATCTGAATAGCCATCGCTACCGGCTTCTCACATGAACAAAGAATCCTCGCTCCCGGCCACTTCCATTCCACCAGGACAAAGAACACCAGCCGGGCCAGAAAAGCCAGTCTCCTGATCCATTAAAAAGAAGTCACCGCAACAGTATGAAAAGGACAGTCGGGAAGTATGCTGCCTACTTCAAAGAAACGGAGATATTTCCCATTCCAGAATTGGTGGCTGAAGTTGAACCAAAGACTCTGTTCTACATCATAGCAGATTTAAGGACCAGAACATTGGCTGGAATAAGACAGGAAGCCTTCGAGGAGTTCCGCAAATGGATTAGCATGATGTACCACAACCCTTATGTCCTCGCTTTTGAGTCCCTGCTCCATAGGCTTAGGAATGGGGTGGAAAGTCCGTTGCTGCGCGGTATCCCTTTTGCTAGCCCTCTTTCGGCAAAGGTATCCGCGTATGCTGATGATATCACTGTCTCTGTGTCCCGCCATTTGGACATAAAGGTTGTGAAAAAGGCGTTTGCTAGGTACGAGGAGATAGCAGTGGCCAAGATCAAATTTTATAAGAGCGAATGTTTGCGGCTAGGTGCCTGGAGGGGTAGCATTCCTATCCGCTGGAGTGACAGACTCATTCACATCCTAGGGGTGACGCTTCAACAATCCCTGTCCAAACTACTTTGGGGATGAACCGTAGACAGGTCTATTGTCAATGTCCGTGTAATGGGGGTCTATGTATGCCAGAACTCGAGAACCATTGGTTTGCTGAAAGACTGGCTTACTTGAGACGATCCTTGTCGAAGGACACGGTGTGGATGCGAAAGGCGAGCGATACCTTTCCTCGCCTCAAGTCAAACACCATGGCTGAAGGTCAACGTAGGCTGAAAGACGAAGCACTGCTTGTCCGCGAATGCCGTAAGGCCATGCTTATGCTTAACTGAATTATTTGAAATAGAACTATTTTTCGACATGAAAACTGTATTTACACTTAACTGAATTGTTACATATAACTGCTTCATTAGTTTGAAATAGAAATGTTTTGACAATTAAACTGTGTACTTTTGATAAACTGAATTATTCTAAATAGAACAGATTATTTACATAAAAATAGATTTGGCGTTAAATAACCTACAAAGGTTGATATGCCATAAAACCCAATGAACCAAACCATCTCGTGGATCGGCTCGGCTGGTCGATGGAGGAACTTCGCTCGGATTGAAATCGGGCACCATGTTCGGGCTTCTTGAACAACTCCGATTTCTCGCTCATTTGGTGGCTTGCACAGAACACGTTGCCCCTTTTCGGCTTGAGTTACAAGGCGAGCCTGGCAGACATTCCCGATTGTCCTCACTGCGACAGTGGCTTAGAAGAAACGGCTGAGCACGCCTTCTACTGCGAATGAGTTTGTCCGTTTTGGAATCACGTCGGAAAGTGGACGACCCGCATCGAACCCAAGCAGCTCGTTGTCTACGACGTAAACAACGTCGAGCAGCACGTTTTACAGCGATCTTAGCTGTAGCTAGTATGGTGATTTGGACGACGCGAAAGAAGGGATTTTATGACTGATCCAAAGCTGATGCCTAAAGAACAAAATAAGATCACGATAAGAAAAGTTTGCACAAAGTTAGATGCGATAGAAAACGCTTGAACCACAAAACATTCGATAGAAGGTGGGTGCATGCAGCAATCTTGGTCGTACGAAAGGGCGCAGTGCTCAAGTCATTGGAACTACGGACCGGGTCCTTCGGAATCCCACCCCTGGTTAGACACGTTCAATAAGTGGGCAACAGAAAATAGCTTTAGGTTTTCTCAAACAAAAACTAAATGCGTGCATTTGTCATAAGAGAAAACTTCATTATGATCCTAGTCTGAACGTTGAAAGGACAGAAATCCCTGTTGTAAATGAACATAAATTTCTGGGGTTAGTATTTGACATAACAGTTGGTTGGTTGGGTTTTATGGCATATCAACCTTTGTCGGTTATTTAATGCCAAATCCATTTTTATATAAATAATCAATTCTATTTCAAACAATTCAGTTTAGCATGAGTACACAGTTTAATTGAATAAACTGAATAGCTTGAAATAGAAATATTTTTGACAAACATCTCTAATTCAGCCAAGTATAAGTACAGATTTTGTTTACACAGTAAAATGTCAAAATAGTTCTATATATAACAACTCAGTTTAGTGTAAGTACAGTTTCAATGTCAAATCAGTTCCATTTCAAACAGTTCAGTTTAGCATAAGTACGCAGGTTAAATGTAAGTACAGTTTAATTGTCAAAAACCTTTCTATTTCAAGCTATTCAATTTAGTCAAACATTTCTAATTCAAACAATTCAGTTTAGCATAAGTACGCTGTTAGTTCTATTTAACCCATAGGTAGGGCCTTTATCAGGTGCTAACACTCTGGACCAGAGTGGACCCGGGAGCAATGGTAATGAAGGGGTACTCCGCATTCCCCAAAGCTTCAGCATCACTGGAACTTCACCATCAGATTCTTTAGTGTCACATCCAGGACTCTCATGAGTGGGTCCTACCCTTCTGTAGAGGTACAGTCGGTGCATTCTACAACCCCAACCGACTGGGCAATACAATGAGTTAGATGTCAAAACAGTTTTATTTCAGATAATTCAGTGCAGCATGAGTACACAGTTTAGATGTCAAAACAGTTCCATTTCGAGCAATTCAGTTTAGCACAAATACGCAGTTTAAATGTCAAAAGAGTTCTACTTTAAACAATTCGGTTTGGCATAAATACGCAGTTTAAATGCAAAAACCCCCCAGTGAACTCAAACCTTCCTTTAGTTCTATTAAACACATAGATAGCATCCCGATCAGGTGCTACCAGTCCGGGCCAGAGCGGACCTAGGAACAATGGCAATGAAGGGCACTCTGCAACTTACTTTTATTCCCCGCCTGAAGTACTTGATGTCTAGTTGCAATAAAAGATTACAACTGTTACGTGTGATAGCTCACACAGAGTGGGAAGCAGATCGAAGAACTCTACTGAAATTATATAGGTCACTGATTAGATGAAAGCTGGATTATGGTAGTTTTATATACCAGTCTGCCAGAAGAACCTATTTAAAAATACTTAATCCGATCTCCCATGGACCTGAAGTTGGTGCTTGAAGCTTTCCGAACGTCTCCAGTCGAAAGTTTATATGCAGAAGCTAATGAGGCACCAGCAAATATAAGAAGTAATAAATTGGCTAACCAATATTATGCCAAACTGAGATCTTGCCCTAGTAATCCTGCGTATAATTCTACATTCCATCCGAGATATGGGGAGTTATTCGAAAAAAGAGAAAAGGCTATAAAACCTTTTGGCTTTCGGATGAAATCAGTGCTACAATAATCTGAAATGTCTGTAAAAATATACTTCATTCAACTTGAGGATCACTTTGGGTTTTTCAAGAATCCAAGGTCGCGTTTCAGGAAAGATGTGTTGAACTCCCCAAAACAAAAACCCATCCCAGCACTTATACCGAAAAATTTCGCCATATTCTGCTAGACTACCCCGAACATTTACATGTCTTCACGGGTGGCCCGAAGGACAACAGTAAAACAGCATGTGTATCTGTTCTAAATGAAATAATCCACAAAACGGCTCTTCCAATGAAAAGCTCCATCTTCACTGCAGAAATTTGTGTCATTGATCTTGCTCTTAACATCATATCAAAGAGCAACGGAAAGAAATTCCTAATATTCTTAGACTCGCTTTCTGTTTTAACATCGCTGAGCAATAAAAAGATAACCCACTAATCATTAAATTGCTAAGTAGATTATATTTAATGTCTAGTCATAAAGAAATTGTCATGTGTTGGATCCCAAGCCACAATGGAATGAGAGGAAATGAAAGAGCTGACTCGGCTTCCAAAGCAGCCTTAGATCTAAAACCTCACAGTATCCGCATACCGTATACTGACTTGAAAACAAATTATTTTTCGCAAAATAGCAGCAACGCTGGAATAATAACATCAACAACAAACTCTTCTAAATCAAGCCCACATTGGGAGAATGGAGAACAGCTTTCAGAAAAGGAAGAAAGGAACAAGTCATTATATCTCGATTGCGTATTGGCCATACAAAACACACTCACTCTTTCATACTCAAACAGGAACAACCACCGCAGTGTTCGACATGTCAGACGCCTTACACGATTAAACATGTTCTCGTGGAATGTGGAGCCTTTGCTAATGCTAGAAAGCAATATATAAAAAACAGTAATACGAAAAATATATATGAAAATGTCCATATGGATGACGTTCTCTTTTTCTTGAGAGAGAAAGGGTTATACTTAGAAATATCACACCTGGTCATAACTCAAAACCAACTTATCGAACGATTAAATACAAATATTATTGATATACAGCAATCCTTGAAACCATTAAATTTCTACAAGTAAAACTGGTTGTGAGAAATATAACTACTTGGTTTTAAGTAGTTCTATTCAACATAAGTCAGTTTATCTCGCACGAGAGTAAATGGTTATGCAAACGAAATAAAGAGTTGGGGTTTAATTTGGTAAGGTATCTACTGGATGTACGTTTGCAAATCATGTATACGTAATATATAAATATATAAAATTTATGTAGTCTGGATTTGGACAAACTCTAATCAGCCAAATTAAATATTAAGTTTTTCATAAAATTGTTTATAAAATGTATATATCTGTTAAATATATTAATTTGTTATATATACAAATTTCATTAAATATATAAATTTTTTAAATATATAAATTTAATAAATATATAAACTTCTTGAAATTGTTTTTAACTCTTCGTTAGATTTTTTAAAATTCGATTCGGCGTTAAATGACCCAAAATGGGTTGATACGCCGTAAAACAAAACAACTAACTACCTCCGGTAAGTAGGATTGCTTGTCTCCCTAATTCCCTAGTTAGCAGTAAGTTGTGGCTCTTATTCCCTTCATCTAGTTGTTAGCCGCCAAGATCTTCTCCGTCCCCATTCTTTGTTGTTCCTCAACCCCCGATCCAGCTCCATTTTTCCGAAGATCTTGAAAGTCATAATTATATTCTTATTTCTGTTACCCATATAAATTTCCTGCACCGCGCCCTCTCCTGCGTTTCTTTTATCCCATTAGCCTAGTCTCCCTTCTCTACTAGGGAAGATCCAGCTTGTTTTCGGTCCCGTCGGAGACTGGAAAACAGTCGGCCTCCATTTTATAGACGGGGATGGGGGGGGGGAACTAAACGGGTTTTCCTTCGTTCTCTCTATCTTTTTCTTTCGGTTTTTTTTCTCCCATCCCCATCATCTTTTCATAAATTATATATATATATATATATAATTTTTTTAATAAGATTCATGCATTTTCTATCCAGAGTTTTAAGTAAGGTTTTTCTCATAGAGTAAACGCGACATTTTTGTGTTTGCGGTGTTCCTGGCGAAGGATGAATGCCTTATTGTATTGTATGAATGGGTCGGTGAATGTGGCTAACTAGGGACCCTTAGTTTCATAGTTTAGCATAACCGCTCCCTTCCCACACCAAAAGCTTGGGGATATATGCTCCTCCTTGATAAAATTTTGTTAAATTTTATTTAAAGGAATATAAAAGAAGCTTGGTTAGCCACAAACCAGTGCTAACTTTTCACATCACAACAATGGTGTCGCCGTTAGGATACCAATTGTTTCTCGAGGATTTCGATTTTGTCGATATGTGGCTACGGTGTTTTGCTGCGAGTGCAAGAACTAAAAAGCTAAAAAAAACAACAAGAAAAAGGTTTGGTTTCGGTTTCTTTGTTTAATGGCATATCAACTCTTTTTAGGTTATTTAATGCCAAACCTATTCTCCTAGAAGAACAACAATGGTACTATTTAACCCATAGCTGGGAGGATAAGGGAGTTCATACCTTTCCCAAGGGTATTTGCCTGAAAGTGAACGTAATAGCGCAACTGGAGTAAGAACTCGCGTTCTACGATTCCGCAATCCATCGCTTTAACCATTACACCACGAGGACACCCCCCCACAAGAAAAAGGGAGGAGAAAATGACATTATCACCTCGTATCCAGCCGAAGCCGAAAAGTGATCCGTAATTTAAGTCTCCACCATGGCGTATCCCAAGAACCTGGAAGACCTGACTTTTGAAAAAATAAGTCAGATCGTAAGAAGAAATGTGAGACCCAAGAAAAGGTTAGTCGTGGCAGGAAGAATGATGTTCATGTTGATGAAACAAAAAATCGACGAACTAATCATGAAATATCTACGCCGTCTACGAAATGCGAGCAGATATTGCGAGTCTAAGAATCTTGGACGAGAAGAACAAAAGATTACAGAGGACTTAATTCAAGTGAGGTTAATTGAAGGTATGTACAATGCATCACATCGATATAAAATAATGGAACAACAACAAATAGGAAATGTATCTTTAAATACCTGCATTACTATATACAGGAACCAGAAATAATACAAAAATCATCATCATCATGTCGTGCCGCTAGCACAGATATCCCTGACCCTCTCTCGCCACTCCTCCCTATCTTTCATCGCCTCTGGCAGGTCTTCTGGGCTACATCCTGTATCCTCACATAGCTGCTGTATGTATGTTCGAGCTGGTCGTCCTGCTTTTGCTTAACCATATGCGGGGGTCCATAGGAGTACGTCACTTATGAGCTCGTCTTTGCTTCTCCAGAAGTGTCCTAACCATGATAAAAGTCAACCCAGCAAACAAATATTCGCCGATACATGTTAAAAAAAAGATTTTTTAAATGTTCGTATTGTGGATGTGAACATGAAATTGAAAAAAAAAAAGAAAGAAAAATGCCCAGTATTTTGGGAAAATTGTACAAATTGCTTATTGCCCATTCCGCTGGGGCTGTAGAATACACCGACTGCTTCTCTGCAGAGGGGTAACCCCCCCAGCGAGTGTCCTGGATATGACACTAAACAATCTGATGGTGAGGTTCCAGCAATGCTGGAGCTTTGGGGAATGTGGAGTACCCCTTTATTGCCATCGCTCCCAGGTCCCCTCTGGCCCGGAGTGGTAGCACCTGATAAGAGTCTTATCAATGGGTTAAATAGAACAAAACCATGCTTCTTTCACTATACTGATTTTTGCATTTAAACTGCGTATTTATGCTAAACTGAATTGTTTAAAATAGAACTGTTTTGACATTGGAACTGCGTACTAGTGCTGAACTGAATTGCTCTAAATAGAACTGTTTTTGACGTCTAAACTGTGTACTTATGCTGAACTGAATTATCTGAAATAAAACTGTCTGACATTTAAATCTGTGTATTGCCCAGTCAGCTGGGGCTGTAGAATACACTGACTGCACCTCTGCAGGGGGGTAAGACCCCCCCCAACGAGTATCCTGGATATGACACTAAACAATGTGATGGTGAGGCTCCAGCAGTGGTGGAGCTTTGGGGAATGCGGATTACCTCTTTATTGCCACCGCTCCCTGGTCCACTCTGGCCCGGAGTGGTAGCACCTGATAGGGCCCTCTCTATGGGTTAAATAGAACTAACAACATACTTATGCTAAAATGAATTGAGTAAACTGAATAGCTTGAAATAGAAACGTTTTTGACTATTAAACCGTACTTACACTTAAACTGCGTGCTTATGCTTAACTGAATTATTTCAAATAGAACTGTTTTTCGACATTAAAACTGTATTTACACTTAACTGAATTATTACATATAACTGCTTGAATAGTTAGAAATGGAAATGTTTTTGACAATTAAACTGTGTACTTATACTAAACTGAACTGTTTTCAATAGAACAGATTATTTACATAAAAATGGATTTGGCGTTAAATAACCTACAAAGGTTGATATGCCATAAAACCAAACAAACCAAACCAACCAACAAATTGCTTAAAAAAGAATACAAAAATTTCTGAGAACGCTTTGGAAAACCAACTTTACGAAAGAGCAGTTTACAACTCCGCCTTGCCCAGTCGGCTGGGGCTGTAAAATACACCGACTGCACCTCTACAGAGGGGTAATACCCCCACCGCAACGAGTGTCCTGAATATGACATTAAACAATTTGATGGTGAGGTTCCAATGATGCTGGGCCTTTGGGGAATGTGGAGCGTCCTTTTATTGCAATTGCTCCCAAGTCCACTCAGGCCCGGAACGGTAGCACCTGGTAGGGCCCTATCAATGGATTGAATAGAACTAAACTGAATACTTATACTAAACTGAATTGTTTGACTAAACTGAATAGCTTGAAATAGAAATATTTTTGACTATTAAACATTGTACCCATGCTAAACTGAACTGCTCTAAATAGAAGTTTTGACATCGAAACTGCGTACTTAACCTGAACTGAATTTTTTGAAATAGAACAGTTTGACTAAACTGAATTGTTTGAAATAGAACTGAAAATTGCATAAAATGGATTTGGCGTTAAATAACCAAAGGTTGATATGCCATAAAACCCAGCCAACCAACTACGACTCCACCAATTTGATGGGTCAGTCATAAAAACTTTAGGATATTTTGAAGGTTCCTTGGAATTAGAAGATATATTTGAATACCTATAATTGTCAAAATTTGTAAGTAGAACCTCGGTCTTCTTAAAATTTATGTTAAGTACATAGTTTCTATCAAAGAAATTTATGAGATAAAAATGGAAAAAACCGGAAAGTTAAAAAACTATAAAGCGAGTTTAAAATTAAAAGAAAATATTACCCCTTCTTATTATGAGGCCTGAAAATAACCAGTCCATTTGTTGTTATAAGTAGAATCAAAACTACGAAAATTGATAGACCAGGACTTTCTTGAACATGTTCTTCCTGGGGGTAACAAGTGGGTATTACCCATTGTTGTTTTAAGAAGACATACGTATATGTGAAGATTATAAAATAGGCGTTAATCACAAAGTTTGCTCGGATTCATATCCTATACCTAATGTTGAAGTTGCACTGGCAGGAATGATGTTTTACAAAAATTGATTTGAAATCGGCATTCCTCCAAACACTAATAAACGATAACTCCAAATAAGTAACGATGATGAATGCGCCAATAGGCTAACTAAAATGGTGAAGGATGTCATATGGAATACAAGCAGCAAGCGCCTTATTTCAAAGGATCATCGAACAGGTTTTAGAAAATATAAAAAACATGGCTCGTTACCAAGTCGATATATGCATAGCAGCTACTAACGATCATGAATTAAAAAGGCAAACCGTCATCGTCTTGAATAGTTTAAGAAATGAGAATAAGCGAAAAAATAATGTGTAAACATTAATTGTAAAATGTATTTTCATTTGAAATGGAATAACCTAGAAATTATATCACTAGACCAAGCCTTGATAGAAAAAATTCTAAAAATAGCTACACCTATAAATAAAAAAAGAACTTAAATCTTTTTTTGGATTGGTAAATTTCTATAGGCGATATGCACCAAAATATACAGACCTGACTGAACCATTTGCAAACTTAAGAAAAAAGAATGATGACTTTATCTAGTCAGAGGAACAACAAAGAGCTTTTGATATGTTATATAATGGCCGAGGGATTTCTTTTAATATATCTTGCCTTTTGGTTTAGTTAGGCTGAGAACCTTTCGGCTCAATATATGGGTTAGTTAGGTGCAAACTTGAGCGCAGGTGTTGACGCGTCGTTCACAGATGTCAAAATAAAAATCCCAGAGAGAGGATGTGACCAGGGATGTGAATGACGTCATGCACCGGAAGCGTGCACGGAGGATTTTGGGAGATTTGAAAAAATCAGGAGTTGAGAACTAGACTCCAAACGGGACGGATCGACTTTCGGGGCTCGCTGAGGCCAGACAAATTTGTGCGCTACGGGTGCCCCACGAGATGTTGGGGGGATGCAGATGGAAAAGTCATCATAGAAAGATTGTGCGTCTCTCTTCATTATGTCGAAACCTTTAACTCAAAGGTAATAAAAGGTTTCGTACCTGAACTAAGAAGTCGTTACGTGTTTTTCGTGTTTCGGGATTCCTATGTTCTATGTATATATGTTATGAACATTCTATGTACATTTCACATATCTGTATCTGGCTATGGTACAGATAGATTAAAAATAATTATAGCAAAGAAACCAGTATCGAAAATTTTAAGTAAAAAAGGGATATTACGTTAACCACAGATGCAAGCAAACATTCAATATCTGGGATGTTATCACAAGGACATCAGATAATGTATTTATCAAGAAGGCTAATGAACACAATTCAATCATTTAAATATAGAGAAAGAAGCTCAGGCCATTGTGTGTACAACCATTAGAGCCCGGCAATTTTTAATTGGAAAAAAATTCTTTTGAGATGTGGTCATAGACTATTACAGTTTATATTCAATCCAAATAAAGAATGAGCCAAAGTCACGACATCGAGAATACTAAGATGGGCAATAAGATTAATGGCGCTTGCCTTTGATATAGAATATGTCAAAGGAAATTCTATTCCACACGTAGTTGCACTATCAAGATTGCAATTTTACAAGGAGTTAAAAGATAAAGCAGTAGAAGAATTTGAAGTTACCTTTTTAGATTAGGTAGAGACTGGCGTTTTGTCTTTAGATAGTATTGTATCATGTCTAGTTTCTGCAGCCATTCTAAGTAGGATAGCATCGAGAATAAGAAAAAAAACATATGGCGTAATCGATCCAAAGCGGAAA
This sequence comes from Sepioteuthis lessoniana, assembly GCA_963585895.1. Lineage (NCBI taxonomy): Eukaryota > Metazoa > Mollusca > Cephalopoda > Myopsida > Loliginidae > Sepioteuthis > Sepioteuthis lessoniana. The sequence goes on along the minus strand of OY757916.1, from coordinate 78,107,644 downwards.
GACCCTACAAAGAAATAAGTCGTAAACTAACGATAGAACATGGTGATCTGATAATTCCCCCAGAAACACAAAGAACATTGGTGATAAATAGCGTACACGATGATATCCACAGTGGAGTAGTGACTGCACAAAAAAGGATAAAATTAGAAACATGGTGGACGGAATATTCACGACATATCGAAGGATATATAAAAAGATGCAAACAATGTAACGAATAAAGAAATTTTACCAAGACTACTTTATATTCATGGCCCAGAGAAGTGGAGCCATTGAATCATGTGCATATGGATCATGTATACATTACTGGAGTGGGACTCTTATTAATACTATCGCCCTGTCGGCTAGGGCTGTAGAATACGCCGATTGCACCTCTGCAGAGGGGTAAGACCCCCCCCCAATGAGGCCATCTGTTGACCGTGGGTGGCGACCCGTAAGGCGCTAGGACGGAACCCGGGTGGTTGAGCAGTCATTGATCCGACGACAGAGTGGTCAATGGCTTGCAACACATCACTTTGGCCCTTACTTGATCTGACGGTCGGTCGGATTGAGCCCGATCCGATCAATCGGCTGGTCGCGACATGCCCTAGCACATATGTTTTGTTTTGTTTTTTATTTTCCTGATCGTATCATACAATCTGCTCTTGTGGAACTATTCGATCTACTTTTGCGGAACTATTCCCAACCCTTTATTCCATACGTGCTAGAAGGCAGGGGCTGAGAGTCAGTTGTGCTGAGGTAGGACTTATGACCGCTGTGAAATTGTTCTTTTTTAAAAGCATAATTTGGCAAAGGTTCAGAATCATACTCTTTGCATGAGTATACTGGTATTGTATCCCCGTCTCAGCCAAGGCGAATGGGTTGCCCCCTTGGTTCATTCCCTTCTCGAGTTAGACTCCATGGTGGGTGGTGGAGCATAGGACCAGCGAATAACAATTACCAATCATGGCTTTTTCTTCACCAAAAAAATTGAAACGTACCCTAACGGAAACTGAATCGGACTACAAAGGTGTGGCAAGTTTCCCCAGATTCATAATAATTGAATCTACGGAAATGCCAATAACAAACCTATTGCCATTTTTAATTGAAAAAGTAATATCCAGTAATATGACCCCAATTCACGTAAAAAAAACTAAAAAAATCAAACTTTGCTCGTTGAAGTAGATAAAATGAAAAATGCCGATTTCCTACTGAAAATGACTAAATTCCATACTATAAATGTAAAAACTTACCCTCACAAATCCTTGAATATAAGTAAAGGGGTTTTCATTATGCACAATGGATGAAATAAAAAAAAGAAATAAAGAAACAAGGTATAACAGAAGTAAAGAGAGTAACAATAAAAAAAGAGGGTAAACTCACTGAAATTAACACCTACATAATGACATTTGACCAACCCCAAATACCGGAGAAGATAAAAGTAGGCTACACAATGGAGAGATTGAGCAATTCATACCCAATCCATTGCGTTGCGACAATTGTCAAAAATACGGCCATCACGAGGATAATTGTAGAGGCTGACAAGTATGTGGCAAATGTGCTCAACAAGATCCTGACCACCACATTGACAATTGTGACAATTCGTATAGATGTGCAAATTGCAGAGGCGATAACCCCGTCTATGCAAGATCTTGTGAGAGTTGGAAACTGGAAAAGGAAATATTGGAAATTAAACACAGATCCTACTATCATTTTCAGCGCTTCATTGAATGGGATGTTATTCCTAAGACCACGACCTACTCTCAAGTCGTCCAGTGCAATAAAACACAATATAACTACGAGAGGATAGTAAAGAAATTGATTCAGCTGGAGCCGGGCGACTGGGAAGGCTATATCAATGAAATAAGAGCCTCTCTTGATACCAACAAAATTTCTGAGACACCCAGTACAAAGGCAGATCTTGTAGCAGACAAAGTGAAGCCACCTGCACAGACTCACACCTCCACAAGTAAGAACGATCAAGAAAAGAGCATGGAACTGTCACCAACCACACAACAAACTAAATGTGTAACGGAGAAATCTCCTTCCAAAACAAGACCAAAAGATAGGAAATCCCCAATAATACCACCCACTTCAAAAGATACCTCCCCAAGCAAGAAACTACAAAAAGACAAGACAAAAATTACTCCAAAACAAAAACCGTTCAAAGTGAAAATGTTGACTAGAGTAACAAATTTAAAATTTTAGGAAAGATAGAAATAGAAAATAGCCCCCAAGTACATAAACATAAAGGCCATAAAAATAAACGATCAAACAGTCCAGATTTAAGGTTTAACAATGAACCACAAAATAATCCAGTGGAACTGCCGCGGAATCAAAGCAATTAAGAGCAAACTGCTCTTATTGATGACTCAACAACCCGCCATTGTCTGCCTTCAAGAAACATTTCTTAAAACTGATGATGATATCACAATAAAAAAAAACCAAAGTTACAATTTCATCAACAATACCGGCCATAGAGCTTCGGTGGTGTCTCAGTCCTTATTAGGAACGACATACCTCAAAGCAAAATCCACCTCAGCACTCAACTCCAAGCAATAGCTGTCAAAATGACTTTACACAGAACAATTAATATTTGTTCCATATATATTCCGCCTCACGATGCCATAAATGAAAGTGAATTCAACAACATATTACAGCAACTACCCACACCTTTTATTCTACTTGGCGATTTTAACAGCCAGAACACCATATATGGCTGTAAAAGCACAACCCACAAAGGGCAAACTCTTGAAAATATCATTAACAATAATAATCTCTGCCTATTCAATAAAAAATCACTAACACACCTGGATCCATCATCTGCTACCTACTCAGCCATTGGTTTAATCCTCTGCGACTCTTCACTTTTCCTTGATTTCACCTGGAGGGTGTATGACGACACATGCAGGAGCGACCATTTTCCAATTGTACTCGAGAATTTGCACCCTCAAGACGACGACCTTTCCCGGTGGAGGTTAAATAAAACTAACTGGGAAGAATTTCGCTCTCAATGTCAGAAACACCTCATTGTAAACAATACCGAAACTATTCCCGAATTCTCCAAAAAACTTATAAATATTGCTAAAACATGCATTCCACACAACCCAACAATTCATAAACGAGACAGACCTTGGTTCAGCAAAGAATGTAAACAGACTATTTGCCTACGACGAGCAGCTTTGCGGAAATTCAACACTGAACCTACAACCTCCAATTTAATCTCTTTTAAATTCCACCGAGCTAATGCCCGTAAAATTATCAGAGACGCCAAGAAAAAATTCTGGCAAAATTACGTGAACAAGCTAAATACCTCTTCTAACATCAAAACGGTTTGGCTCATGATTCGAAAAATAGCCGGTAAAAAACAATCAACTCCATTAAAACACCTCTCCGTAACAAACCACAAAATAACAGGTAAAAAGGCCATTGCAGATCTTCTTGCAGAAACATTTTCTAAAAACTCCTCCAGCCTATTAAACACAGAATTCTGTAAATTCAAACCCACTCTCGAAAAGAAAAAAATAAGATTTTCTTCAAATAACTCCGAAAAATACAATAAGCGTGGTATTATGCGGGACCTTCATGATCTAGGCTTAAAAGGAAGACTGCCGATGTTCATAAAAAACTTTCTCTTCGAAAGAACATTTACGGTACGCGTGGGATCTACCTTTTCAGACTCACAACATCAAGTGGGGGGTGTTCTGCAAGGCAGCACTCTCTCCGTTACTCACTTCTCCATCAAAATCTATAACATTGTAAAATGTCTAACCCCCTCTATTGACTGTGCTCTCTATGTCGACAACTTCGTCATATGCTATCAGGCCACTCATATGAACATAGTAGAGCGACAACTCCAACTAAACTTAAACAAAGTAAATAAATGGGCAAGAGAAAATGGATTTAAATTCTCCAAGTCTAAAACTAAATGCGTGCATTTTTGCTCTCTAAGGAAAATGCACAATGACCCTCTCCTAAAAATTGATGACTCCGAAATACCAGTCGTTAACGAATACAAATTCCTCGGCGTAATATTCGATAAAAAAAAATGTCATTCATCCCACGCATAAAATACCTAAAAAAAACAAATCAACCTGGGCCCAATACATTTTGCGAGTCGTTGCCCACACAGAGTGGGGAGCTGACTGTCAAACTCTAATTAAGTTATATAGAACTCTTCTCCGCTCTCAACTTGACTATAGCATTTTCGTATATAGATCTGCCAGGAAATCTTATCCGAAACAACTTGACCCTATTCACCATGGAAGCTTTAGACTGATATTAGAAGCATTTAGAACTTCTCCAATTGACAGCTTATATACCGAAGCTCACGAAGCACCTCTACAGATCAGAAGTGAAAAATTAGCCCTTCAGTATTATACCAAACTGAAATCTTTTCCCTCTCACCCAGCATATGACTGCACTTTTGATCCAAAATACAGACAATATTACGACCAAAAAGAAAAATCAATTAGACCATTTGGCCTCCGTATGGAGCCTATTCTCAAAGAATCCACCAACCCTCTAAATAATATCAATAAAAGCATCTTGCCACAAATACCACTTTAGATCGTTAAAAACCCAAAAGTTAACCTTCAACTGAATCAACTCCATAAAACAAAGACACATCCCTTCACCTACCAAGAAAAACATCGAAATATCCTCCAACAGCATCCCGACTACCTATGTATCTAAACAGATGGATCTAAAGACAACAATAAAACAACATGTGCAGCAGTCTTAAACAAAATAATAAAAACAAAACTCTTCCAATGGAAAGTTCTATTTTCACAGCTGAGGCCTGTGCAGTAGACTTGGCTCTCGACATTATCTCAAAAGAAAAACGCAGGAAATTCATCATATTCTTAGACTCACTCTCAGTCCTATTTTCATTAAACAATAAAAAAAATTGGGCACCCACTTATTATCAAACCACTTTGTAGACTACACTCAACATCAAACAAAGAAATCGTTTTTGCTATATTCCAAGCCACATTGGGGTGAGAGGAAATCATAGAGCAGACGCGGCAGCAAAATCGGCTTTAGACTTGAACCCCGACAAATACAACATCCCATACACCGATCTGAAACCCAAAATAAATAATTTCTTCCATAAAAAATGGCAACAACGCTGGAATAGAAATATCAATAATAAACTATTCGAGGTTAAACCCTTTTTGGGAGAATGGCACCCAGCTTTCCGAAAGTCACGAAAAGAACAAGTAACAATAACGCGATTGCGTATTGGTCACAGCAGACTTACGCATTCTTTTGTTCTCAGAACTGCAACCACAAACGCCCTGCACAATCAAACACGTTCTCCTTGGGTGTAAAGTTTTTAATGACACTAGAAAGCTCTATTTCCACGCAAATACCATGAAGGGCTTATTTGAGAACGTCCACATGGATAATGTTTTATTGTTCTTGAAAGAGACCGGGTTGTACCAGAAAATATAGACATGGTTACAATCCTAAAAACACGACAAACTAATCAACTGAAAGCAAATTATTGCTGAATAGAAATACCATTATTTTTGTGTTAGTAGGAATAGTTTTTTTTTTAATTATTTCTCACTACTATCATCACTAAATAAACTAATGTCATATAGAAATACTTGAAAATACTTACTCGTATGCGAGTAAATGAGTTGTTTGATTTTAGTATGCAGGACACTGCTGGAGAAGCAGAGATGAACTCATAAGAGATGTACTCTTATGGACCCCCACACATGGCCGTGCAAAAGCAGGACGACCAGCACGAACATACATTCAGCAGCTATATGAGGATACGGGATGTTGTCCTGAAGACCTACCTAGGGCGATGAACGAAAGGGAGGAGTGGTGAGAGAGGGTCAGGGATATCCGTGCTACCAGCGCGATATGATGATGATGATGGTGTCATTAAATTATGTGTTTACAAACCGTACATATGTGTAAACAGGCTTTGACATTAAATAACCTATTGATATGCCATTAAACCCAACCAACCAACCATGAATAGCTTGAAATAGAAATGTTTTAACAAAAAACCGTACTTATATTTAAACTGCGTACATATGCAAAACTGAATTATTTGAAATAGAACTGTTTTTGACATTGAAACTGTATTTACACTAAACTGAATTGTTTAACATAGAAATGTTTTGAAATTTAACTATGTGTAAACAAGATCTATACTTATCTTAAACTGAATTAGCTGAATTAAAACTGCTTGACTAAACTGTATAGTTAGAAATAGAAATGTTTTTCACAATTAAACTGTACTTATATTTAAACTGCGTGCTTATACTAAACCGAATTGTTTGAAATTGAACTGTTTTTGACATTGAAACTGTACTTACCCTCAACTGAATTGTTATATATAACTGTTTGAATAAACTGAATAGTTTGAAATGTTTTTGACAATTAAACTGTGTACTCATGATTAACTGAATTGTTTCAAATATAACTGATCATTTACATAAAAATGGATTTGGCGTTAAATAATCCACAAAGATTGATATGCCATAAAATCCAACTACCAACCATAAGACTCGATATTAAACAAATTACTCTAACCTCTGAGGATAAAATAATCATAGACGGGTTGGGAATGCCGGTGAAATCAATCGATTCATTATTCCAAATTAAATTAAAATCGTGCCCGCCAGACACTGCAAATAATATTATATTAAAACAGGCATACAAATACCTCTAGCAAAGAAAGAACCAGTCAGCAGGAGCTATAAAATATGCCGACTGCATCTCTTGTGATGAGAATCTATGAGTTTCGACAATGTATCTGCTCCGCTGATTTCATCGGTTGACTGGTATTTTGATTGTGCAGTCATAGTCTTAAAGAATTGTGGCCTATCTTTGAGATCTCAGGGTATCCTGGATATGACACTAATCTTCATCCGATAGTAAAGCTCTATTCTGGAGATCTTGGGAGTCTGGAGCACCTCTTTACTACCATGACACCTAGGTCCATTCTGATTCGGAGTAGTAGTACCTTTTTAGGGTCCAAATGGCACAAATAAATCGGTTCAAAAATTATTCGTATTCAATTGGACCGAGTCATAATTCAGCAACACAAAAATGTAAATATGAACGCAATTCCCTAACCCCTAGGCATAATGCAACCCTGAACGGGTCGAAATGGTGATACAATCATCAATCAGTCAACCCTTGTCTCTAACGGCTTATGCTAGAAATTAATTCTGTAAAAAGTATTCTGTTAACTGCAATCTGGCTTAGAGCAATGGTAAGCTAACTAGTCAAGGTAAATTTTTAGAGCATGTTCGATTTTTACGGTACTCCACTTTTTTACCATTTCGTAGCATACTCTAATTAAATATCAGAACAAAAAATATTGACCTCGTATTAACTTCCTATAAAAGACTCTTTTAAAACTTTTTGGTCGATATTTTTTAATCAGTTAAATTATTTGTTGGACTGTCGCGAATCATGAATAGTCTTTTCAGTTATGTCCCGGAAAAGTCTAGCTCATCATACAGCACCCCAGTGTTTTAAGTAATAATAAAATGCTTCACAGAAAGAGGCGAGCTGCTATGCGTAACCACCGTGGTCTCTGTCTTTCTTTTCTTTAACATTTCTTGCTAATCAGCTTGACACAGAAGAATCTAGAAATATTTTGAAAGCGATGAACAAATTCTGCCAGTGGTAAACTTAATGGAAGAATCTGCAAGCAACTGTGTGGCAAAGAATAAATGAAAAACAAAAAGAAAGGCTCTTTTTGTGTTTCAGCCTCTAAAGTGTTCTGGAAAAAAGTTTTTCACACTTCATGCTACAACAAAAATCCATAAAATTGATGCAAAAGTCGGTGAGGCTTAAGGTACTCTGACTGCATTATCTGTCCTGAGGTAAGACTGCCCACTCATACGCTCCAAAAAGTGCGTCCTGTTTATGACACTAAATTGCATCTAGTGGTGAATCACCTGTTTTTGAGCTCTAGTGAGTGAGGAATACCCCTTCACATTCCCCAAAGCTCCATGACTTGGAGTAATGGCAATGGAGTACGTCTTCATTATCCTTACACTCACTTTCACTCTGACCTTGAGTGGAAGTACCTGTTAGGGTCTCACTTATGGGTCAAATAGATCTGTTTGGAACTTAGTATATTAAATATTAATACTAGTAACCATATAACTGTATGCGAACACAAACAATTAACATCAAATATAAATACTGAAATAAACCTGATCATTGTATATGAAATATATGTATTAGAAAGAAGTACTTGAAACCATACCACTATGTGTATAGTATTTGTATTAGCAATGCTTGATATCGTTACTATTTATGTACAAACAAATCATTAGACAAGTAAATTCAATTGAAAACAAAAACTGCAAGGAACACTGAAAATATTGTTATAATTACAATAAAACATTTCCAAAAGAATCAGATTTTGGTATCAAATAACTAAAAAGGAGTTGATATACCGTGAAAAAATAACCAAATGAAACCAACTCAGTTGGCTGTAGCTGTAGACTACGCCGAATGCATCTCTGCACAGGGGTAAGACCCGCCCAACGCATGTCCTAGATATGTCACTTGATCTGTGGGGAGGCTTCAGTCCTAGAGCTTTGGAGAATACGGAGTATTTGAATTACTTAAAATGGAACTATTTTGACATTTAATTGTGTATGGAAAATCTATACTAATACTAAAGTGAATTGTTAGAAATAGAACTGTTTTTGACAAACTATGTACTTACATTTAAACTGCGTGCTTATCCTATACTGATTTTTTAGAAATGGAACTGTTTTTGACCATGAAACTGTACTCACGCCAAAATGAATTCTTTGAAATAGAACTATTTTGACATTTAACCGAGTGTAAGCAAAATCCATACTTAACGGTATTGTTTGAATTAGAAATGTTTGACCATACTGAATAGCTTGAAATATAAATGTTTTTGACAATTAAAGTATGTACTCATCCTAAATTGAATTGTTTGAAATAGAACTGATTATTTGTATAAAAATGGATATGGCATAAAATAACCTACAAAAGTTAATGTGCCATAAAACACAAACAACCAATCAAATTTGATACAGTCCATTCAACATCAAGAACAAAGTGATCTTTAAGAATTAATCAATAGTGCAATGCCCAGGAATCAACAAAATCATTACATAGATCCTATAATATAGAAAGTATGGATAGTGATACAGACCGCATAGTTGCCAAACTCAATCTAGAAGATGTAATGAATAACTACAATAATTGAAACAATTTAACTTTGATAGGTTCAATCTCTTTTTAAGTGCTACAAACAAACCATCCGCTAAAATATAAAAATGAAATTACCGACAAATTAACCCCTTGTAGATGATATATATCTATTTAGATGTGTGCAAACATATTACTGATGTTTGATTGTTACACCTACATGGCAATACTAGAAACCATTTAACTGAGTGGAAACAAATGATTAATAGTTATTAGAATGATTCGTATTCGGTAAAATACTCGAAACCATTTACTGTGAAAAAATGAGCTCAGACTCGTTTACAAATATTATCATAAAAATGTTTACACTTTATATATATATATATGTGTGTGTGTGTGTGTGTGTGTGTTTAAATAGAATTTGGCATTAAATAACCTACAATGTTTGATAGGACATAAAACCAAACAAACAAATGAATAACGACCAAATCAAATAACCTAACAAATCATCTTCATATATATATATATATTCAATGCATATATTATAAAGAGGATTTGGCATTGAAATGCCATAAAAACAACGATTTTAACTGTGAGCAAATAAAACTATTGGTGTTGGATAAATTGCTTCAAACCATTTAACTGTGTATAAACAAACGATCTCTAGTTTGTTTAAAATGATACTTTTAAACTGTTCATTTACAAATCATATGTACCAAATATATAAATAAAGAAGATTTGGCATTAAATAACCTCCAAGGGTTGGTATACCATAAAACCAAACCACTTCACTGTCTACAAACCAATGATTTATATTGTATAGAATTATTAGTGTTAAATAAGTAAAAATAAAGTCGACGATCATTGTCGAGGGTGACCTGAAGGCTCCCTTTTCAATAGCTAATACATCGAGGTGTAGGGGCCACTACTCAATTAGCAATACTTTAATCATTTAATTGTATTGAAACAATAGTAATACTGGTGTGCAAAAAATTAGTTCTAATTCATTTAAAAAGGAAATTTGCTATAAACCATTCACTTAGAAATCATTTATATATCGATTTAATTGTGTGCAAACAAATGACTGAAGTATTGCTATTTAACAGTAACAATTAACATCAAACTATTTAACTGTATACAATTAAAAATGAGCTCAGACTCGTAAAAATATTTTCAAGAAAATGTGTTTACTAATCATATTGTTTAATATATATATATATATATATATATATATATATAGGAGTGGAAACAGCATTTCGAAAACCTACTAGGAAACCCACCGAAAGTAACGCATGAACCAATCATCAGAATTATTAGTAAGCAACTGGACATTAAACTAGGACCGTTTACTCAAGAAGAACTCGACTCTGTTCTCAGAAAAATTAAAAATAGGAAAGCTGTAGGGATGGACGAGATTCCCCCAGAAGTATGAAAGACCAGGCAATTCGACGACATACTGCTCCGACACTGCAACGCAGTCTATAATCAAAATCCGATAGATGGATGAAGGGATGTATCCTCCCCTTCCCTAAAAAGGGTGACCTCGGATTAGCCAAGAACTACCGAGGTATAACACTTACATCCATAGCTGCCAAAATTTACAGTGCCCAACTACGAAACCGCATAGAACCCAAAATCGACAACATCTTTAGGAAAACCCAAAATGGCTTCCGAAGAAATAGATCCACGACCTCACAAATATTGACCATCCGTAGAATCCTTGGAGGTGTACGGGCAAAAAAAACCTACAAGCGACATTACTATTTGTCGAGTTTACCAAGGCCTTCGATTCCATTCACAGAGGAAATATGGAACAAATCCTACTAGCATACGGCCTACCTAAAGAAACTGTAGCAGCAATTACGATTCTCTATAGAAACACCAAAGTGAAAGTACGTTCACCAGATGGAGACACAGAATACTTCGACATTGTAGCAGGAGTACTACAAGGAGACACGCTAGCTCCATACCTCTTTATCATCTGTCTAGATTACGTGCTTAGAACATCGATTAATAAAATCAGGGAAAAGAAGAAGAAGGTACCCTGCAAAAACAATTTCCAACGCCGACAACGCCGATGACATAGCGATACTGGCAAATACACCCAACCAAGTCGAAACACTACTGCATAGTTTGGAACGAGCAGCCGCAGGTATAGGCCTCTATGTCAATGCACACAAAACGGAATATATGTGCTATAATCAAACAGGTGATATATTCACACTAGACGGAACCCCTCTTAAACTAGTAGACAAATTCACTTACCTAGGAAGCAGCGTCTCATCAACCGAAAAGGACATCGACACACGCATAACGAAGGCATGGACAACTATCAATAGGCTATCGATCATATGGAAATCAGACCTAACCGATAAAATTAAACGCAGTTTCTTCCAGGCAGCTGTCGTGTCGATACTGCTGTATGGATGCACTACATGGACTCAAACAAAACGGCTGGAGAAGAAGCTAGACGGCAATTACACAAGAATGCTGCGAGCAATATTGAACAAGTCCTGGCGGCAACACCCCACAAGATACAAACTATACGGCCACCTTCCTCCCATCACGAAAACTATACAAGTTAGACGAACCAGACATGCAGGACACTGCTGGAGAAGCAGGGACGAGCTCATAAGTGATGTACTGCTATGGACCCCCACATATAGCCGGGAAAAAGCAGGACGACCAGCACGAACATACATTCAGCAGCTATGTGAGGATACGGGATGCATCCCTGAAAACCTGCCAGAGGCGATGAACGATAGGGAGAAGTGGCGAGAGAGGGTCAGGGATATCCGTGCTAGCGGCACGACATGATGATGATGATGATGATAATTAACATAGACTTAACGTACGTATGAACAGGATTTGGCGTTAAATAACCTACAAAGGTTGATATGCCATAAAACCAAATCAAACGAGCCCAAGCTCGTTTTAAATATTCCTCATAATTTATTTGCTTGCAAGTAATATAGACTTAATGTACGTAAAAATTAATGTACGTATAAACAGGATTTGGCGTTAAATAACCTTCAAAGGTTGATATGCCATAAAACCCAACAAACCAACTAATAGGTACAACCGACGTATTTTACAGTTTAGCCGACAAGGCGTGTGTTTTTTTATGAGAATCAAAATGAACTATTGATTGCAAAATGCCGACTTATTTGAATGACGTATTACAGAAAAAATTTTTTTTGAAAATCTGAATACGGATGTTAGCAGGTGATTTTCTTGCATGACAACAACTGTCCTCAAGTTACAAACGCTACACAGCTGAGATATAAATTGTATTCTCCAAAGTTTTGATGCCCATTCTTCCACTTATCATAATCTTCAGAAATCGGTGACAGACAGCAATAAGAGTACGTGGGTTCTGTTGAAATACACTTATTTTCACATTCTTTTTAATCTTAAGAAGTTAAACAATAAAAAGTCTTAAGGAAATGTTATGTTAATAATTGTTGATATTCAAATACTATCACGGCATTCATTTTCCAACTGTTCAAATAAGATAGGCATGAATTCTTCAACGAATTCAAAATCTGAATCATTATCAAACAAGGATACACACAATTTACCTGAAAGTTCATACCTCGCGCTAAAAAGTGCACTGAATGTGACATTAAATAGTGAGCCATCCCCAACGAATGTCCTGAATATAATATTAAACAATCTGATGATGAGATTGCAGTAAAGCTGGAGTTTTGAGGGATTGCGGACTACCCCTACATTGTCTTCGCTCCCAGGTCCACTCTGGTTAGGAGTGGTAGCACCTGATAAGGGTCCTATTTATGGGTTGGATAGAACTAAACCGTGGTCTGAGTTTACCGGGGGGGGGTGCATTTATACTGCGTATTTATGCTAAATTGAATTAGTTTAAATGTTAAAACAGTTCTATTTTAAACGTGTACTGATGCTATACTGAATCGCTCGTAATAGAACTGTTTTGGCATTTAAACTGTGTACTAAAACTAAACTGAATTATCTGAAACAAAACTGTTTTGACATTAACTCTGTGTATTGCCCAGTCGGTTGGGGCAGAAAAATACATCGACTGCACCTCTGCAGATGGGTAAGACCCCCCCCCCCGCTGAGTGTCATGGGTATGACGCTAAACAATCTAATGGTGAGGTTCCAGTGATGCTGGGGCTTTAGGGAATGCGGAGAACTCCTTCATTGCCTATACCCCCGGGTCCATTCTGGAATGGTAGCACCTGATAGGTTAAATAGAACTAAACTGCATAACTAAACTGAATTGTTTGCAATGGAAATGTTTGACTAAACTGAATAGCTTGACATGGAGGTGTTTTTGAGGATCAAACTGCATACTTATACTAAACTGAATTAATTAATATAGAACTGTTTTGATATTTCATCATCATCATGTCGTACCGCTAGCACGGATATCCCTGACCCTCTCTCGCCACTTCTCCCTATCATTCATCGTTTCTGGCAGGTCTTCAGAGCTACATCCCGTATCCTCACATAGCTGCTGTGTGTATGTTCGACCTGGTCGTCCTGCTTTTGCTTGGCCATATTCGGGGGTCCATAGGAGTACATCACTTATGAGCTCGTCCTTGCTTCTCCAGCAGTGTCCTGCGTGTCTGGTTCGTCTAACTTGTATAGTTTTCGTGATGGGAGGCAGGTGGCCGTATAGTTGGTATCTTGTGGGGTGTTGCCGCTAGGACTTGTTCAATATTGCTCTCAACATTCTTGTGTAATTGCCGTCTTTAGCCGTTTAGTTAGCGTCCAAGTAGTGCATCCATATAGCAGTATCGATACGACCGCTTCCTGGAAGAAACTGCGTTTTATTTTATCGGTCACGTCTGATTTCCGTATAATCGAGAGCCTATCGATAGCTGTCCATACTTTCGTTAGTCGTGTGTCGATGTCTTTTTCAGTTGATGAAACGCTGCTTCCCAGGTAGCTGAATTTGTCTACTAGTTTCAGGGGGGTTCCGTCTAGCGTGGAAATATCGCCTGTTTGGTTGTAACACATATATTCAGTTTTGTGTGCACTGACATGGAAGCCAATCCCTGCGGCGGCTCGTACCAAACTATGCAGTAGTGTTTTGGCTTGGTTGGTGTATTCGCCAGTATCTCTATGTCATCGGCGTAGTCGGTGTCGGTAATTGCTTTTGCAGGGTATCTTCGGCTTCTTTTCTTTGTCAGCTCGAAGCCGTTTTCTCTGATTTTGTCGATCGAAGTTCTAAGCACGTAATTTTGACAGATGATAAAGAGGTATGGAGCTAGCGTGTCTCCTTGTAGTACTCCTGCAACAATGTCGAAGTATTCTATGTCTCCATCCGGTGAACGTACTTTCACTTTGGTGTTTCTGTAGAGAATTGTTATTGCTGCTACGGTTTCTTTTGGTAGGCCGTATGCTAGTAGGATTTGTTCCATCTTCCCTCTGTGTATGCAATCGAAGGCCTTGGTAAAGTCGACAAATAGTAATGTCACCTGTAGGTTTTTTGCCCGTACGCCTTCAAGGATTCTACGGATGGTCAATATTTGTGAGGTCGTGGATCTATTTCTTCGGAAGCCATTTTGGTTTTTCCTAAGGATGTTGTCTATTTTGGGTTCTATGCGGTTTCGTTGTAGGGCATTGTAGATTTTGGCTACTATGGATGTAAGTGTTATAGCTCGGTAGTTCTTGGCTAATCCAAGGTCGTCCTTTTTAGGGAAAAGAAGGATGCATCCCTTCATCCATCTTTCTATCCTATTTTGATTATCATATTTACCAAACCCTCCACTCGGGTAGGATATGACACAAGGTCAATTTTTAAGCGGAGTTTAACTGGTTTGAATTCACAGTTTTCCTTCTCCTAGACTAGTAGCCTCACCAAGGCTGAATAACCTCATCTGTCCTACTATTTACCCATATCTGGAGGGAGAATAATTGGATTCATACCTTTCCCAAGGGTATTAGTGCTATGTGAAATGCAATCACTCTCTCCAGGATTTGAACTCGTATTGTCGTGTCCATTTTCTACGACGATAACCATTACACCACGGGCACCTCCTATTTTGATTATAGACTGTGTAAAATGTCGGAGCAGTATGTCGTCGAATTGCCTGGTCTTCCATACTTCTGGGGGGATCTCATCGAGCCCTGCAGCTTTCCTATTTTTAATTTTTCTAAGAACCGAGTCGAGTTCTTCTTTGGTGAACGGACCTAGTTTAATGTCTAATTGCTTACTGATAATTCTGGTGATCAGTTCATTCGTTACTTTCGGTGGGTTTCCTATTAGGTTTTCGAAATGCTGTTTCCACAGTTTTACTCTTTCTTGTTGGTTTGCAGCTTTCAATTTTGATTTGGCTGTGCTCTTCCTTCTACTCACTTCGTTTATTGTTTGCCAGGCTATCCTAGATTGACTATCTTCCACCGAGTCTCTAATCTTATCTATCTGATTTTGTATGTATTCCGTCTGTTCTTTTAGATATATGCCTGCTAATTGATATTGTGCCTTTTCTAGTTTTCGGGCATTTGTGCTTGTGGGGTTCTTCCGATAGCTTTTGGAGGTAGTTTTCACGTGTGCACATTTTTCTCTAACCTCTAACGTTTCCCATGGGACTCTATATTTACTTCTAGGTTTTGTTGGAATACACTTTGATGCCGCCTCGAGGTGTGCCAAAACGAAATTCTCATATTCGTCATTTGGGGTACCTTTTTCTGTCTTCTCTTGTAGTGTCTCGAATCTGTTTCTTAATTCTAATACATATTTGTATCTCTGTTGTTAAGTAGGGCCCAGTCATAGTGCTTAGTGGTCGCTGTTCGTGTGGCGTTTTTCGTAGGCTTAGTCGTAATTTGGCCGTGACTATTGTATGATCGGAGGACACACCCTCGAAAGAGGAGTATGCCTCGCAATTCATCGCGCTATTTTTCCATTTCTTGTTTATAAAGACGTAGTCTATCTGTGCTTTACTATTGTTCGCGTATGTGTAGGTCCATAATTTCCCCTCCCTTTTTTGATAGTTAGTATTGAGGCATGTTAATCTATTTTTTATCATGAATTCTGTTAGATGTTGTCCATTCCTATTTGACGTGTTGTGAAGGCTGTATTTGTTGTTTCTGTTTTTCCCGATTTAGGCATTCATATCCCCGCCAATGACTAGCAGGTTGTTTCGGAATGCCACGCACTAGCGAGGATAGCTCCCTAGCAGGAGATGATTGTTGCTCTCGGGTTGCCATTAAACGTAGCTGCCATCATCCTAGGTTGTATTCTCTCTATGCTATTAAGTGTTTTAGTCCTATAAGCATTCCTACCCCTCCTACCGTGGCATTGACAGAGTTTTTCCATGCCGATACAGTGGCTATCCATTGCCAGTTTTGTGATATTCGATATCTTCGGTGTGAGTGTATCGGTGTTCTTGTATGCAAATTATGTCTATCATATGTTCTACGGCCGATGCAGTTAGCTCTGGTAGTTGACCTATTCTATTTAGGGTTCTAACGTTAAATCACGCTATTTGTATTGTTTGTTTGCATTTTAGTAGTTTTTGTTTGAGCTCTGTAGCTGATTTTTCGAACACTGAGCCCAGGGCTCCAACCTCAGCAGGACGCGCTCCTTTTTTACCTGCCTGAAGAGCGATGCGGTTTATGTATGTGGTTTGAGTGTGGGTCATGGTTATCTTTCGATGGCTGTTTTTATTCTCATCTATAGAAGCCACTCTTATAGAGGAGCAGCAGTAGTTCCCCGATCGAACTGACAATCCTGAGCGTTAAGCCGCAAGTCGCACACGTCCAGGACAAGGTTAGGCATTGCGCTTAGCGGTCAAAGGGTTTATTCGCATACCTTCACGTCCATCATGCTGCTTCCCATGTTTACGTGTAAAAAAAGGTGGGGTAGGCTTTCTTTTGCCTTAAGTTTTAACTTAGTCAAAGTCCAGGACTAATGTATATTTAAAAGAATTTGGGGGTATATTTTCACCTGTCTTCCGATACTGGCTCTAACATGTGTTTTTTTTTTTTTGTTGTTTGTTTGTTTAAGGAGAGGTGGCATTTCGAATTTTACTTTATTTGGTTTGTTTTCTTATTAACTGCTATGGGGGTGGACAAACTGTGTGACTTCTAAGCTTTTAGAAAAGATTCAAAACCTGTTTGCCGTGTATACTAATACATTCGACTAGAGTCATATGTTCAATTTGGATTTACTGCAAAAAATGTCTTTATATTTAAAATACATTATACAAGCCGCATTTTAAAAAGAAATGAAGATATCAGCGTGCAATTTTGTAAAAATTTCGGCATTTTAAATTAGTAGGACTTAAAGACATTGTACTGACCAGTATTGAACCTTTTTACTTCATGGCAGCACAGGCCTGTTTCTTATCTCTTCTCTTCTGCTCTAATGTTTAGTTACTAATTAATTTACAATATATTTGGGAAGTTCTACATTTTGGGGTATGGGAAGCTATTCATTTCGTCATTTTGGGAGGGGGGTTCTTTTTTTTATATTAACTGTGTTTAAAAAAATCTTTACTAATACTAAATTGAATTGGCTGAATTAGAACTGTTTGAATAAACTGAACAGCTTGAAATAGAAATGTTTTGACAATTAAACTGTGTACTCATGCTAAATTGAATTGTTTGAAATAGAAATGATTATTTGTATAAAAATAGATTTAAATAGAAATAATAGGCGTTCTTATTCTTTGAATTATAATTGTTGGACTAAACTGAATAGTTTGAAAAAGAAATATTTTGGACAATTAGACAGTGTACTTATGCTAAACTAAACTGATTGAAATAGAACTGTTTTAACATCGAAATTCTGTAATTATGTTGAACTGATTTGTTTGAACCAGGGGTATTTGACTAAATTGAATAGGTTGAAATAGATATGTTTTTGACGATAAAATGTGTACTTATGCTAAACTGAATAGTTTGAAATAGAACTATTTGCAAAAAAATGGATTTGGCGTTAAATAACCTACAAAAGTTAATATACCATAAAACCCAACCAACCAACCAGAACTTTTTGACTAAACTGAATAACTTGAAATAGAAATGTTTTTGACAATTTAAGTGTGTACTCATGTTAAATTGAATTGTTTGAAATAGAACTGACGATTTGTAAAAAACTGGATTCGGCGTTAAATAACCTACAAACCCAACCAACCTGATAGTGAGGCTCCAGGGTAGTTGACAAGTGTGTACATGATTGAATATAACATGTTAATAACCCTTATTTCTTAAACTGAGTGAAATGTTTGAAAAACAAATGTTAGAAAGTCTTTACTTGTAAGAAAAGATAATATTAGTTAAAGAGATAATATTAGATATTGGAGATGTATTACTCCCTAATAAAAATTAACTATTACAGGAAAGAGAAATTCATACATTACGATTGGCCAGTCGGCTGGGGCTGTAGAATACACCGACTGCACCTCTACAGAAGGGTAACCCCCCCCCAACAAGCGTCCTGAATATGACACTAAACGATCTGATGGTGAGGTTCCAATGAAGCTGGAGTTTTAGGGAATCCGGAATACCCCTTCATTACCATCGCTCCCAGGTCCACTCTGCCTCGAAGCGGTAGCACCTGATATGGTCCTATCTATGGGTCAAATAGAACTAAACTGCGTACTTATGCTAAACTGAATTGTTTGAAATGGAACTGTTTTTGATATTGAAACTGTACTTATGCTAAACTGAATTGTTTGAATAAGAACTGTTTGACTAAACTGAATAGCTAGAAATAGAAATGTTTTTGACAATTAAAGTGTGTACTCATGGTAAACTGAATTGTTTGAAATAGAACTGATTGTTTGTATAAAAATGGATTTGGCCCTAAAATAACCTACAAAGGTTGATATTCCATAAAACCCAAACAGCCAACCATACATTTCGATGTAGCCGTTTGCATTGCCTAAAAGTTGTTGATATACTTTATGTGTATAAAAGGTCCTTGTGTAATTCTGTCACTGTGGGCGAGATAAAATAGATTGATGTTCTAAAAATATCAACGCATGAGTAAAAATATTTCTATCGGCATAGAAAGATTATCAGTACGAGAAATTCTATATAAACAATAATTTCGTTCAAGTGAGAATAATGATTTGATGTTAAAATTTATGCATGCTTGAAGAAACAGAAAGTTGGATTTTTGACTCAAAAGAAATGAAGTTGAAAATTGAGTAGGTTACAAAATAAATCTATAAACCTACTAAGGATGTATTTATTTTATTGCCTTTTTACAAGATTTTCGCAGTCTCATGTTTAGATATTTTTTTAAGTTGAAGATTTATCTATGATACTAATTGGTTAAAAAATATATTTTTCCTGAATTATTTTAGGTTTTGATTCGATAATTTTTTCACAGTAAGTCGAATATTGTCGTCTACGAATCTCAAAGAAATTTTAAAACGAATGTGAAAACGCCGATTGATCAGCAAATGTCAAAATACAGATACAAAAATTACAGCTTCTCGAGACAATTTTTGGCACAAAAATTAATACTTTTATTTGATTATGGAAATTACATAATTTCCTATATTCAGTCAGGGAGCTTTGGGAAATATGTAGAACCATTTCACTGCCATTACTCCCGTGTCCACTCTGATCCTGAGTTTTTGTACCTATTAGGGTCCAATCAATGGATCAAGAAGAATTGTTAAATCATTTACTTGACTTGAAAACATTTATGTTGAAGAGCATTATTAGGATTTAATAGCAATATTTAAAACCATTTAACTGTGTGCAAACAGGTGAACTCTGGCTTATTTGGGAATGATGTTGCCTGTAAACTTGTTATGATGTATATAGCCCCGTAAAACACGGATACGAAACGGCCCCATGAAAGTGAGGCCGGCTCTGTAGGTTTAGCTCCCTTAGATGTAAATAAAGACACTCCATTACTATATAGCTTGTGTGTTCACGTGTTATTTATTATCGCTCGCCATCGGCACCAGAACAATACTATTCATTTACAAATCATATATATTTAATATACATGTATAAGCGGGATTTGACATTTAATAACTTGATATGCCGTAAAGCACAACCACCGAAGCAACTAAAAGTTCATAGAAGATTAGTGTAAAATATATTAAATAATAATATATCAATTTATTTACCACGGATTTTCCACGGAATGAGCAAGTATTAATAAATTTTAAAATTTAAACAATAAAAAACATTACGGACTTGATAATAATTAGACTGTCATTACTTTCGTTGCATCAATGTATCCCGGGTATCACAATAAACTTTTCCCCAGTCGTCTGGAGCTGTAGAATACACCGACTGCACTTCTGCTGAAAAGTAACCCCTCCCCAATGAGTGTCCAGCATATGACACTAAACAATCTGATAGTGAGGTTCTAGTAATGCTGGAGATTTGGGGAATGCGGATTCCTCCTTCATTGCTATCGCTCCAAGGTCAATTCTGGTCCGGATTGGTAGCTATGGGTCAAATAGAACTAAACTGTGTACTTATGCTAAACTGAATTGTTTAAAATGGAACTGTTTTTGTATGCTAAATTGAATTGTTCGAAATAGTTTTTGTCCACACACAGTTAAATGTCAAAACAGTTTTATGCTTATACTAAACTGAATTGTTTGAAATATAACAGTTTGACTAAACTAAAAAGCTTGAAATAGAAATGTGTTTGACAATTAACCTGTGTACTCATGCTAAACTGAATTGTTTGAAATAAAACTGATTATTTGTATAAAAAAAGATTTGACATTAAATAACCTACAAAGGTTGATATGCCATAAAACCCAAAGAATAAACTGAATCCGGGAGTAAGGCTCTAGTGGAGTTCTGAGAAGAGGGAAGTACATCGTAATTGCTATTACTCTCAGGTCTACTCTGTCTCGGAGAGGAAGCATCTGTTAGAAGAAATACTTCATAAGTGGAAAGAACATTTTAAGAATCTACTCGGAAACCCTCCAGAAGACAGTGATAAACCTACTGAAAAGATTATTAATTGGCAAAAAGACATCAAACTAGGACAGATTAAGGAGAAAGAAAAGAAAAAAATAACAGAAGAAAAGCTGTTGGCTTCGAAGAAATACCCACTGAAGTATGGATGACAAGGAAATTTGACAACATAATTATTCGACTATGAAACAATGCATAAAAATTTACTAAAGAACGAAAAGATCCATCCTCTCCTTCCCAAGAAAGGCAACCTCAAAATCATTAAGAACTACTGAAGCATAACTCTTACTGCAATAGCTGCAAAGATCTATAATGACTTATTTCTCAAGTATCCGACCTAAAGTTGAGAAAAATATTTAGGACAAATTAGAACGGCTTTAAGAGAAATCGATCCACAATCTTACAGATTCTGACTATCCGTTGAATTATCGAAAGAGTACGTGCAAAAAATCCCGAGGCAGCACTATTTTTCGGAGATTTCCCCAAGGCATTTGATTCCATACATAGAGGAAATATAGAGCAAATATGACTAGCATGTGATCTCTCCAAGGAATCTGTTTCAGCTATAATGATTCTATATATCATCGTAAGAGATGACACGACAATGCGAGTTCAAATCATGGATGAAACTGTATTTCAGTTTTGTGCCAATGCTCTTGGGAAGGTATGGGTAAATATTAGGGCAGACCAGGCTCTTTAACCTTGATGGGAAATGGTCTAAGAAAAAGGAGACTCTGAAAGGAGTCAATAGCAAAATTCATGCTTAAATTCAGTCACTAACCTCCAGGAGACTCCAAACGTGAATACGTCTGGAATCGGCTCAACGTAGGTCAAGTAAATGTTGTTGAATAGAAGAGTGTAATATATATATATATATATATATATATATATATATATATATATATATGTTCACTTATTTGGTTTGATGTTATATTAACCTTTGATGGTTATTGGATACCAAATTCTTTTTATACATATATAATGAGTTTGTTGGTTATATATTTAAAAGAGCAGGAACTCATTTATTTACACACAGTTAAATGGTTTCAAGTAGATTCGAGGGTTAAACCTTTCTATTTAACACGTAGATGGGATTTTAACTGGTACCACCTCTCTGGGTCAGAATGGATCTTGAAGTAATGGAAATAAAGGAGTACTCCACATTTTCCAAAGCTCTAGGGCTGGAGACTACATCCGATCCAGTTTAGTGTCATAAAAACGTGCGAGGACACTAGATATCTCTGATATACAAATATATCGCGCACACATAAACATACATGCAGCATAGGCATGGGTAACTAGTAGGTATGTTTCGCGGTCGCCCAGGCATATGTCGGACGGCGCGAAAGCTGATATGGAAAAAGAACACGAACACTCTTTTTTTTACTAGGGGAATTCCGAGCATTAGTGATTATAACTGACTCCTTACTGTGAGTTGTCCGATAAGAGACGGAAAGACAAGTAAATGTTTTCTGTTGAGAGGGCATGGCTTCTTTTTTGGACTTGACTTAGACCCGACTTCCCTCTTCGCCAGCAGCTTGAATTTTCCCCTCCAAACACAAGTTGCCTGCTTACTTCCGCCTTTTATGTCGGAGGGAGGACTATATGCGTTTCCGGTGTTTCCATACCTGCGCTGAAGATTTGGAAACCCCATTTTTTTTTATCAAGTCATTTTTAATTACCCTAGTCTTTCACCCGTAACAAGCTGACTCACCCAGAGACTCTACGAGCGACTAGTTGAGACCTGTTTGTAACAAACATTCTTTTCTTGCTCTTATTTTTCCACTTTCTCCTTCCCCAGTAATTAGCTTCCCGTTTTTCTTTTTCCAATTTCAATTTTCTATGAGCCGTCCAATTACGTTGCACACACACTTATATGAATATACCAACCCCTTCGAATAGCAGAATGCAATGTAACGTCAATTTTAAGCAGAGTTTAACATGCTTGAATTCAGAGATTTTCTTCTCCAAGACCCGTTGCCATACTAAGGTTAAAGAGCCGTACTACTTGCCAATAGCGAGAGGGAGAATAAGAGGATTCATATCTTTCCCAAGGGTATTAGTGCAATAGGAAATGCGAACAGCTTCGATTAGTATTTGAACTCTGGTCGGCGAGTCCATTCTCTACTGCAGTAACTATTACACCACGAATATATATATATATATATATATATATATATATATATATATATATATATATATATATATATATATATATATATATATATATATAAAGAAAATTACTTAAGCTAGAAATGTAATTGTATATCTTCTCAACTATGAAATAATTAAAATTTGCCTTTGAATACCGATAATTCTATTTAACGGAATATGAAGTAATTTCTAGTTTGAAGACTGTAAAGTGTTCACTTACACACAAAAAAAAAAAAATAACCTAGGCTCAATTTCTAATAAATCAACTCGACAAATATTCATATAACGTCTCTTGAAAAATGTGACCTGATGTATTTATATATTTACTTGGTTTGTTATCGAAAGATACTGCGCGTATAGAAACCCTATCGACTAATTAAATAGTGACTGTTTACAGCGTAATTTATGTGTGTGTGTTGAAAGGCGGGAAGGAACTATTTTCAATTCTCGAGGCCGAACGTTATTTTTCTACCTGATTAATCCTTAGAGAATTAATATAAATGTATTTTCCACGTCCTGTATTTTGGTTTTCACGAAAAAAAAAAAAAAAAGAAAATTTGAAATAAGATAGAGAGGTTAAAATTTTATCTTTCAATCGGAAATTTGCAAATATAATAACTTTTTTTCAAGAATCCGTTAGATATAATTTATTCCTGGTTTTTCAAGCGGTTTCTGCTGGAAATTCAGATGAAATTACACATAATCGAGTTCCCCTTGTCCGTTTTGAGCTCAATTCAATATTACAAGGTCATGAAATACAGTTCAATACTCGCAATGTAAAAACATAGCTACGATTGCTTTTAAATAGACTGAAGTGATTTGTGAGCCGATGCATTTTATGTGATGTCGAAATATTTGTTTTCTTTTGCTTTTTTGAAATAAAGCGTCCGTTAAAACTTTGTGCATCTGAAAGACTAGAAATTTACGCAGGCACATAATTTGTTCACAAATTACTGAAGATTTTATTTTTGATATTTCTTTCGTGCTGAGGAGTTGGAAACAGTTAAAAATGAAATTGTCGCAAACAACTTTAATTCGTTATCAACTTCTTCAGCTAAAATTAATGTTTTTAGGCCCTTCACACGGTGTAATTAGCTAACTAGTCTACCAGATCTTTGTTAGTGAATTTGATTCTCACTAAGTGTCCCATATGTCTGGCCTTCTGCCAAAGTAAGTGAAGCCTAGCAAATGACTTCGTATTAGTAATCATGGAAAAAGTATGAGTTTATTTATTCAAATAAACCAGGTGAGGGTTTAGTCTTTGTTCCCATTTCAAACCTGTTCTATGGCTTATAGAATGAAAATGTGCTTCCCACTGCTTCGAGAATTATTATGAAGCACGTGGTAACCCGAAGGTGGTTATGAGATAATTCAATTAATTCATGATTCCCTCACTAAAAAAAGGGGAAAAATACTTTTAAATTTATAATTCGCTAATTTTGTCAGCTTGTTACTTTTCTAACATGAAAATATGTTTTGTATTTTTCAAAAGATGAAAGACCTTTTAGCGTGTTAAATGTGATATTCACCAGCGTATACACTGACATTAACACAATTTTAAATTCTAAAAACATGCATGAGACTAAGTCGCATAAATTTAGTTTGGTTTGGTTTGTTTGGTTTTATGGCATATCAACCTTTATAGGTTATTTAACGCCAAATCCATTTTTATGTAAATAATCTGTTCTATTTAAAACAGTTCAGTTTAGCATAAGTACACAGTTTAATTGTCAAAAACATTTCCATTTCTAACTATTCAAGCAGTTATATGTAATAATTCAGTTAACTGTAAATACAGTTTTAATGTCGAAAAACAGTTTTATTTGAAATAATTCAGTTAAGTATAAGCATGCTGTTTAAGTGTAAGTACGGTTTAATTGTCAAAAACGTTTCTATTTCAAGCTATTCAGTTTACTCAATTCATTTTAGCATAAGTATGCTGTTAGTTCTATTTAACCCATAGATAGGGCCCTATCAGGTGCTACCACTCCGGGCCAGAGTGGACCTGGGAACGATGGCAATGAAGGGGTACTCCACATTCCCCAAAGCTCCAGCACTGCTGGAACCTCAGCATTAGATTGTTTAGTGTCATATCTAGGACACTCGTTAGACACTGCAGAGGTGCAGTCAGTGTATTCTACAGCCCCAGCTGACTGGGCAAGCATAAATTTATGTCTCCATGAGTATTATCTTGATTCCATGAGAACAGTTCTTATATTCTAGAGGTAGGGAGAAAGTCAAAAGAGTAATGCCGTTAGTAGGGAGGTAGATAGCTCTGTCTATTTATGACCTTTTTCTTGTTTTTTATTTGTTCCGATTCTTGCGAACACGATGTTTTATGTTGTGAGAGAAAAGGCACCAACACATCTTCTACATATTAACTCTTTAATTTAGAACTCCTTGCTTACAACAAAACCAGCAGACTTGGTGTGAGTAAATTGGAAAAGAGTGGTCCTTGTTGGATCACCGAAATTAAGCAGCGTAAAGTCTGGTCGGTTCTTAAGAAGATGACAATTTAGAAAAAAATGGTACTCTAAACAATTTGAGGCTTGTGTTCCAGACTAAACAAAACTAAACTAAACAATCACCACAAAAATGGCGGCTTCTGACAGCATTAATTACATTAAAAAAAATGGAAAAGAAGGAGTGAACAATGACGACTCTTAATTAATATTACAAGTAATTTTTAAAGCGCTTTTCCAGTTCAATGCATCTATGGATTAAGTCAAATTTGATTATTGTTATGATTATTTTTGTTGTTATTTTCATTATTTGTAATAATAGTAGTAGTAGTAGCGCGACTATAATGTAATTGTAATTTTTATTGATATTACTATATTCATCTTGTGTGTGTGTGTGATAAATGGTATTTTTTCCCGTTATGTTCAGACGATATTTCAGCGGTTTATGACTGTAGATTGAATGAGAGCATATCTCTTTAAATCTCATAGAAGGTACACCATTTTGTCTGGGGAAGCATCTATTTTGACAATAGATTTTCCAACATAATCTCCTTCCTTGTCGAGGGACTTAACTGAATTTGGAATATCCACCATTGAATTATTAACGACTTTAAGCTAATTGATGAACACACGCACACACACACATATGTATAAATATGAGAGAGAGAGAGAGAGAGAGTAAGAAATTAAAGCATCTTGGACAAAAATCTGCTTGCATACACATGTGTTCATGCAAAGATGTGTACGGTTTGGACCGATAATATAGTCTAAAACAGCGAGATATTCTCTTAAGCTAAGTGTTTACGTCTGGTTGGCTCTTGCTTTCTTTAATAGCATATCTACCTTCGTGAGTTATTTAAAGCCAAACCCATCATTGCAGATGACTGCTTACATTTAAGTATAGATTTATATCGTTAGTTCTTCATATTAAACAGCCTAGTCGGTTAGAGCTGTTGAATACACCCACTGCAGAGGGGTTAGACCCCCCCCAACATCGAATCCAACAGTATGCCGTGGGTGGCTACACGTGATTTTTAAGGTCGAGATCCTGGTGGTTGAATAATGCATGTCCCGGCAGTCAAGTGGTCAAGTGACTTGTCACACACCACTTTGACCTTTACTGGGTTAGAGAGGCGGCCGGACAGGCCCGATCTGATCAATCGGCTGGTCGTGTCAAGCCCTAATACCTATATGTTTTGTCTTGACCATATTTTTCAATCAACGCCTGTAGTAAGCTCCCAACACTTATCTTTTAGATGCTAAAAGATAGTGGCTAAAGGTTAATTGCGTCGAGAAAATAAGAATTTGATCCCTGCCAAATTACTCGGTAATTAGTAACGTTTACAGAAAACCTGAAATTAGCAACGACTCGAAACCCAACTCTCAGCTGGAGTATATCACCGTTTCAACCAAAGCGAATAGGTTTCCCCTTGGTACATTCCCAACATAAGTTGGATTTTGTGGTGAGTGGTTGCGCACAGGAGTACCAAAAATATTAATTATGGCGTCTAACAAAAAAAGAAGAAATTCATCCAAATCAAACTCGGAGATTGGACAGTAGACTTCCCCGTGTTTATTGTCATTGAATAATTGGCGATGGTCTTCGTGGCTAAATCCCCCACTTCCCAAATAAAAAATATTACTGCAATAAGAGTTACCAAAGAAACGTAAAAAACACGGAATGGAAACTTGCTTGTTGAGGTAAATAGCCGGAGGAAGGCTGAAAACATCCTCAAGAAGACAATTCACGTGACCAATTGCAAGTATATCCCCACAAAAGATTGTACATAGCTTTAAAAGCTTTCAGAAATAGGGATTTTGCCTGGATTTCAGAAGAGATTACTGCAGCCTTGTGAAAACAGGGTTTGACGAACATTAGAAGAATTACTATCAGAAAAGGAGGAGAGAAAATCCAGACCAACACCTACATCCTGACATTTTAATCAACCATATATCCTCATTGCCCAGTCGGCTGGGACTGTAGAATACACCGACTGCGCCTCTGCAGAGAGGTAAGACATCCCAACGAGTATCCTGGATATGACAATAAACAATCTGAAATTCCAGTAGTGCTGGAACATTAGGGGATGTGGAGTACCCCTTCATTGCCATCGCTCCCAGGTCCACTTTGGCCCGGAGTGGTATCACCTGATAAGGCCCTATCTATGGGTTAAATAGAACTAATTTGCGTACTCATACTCAACTAAATGAATTGAAATAGAATTGTTTTGATATTTAAACTGCGTATTATACTTACTATACTTTTACTAAACTGAATTGTTGGAATTAGAAAAGTTTGACACCACCTGAATAGCTTGAAATAGAAATGTTTTTGACAAACTGTCTACTCACGCTAAACTGAATTGTTTGAAATTGAACTGATTATTTGTATAAAAATGGATTTGGCATTAAATGATCCTCAAAGGTTGATATGCCATAAAACTCTACCATCCAACCCATATTTTCAAGGAAGTTAAAATCGGCTATTGTTTCAAGAGGGTTGAACAATATATCTTAGCACCTCTGAGGTGCTTCAAATTCCAAAAATATGGACACCACAGTGAAGCTTGCAAAGTATGACAAACTTGTGTAAAGTGCAGCAAAAAGGATCCGGACCACACGGAGGAAGATTGCTCAAAGGAAATCAGATGTCCAAACTGCCGACAAGACCATCCGGCAAACTCAAGATCTTGTGGCGTCTACAAAAAAAAAAAAAAAAAAAAAAAAATGGAATATCGGAGGTGAAGCATAAAAGAAATGTTGTTATATTCTCATATGCAGTATCATAACGACACAATAATAAAGACGCAGGAAGATTTCTTTATAAAAATGTATACCTCTCACTTTATTGTAACGTTTGTATGTGAGAGGGAGCTGGAGACCGAACAGAACTGCAATATATTGACCTCCACTCTTATGGCCGTCAGCGTTGTGTCTTTCTCGTTCTCCAGGGCGGCTCAACCGGAGGCCCAGAGGCCCACTCTGCTGGGTGATGGCTTTCTTTACTGCATCTTATCAGCAACTTCTCTGGACCCCAACTCAATCGGGGGCCCCGAGCCCCTTCGGCCTGGCGTGGCTTTCCCTACCACGTCTCGTCTATAACTCCGTCTCCAACTGCCTGACTTCTGTCTTGACTGAGTTATATAATAGTTCAACGCCCACTCAATCTTTGGAATGACATGTTTGATCGTCATCAAGCGGAAATAACTGTCATGCAGTTCACAGGTCACTCTCTTCCGGTGCATCACTCTGAAGTGGGACCTTCACCATGTCCCATATTATCAGCCGAGCTCACCTGCGCGATTTCCTCTCATAACTGGCATTGGAATGTGTCACTTCCTTCCGGTGCATCACTTTCAATGGCATTTTTGGCCGGGTCGAAGGTCAAAATACAACAATGTGGCCTTTTTGGATCCAGAAAAATAGTAGCGTCCTATATGGGAGAGATCACGAATGCCTCTGTTGCACGGAGGGTGGATCCGATCATACAAAGCAGCCAAGAGAACAAATATAGAGCTTTGGTTAAGAAGCTGATCCAGAAGGAACTAAATGATTGGCCAAAGTTTTAGGATCACCGGATAAACCTACATTCGGCCGAATTTCTGCAAGCACAAGTACAAACTCAACAAAAGAAGTCATAATAAATAACTACAATATTGGAAACCAAGCTCAATCTCTTTTTTAAAATTTCCTACAAATCATCCTCTTAAAAAGTATGTATAAAGAAAATTTGGCACTAAATAACCAACTAGGTTATTTATTCCATTACATCAAATAACTTAACAGATCATATATATATATATATATATATATATATATATATATATATATATTCAATACAGGAATATTTATAAATAGGATTTGGCATTAATTTATCTACAAGGGTTCATATTCCATAAATACTATTTTAAGAGTGAGTAAATATAATTCTTGAAACCATTTAACTGTGCGCAAACAAATGAACTTTAGCTTTTTAAAAATTTTACCTACAAACTGTTTGCGTGCAAATCATATATACTCAGTATAGATGTATAAAGAGCACTGCAGCTTTAAATAACCTCCAAGGATTGATATGCCATAAATCCTAGTCTTTTTAGTATATTCAATGATACAAAGATATTACAACCAGGCTAGAGATATTTTGCCATTTTCTGTAAACTTTTCAAATCTTCACGTCTCTCATTAAGATGCGAAAATACACTCGCTGTTCAAGTATTACTTGAGAACCTTCCACCCCGAAAGTACAATAAACACAACTTCTGACAATGAAGGTTGCTGGAGCAGCTATAAATCAACTGATTGTACTCTATGTATATCTACTATATAAAAGAGGGTAACAAAAATTATTCTTATCTTCCTTTTACTATATTCCTTTCTTCATTTTTTTTCGCTTCAGTTTTATTTTATTTTTTTATTTTTATTTATTTATTCATTTTGCTACCGAGTAAAAGTTGGTTTCTGCTAAATGCTTTCATTCCCAAAATAAGATTAACTCTCACATCAAAAGAAATTGGTGTGAAGGGAGATAACCGTCAAATCTAATCAAACGAAAATTATTTCACAATGTTATCGACTTCAAAATGGCGGCCACGTGTTTTTCGTCTGAGTACGAAATTAATTGTTACCAAATCTGATTTTTTTCCTTTTAGTTAAAAAAAATTTTTTTTTTCAAATGAATACTAATTTAACGACCGTAGATTATCGATCTTGGAATTTCGATGCAAAACAACCGAAATAAGATGAAAAGGATTCTAGAATTTCAAACTAAAATTAAACATAACAGATCGCAAATAAATAATAATCCTCTGGCAAAACTCAAAATTGTATCTCTTACCCTCAAGTACCTGACTTTCCTTGAAAGCTGGCTCATAGATAAGAAACAGTTTATTTTCAAGAAGTCGTTATTTTATTCAGAGACATTTTTATTTTTATCTTTATTAGAATATGACTGGCTTAGTTTATATACGGTGCCTTCAAAATTAACTCATAGGATTAAAATGGAATTTTATTATTGCTCATGTGTTTCATGCTTAATTATTTCTTTAACTGATTACTATACGTAAATATAGATAAATCTATGAACACAACAGTCACCACTCCTAACAGGTCATATTTCTGATCGATGTGCAGCTCAGTTTAAATTCTGTGTTGAAATATCACCCTTTACACAGCTGTTAAAATGGTGGGTCATTTACAATTCAAACTGTTCCAAGGCACAGTTTCATTCGCCAATCGTCTAACTTGACACTCAAAAATTATTGTTATTCTTGCAAACCGATAAGCCGTTAAAATCTCCTCTGGTGACGAATGTTCTGAACAGGATAGGTTGAACCACAATGCCGGTGATTAAATATAACAGTTTAATAAAGGTATGTCAAGTGAAATTCAAACAACTATTGTGTGGCATCTATAGTTATAGTTAATCCAGATGCTGTACCCTGTTTTGTATTTGTGTATAAGTCTTAAGTTAATTCTTGTTACTCAGTGGAATGTCAGAAGTCATTCACTGCTGAATGTGTAGATATGATTTGGGGTTGTTCTCTCAGTGGACTACTATAATTGCGTGTGTACTTTGCCTCTCTCAGTACGAGTCGATTCGTTCTTTTCACAATTCCAACGCCAACTGAACTCGTGATCATAACTCTGTTGTTACATACATGTTTCCTCATAATTCAAATCTATTCATACGCTGAAAATACATCCCAAATCGGCTATTGTTCAAATCAAGTTCAAGGGTCATTTCTTCTACACTTATATTCCAACATCGTTGGCCCAATCGGCTGGGGCTGCAGAATACACCTACTGCTTCTCTGCAGAGGGGTAATACCCCACCAACGAGTGTCTTGCATATGACACTAAACAATCTGATGGTGAGGTTCCAGCAATACTGTAGCTTTGGGGAATGCGGAGTACCCCTTTATTGCCATCGCTCCCAGGTCCACTCTGGCTCGGAGTGGTTACACCTGATAAGGGTCCTATCTATGGGTTAAATAGAACTAAACCGTGCTTCTTTCACTATACTGATTTTTGCATTTAAACTGAGTATTTATGCTAAACTGAATTGTTTAAAATAGAACTGTTTTGGCATTGAAACTGCGTACTAAAGCTAAACTGAATTGCTAGAAATAGAACTGTTTTTGACGTCTAAACTGTGTACATATGCTGAACAGAATTATATGAAATAAAACTGTTTGACATTTAACTCTGTGTATTGCCCAGTCGGCTGGGGCTGTAGAATACAAGATTCCAACCCCCTAACGAGTGTCCTGGATATTATACTAAACAATCTGATGGTCAGGTTCCAGCAGTGCTGGAGCTTTGGGGAATGCGGAGTACCCCTTCATTGCCATTGCTCCCAGGTCCACTCTGGCCCGAAGTGGTAGCACCTGATAGGGCCCTATCTATGCGTTAAATAGAACTAACAGCATGCGAAAATGAATTGTTTGAGTAAACTGAATAGCTTGAAATGGAAATGTTTTTGACAATTAAACCGTACTTACATTTAAACTGCGTGCCTATGCTTAACTGAATTATTTCAAATAGAACTGCCTTTCGACATTAAAACTGTATTCACACTTAACTGAATTATTACATATAACTGCTTGAATAGTTTGAAATGGAAATGTTTTTGACAATTAAACTGTGTACTTATGCTAAACTGAATTGTTTTAAATAGAACAGATTATTTACATAAAAATGGATTTGGCGTTAAATAACCTACAAAGGTTGATATGCCATAAAACCAAACCTGATAGGGCCCTATCTATGGGTTAAATAGAACTAACAGCATACTTATGCTAAAATGAATTGAGTAAACTGAATAGCTTGAAATAGAAACGTTTTTGACAATTAAATCGTATTTACACTTAAACTCCGTGCTTATGCTTAACTGAATTATTTCAAATAGAACTGTTTTTCGACATTAAAACTGTATTCACATTTAACCGAATTATTACATATAACTGCTTGAATAGTTTGAAATTGAAATGTTTTTGACAATTAAACTGTGTACTTATGCTAAACTGAACTGTTTTAAATAGAACAGATTATTTACATAAAAATGGATTTGGCGTTAAATAACCTACAAAGGTTGATATGCTATAAATCCCAACAATCCAAACCAAACTAGAAGAACTCACAGGACAAAGATCTTCTGGATTAAATTTGTCATTATCATCAGTGTATCACACTAAAATGCATTTTTTAGTGAGGCTTCAGTTCCGGATCTCAGTGGGAGTGTGAAGTACCCCTTCATCACCATTACTACCAGGTCCACTCTGACTTGGAGTGGTAGTATCTGTTAAGGTCAGATAGATTTGTTTGAAAGTTATTTCTATTATATGGGAATACTTTGTACAACTAACTAACAACTAATCGTTACTGGAAGCTATAATTGTTTCCTAAAAATTATTATTATTAGTTGCTTGGAACCATATAAATGTGTGCAAATGAATGATTATTATTATTATCAAATATAAATAATTTGCACTCGTTTATATGGTTTCAGCTAACCGGCCCATTGGCCTAATGAGTAGAATGTTCGCCAATGGTCTGGGAGACCGGCGTTCAATCCCAGGTCGAGTCATACCAAAGACCCAAAAAATGGTACTTGATATCGCCTTGCTTTACACTCAGCACTATAAGGTACGTATCAAGGGTAAAGTGGAGCAATCCAGAGAAAAGAGTAGCGCCCTCCTACATCTCGTTGTAGTAACTATTGAAAAGGGAGCCTTCGGGTCACCATCGACTAAGGTCGCCAGCTTTACTATATAGTTTCAAGTAATTATTTCTGTTAGATAGGAATACTTGATAAATGAGTGCAAAAAGAAACTCTTATGAAACAACTACACAAAAATGTGAATATGAACATACAATGAACGCGATTACATAACCAATCTAGGGTTGTTTAATGCCAAAAGGTTAATATGCCGTTGAAATCAGTAAATTATGAAATTGATATTGTTCTTAGCCATCAGACCTGACCGATAAAATGTAGCGCAGTTTCTTCCAAGCAGTGGAAGTATCGATACTGCTATATGGATGCACCACGTGGACGCTAACAAAACGTATGGATAAAAAAACTTGACGGTAATTACAAAAGAATGCTGCGAGCAATATTGAACAAGTCCTAGAGACAGCACTCCACAAAACAGCAACTGTACGGCCACCGACAACCCATCTCGAAAACTATCAAAATTAGACGAACCAGACACACGGGATACTGCTGGAGAAGTAGGAACGAGCTCGTAACTGATGTAGTCCTGTGGACCCCTCTACAGGGTCGAACAAAGGCAGGACGTCCAGCTCGAACATACATACAGCAGCTCTGTGCAGATACAGGATGTAGCCCGGAGGACCTGCCAGGAGTAATTGACGATAAGGAGGGGTGGCGAGAGAGGGTCAGAAATATCCGTGCTGATAGTGCGACATGATGATGATGATGATGATGATGATTGTTCTTTGGATTTTAAGATAATATAAAAGATATTATTGGGTTGTATCAATTCCAAATTCGCACCGAATGCTTTAAAGTAGAGCTGTTTTAAAAATCTCAGTAACAGATTTATCAAGTATTGACTTCTTACCCACCTTGCCCTGTCAGAGAGGCATAAATTATGTCCCCGGCAAAGGATCAAGACCCTTCCTCTTAAAAATCGGTATCCTGAGTATGACTCTAAAGGTCTATCTTGAAACCGCTTTAGTTCCTCCAAGATGATTATGTTATTTGGAACTTCATAACATTATCTGCACTTGAATCATACCATTAATTCCTGTGTTTACGCGTTTTCTAATGAAAATTTATGGTATGAAAGGAAATTAATATTATGTATAGAATTAAGCTCGAATGTTGATCAGACTGGGTTTAGTAATTTCATCTTTCGGGTCTGAACTGATTTTATATCGATGAACTGAATTGTTAATACTCATAAAATTTATGACAAAGCAAATGACATAAATTTCTGTAATTAGTTGTGAAATTAATTTATATGAGAATGGATGGTCCTGATTATATTAGTGTTGTACTTGGGGTTGGACGACTGGGAGGAGAAAGCCTCGTTTTCATAAATTCGTTTAGCTCAATATTGACTGTTCAGTTCAATCAAATGGTTAATCGAAGAAGAAATAGAAATAACAATTTAAGATGTTGCATTATCTATAATGATGAGTAGAGTCGCCATTATCATTTCAATTATTGTTCGAAGAGTTTATCTCATTTCTTCGTGTTGCTCCTTTTGTTCTTCAGGTGTAGAAAAATGAATATCTGTAACAGAAAAAAGTAGTGAGAATGAAGAGATACTCTACGTTTATCGAAGCTCCAGGACTAGAGTTTCACTATCAGATGCAGTTTTGTGTCATATCCATGATTCTCGTTTGGTGGTCTTACCCTTCTGCGGTGATGTAGTTGGAGTATTTGACAGCTCCAGCCGATTGGGCTGTTTTCAGAAGGATCTGACTATAGTTAGGTTTGAATAAACTTTAATAGTTCCTCAAAATAGACACTAATATATTTCTATGTTTATTTTTTATTTATTTAGATTTTTTGTTATTAGTTTTTAACTGGAATGAGATTGTTTCATCTCTACCTGCAAATATAATTAATCAAACTACAAAATAAATCAATAAAAAGTGATACTGTCCATTCAATAGACGTATATACAAGAGTGTATCATAAACCTGATACAGTTTTTAGCTGAACTTTGATATGGAATGTTAAATGAATAAAAAATACTTGGGTAAAAATTATATATATATATATATATATATATATATATATCGATACTGCTATATGGATACACTACTTGGACGCTAACTAAACGGCTGAAGAAGAAGCTGGACGGCAATTACACAAGAATGTTGAAACCAATATTGAACAGGTCCTGGCGGCAACACCCCACAAGGTACCAACTATACGGCCACCTGCCTCCCATCACGAATCAGCATTCGTTGATTTCAAAGCTAATTACTTATATAACAATAAATCCTAAAATATTCTGACAGAAGATTATACTAGTGGAGAACTCCGTAAAGTTACTTATTTACTAACCGAACGAATAATTTGTTAAACTGACTATCAAACCATTATCTTTGCTATGTGGAGATATATGCTAAGTATAGCGTAGTCTGGCTCAAAATGTAGGATATTACCTAACAAGATCCAACTCGCTATTTTAATAAATTATCCGCTGAAATAGCAAAGAAGTCATTGCTCTAAAATAGATATCTAAATCGATGTTCGTTGGACGAAGTAAACTGTGACACAAGGCCTATGTAATATAGAATCTAAACAAAGACGAAATGAAGAGATGACTAGGAAAAGTCAGACTCATGATCACGGAAAAATTCCAATTACTTTATTGGCAATATCAAAATTTCCCTCTGGACCAGTCCCAAAAACAGGAAAACATTTAGTGGTATTTTCAAGTCGATCAAAGAAAAATCTGTTCTTTTAAAAATTGTAACCTACACCAAATGGATGGGAATTAAGTTAGCCCAGAAATCAACGTCATGTCTTGTTCCTACCCGAGAAACTAACAGGCTAACTTTTTAAAAATCTCCTAGTCTCGTATGACTGTCTCTCGCATCTACATCGATTATTATTAGATCCCTACTTTAAGTCCCCCACTAATGACACACAGATATGTTTAAACAATTGAATCTCTTTTATTATATTACTGATATATCGTTAACGTTTCAGCTGCTCAAATTTTCAGCTCTCGTCAAATGGTAACAACACCAAGAATATGATGAGGTTCAGTTCTTCGAGATAATTCTGTTACATTGACAACTTTTCTCAGAGACTAAGCAAATCATATCTCGCATAATGTTTCTTGGTCACGGGGAAAAGTTTCATCTCTAAAGTTTTTTTTCTTTGAATTTGGTTTGGTTTGTTTGTGGTTTATGGCATATCAACCCTTGTAGGTTATTTTGCAAGATTTTATATACATTATTTGAAAATGAGTAGTTTGTTGGTAATATTTTAAACGAGTTAGGGCTCATTTGTTTGCACATACTTAAATGGTATTAAGTATTATTAATATTAAATAGAATTAGCAATAATCCCTGGTAAAAGATTTTAAGTATTGCAATTTAATACTAATAATTCTAATCTACATTATTCATTTGTTTGCATACAGTTAAATCGTTCCAAGTATTGCTATGTAATACTAATAATTCAATTTAACATCAGTCATTTGTTTGCCGATACAAATATTCAACCATTTGCTATACTTGAAACTATTTTACTATTTGACCGATGGATGAAACCCAAATAAGTACCACCTCTCAGAGTCAGAGTAGACCTGGAAATAGTGATAATGAAGAGGTACATCACATTTCCCAAATCTTTAGAACTGGAGCCTCACCATCTGATGCATTTTAGTGACATATTCAGGACACTAGTGGTGGGTGTATTAATCCTCTAAAGAGATCCAGTCAGTGTATTCTACAGCCTTATCAGATTCGGGTGTTTTCTTTGAAAGTATATAAGAATTCGATTAACACACGTTTTATATATAATTACTCAACTTTTTGTGGAATATTATACGATAGAAATGGATATAATTTATTACCAAACTCTAAAAGTAAGTACACCTCTTATACATTTATTAAAGTGTTGCAATGTTGTATACGACTGCCACATATTACCAAACTATTTGAAGAAAAATATGAATAAATAATGCCTAATAATATCCGTTTTGATTCATTTTTTTCTTGTGAAACATTACACATTGTTCGTTTGGTTTAGGAAAGAATTTACTTTTTATTATAAAAATCGGTGAGGCTGCATTTATGCATGGCTATACTGTCTAAATATACAGAGATGTTTCTATTCAAGGAACGTGTATGAATACTTTTTGTTTTATTCATTCAATTTGTGAAGAAACCAATAGAGCTAAGAAATTCCGTTTGTTCGTCTATCTGAATGAATTCCTCAATATCCAGTCTTTACTTGTGGAACCAAAATGCTGACTACCATCCCAGCCCGACCGAATCGTTATACAGCAAACCATTGATATTTTGCCTGCAGACAAAGCAAGAATCCAAAAGTAGGGTTAATGTAAATCATGGTTCCACCGGGAAATTAATGATTCTTTCGTACGCTTCCTAACCCTGACTTGGGGAGAAAAATGAATCAGCAGGAATTCTGTTTTTACTTAATTGTATTAAGAGAGGAGTGAGAAAATAACTTCATCGGTTCATTTTTTAGTAAAGCTATCAGTGTGATTTAGTTTAGATATGGAGATAGGTTCGGCTCTTAATATATTTCTTTGACTAAATTTTGATAAATGTGTTTTGTCCGATAGAAACATACTTTGCGTAATATAAAGGTTTATATCTATAAGTGTGAAGAAAATAGAAAAACAAAGTAATCCAAAAGTGATGAATTCATTATAATGGAAAGTCAACGTTTCGGTTTTAATAAACTTTCATCAAGACTTTCATCATCATCATGTCGTGCCGCTTGCACGGATATCCCTGATCCTCTATCGCCACTCCTCCCTATCATTCATCGCCTCTGGCAAGTCTTCTGGGCTACATCCCGTATCCTCACATAGCTGCTGTATGTATGTTCGAGCTGTTCGTCCTGCTTTTGCTTGGCCATATGCGGGGGTCCATAGGAGTACATCACTGATGAGTTCGTCCTTGCTTCTCCAGCAGTGTCCTGCATGTCTGGTTCGTCTAACTTGGATAGCTTTTGTGATGGGAGGCAAGTGGCTGTATAGTTGGTGTCTTGTGGGTTGTTTCCGCCAGGACTTGTTCAATATTGCTCTCAACATTCTTGTGTAATTGCCGTCTAGCTTCTTCTTCAGCCGTTTAGTTAGCGTCCAAGTAGTGCATCCGTATAGCAGTATCGATACGACCGCTGCCTGGAAGAA
Source organism: Sepioteuthis lessoniana (assembly GCA_963585895.1). Taxonomy (NCBI): domain Eukaryota; kingdom Metazoa; phylum Mollusca; class Cephalopoda; order Myopsida; family Loliginidae; genus Sepioteuthis; species Sepioteuthis lessoniana. The sequence goes on along the minus strand of OY757916.1, from coordinate 78,069,105 downwards.
ACTGCGTTTTTTTAAAGAATGCTGATGGAACGATTATATAACTCTGTATATATATTTTCTCTTTTCTCCTGTTATTCTATTTAAATATCCATCGCAGTTCCAGCAACCTTTTTTTCACTATCACGTGATTGGCACAGGCAATGAGGTTTAGATGTATTGAATTTCTAGGAGATACAACGGAAAAGCAAAAATTGTCAAAATATTTTTTGAGAAAAGAGTAGAAAGGATAACTTTGTTTTTAATTTTCTTCATACTGCCAGATTTATTTCCATCATTTACTTCCATCTATGTGTGAATATACAAGGGATGCCCCTACCAGAGACGTAATTATTTGATTTGTTATTATTATTTGCCATTTAATTAACTCCTTCCTTGTTACTGCACTTAATTCAAAGTAAATATTTACCGTAAATTATATACCCATCTGAATATAACGTTTTGGTTTGTTTGGTTTACTTAATGGCATCTCAACTCCTTACATATTATTTAATACCAAAATTTGATTCATTTGTTAGTGTTTGATTATAATCATAAAATATATATTCTCAGCATTCCATTGGAATCCATTTATTCGTCTGCCTTTTTTGTTTTATAATTGTAATTTTGGCTAAAGTGATAATCATTTGTTTACACACAGTTAGGAATACTTGATACCATATAACTATCTATTCCTATCTAATACTAATAATTTTTAAACTGGTTTATTTGACCAATAGATGGGAACTTAACAGGTATTACCAATTCGAGTCTGATTGGACAAGAGAGTAATTGTAATGAAAGAGTACTCTACAATAGAGAACAGGAGCCTCACCACCAGTTTCAGTTTAATATTATACACAGGAAAAACTATCTTTGATGGAGAAGAGTATTTTCTTATTGTCGAGGATGCAGTCGGCGTGTTCGAAGCCCCACTGACTGGGTAAATATATAAAAAGCTAATATTTCAATTATTGCTTTGGAAAAACAGTATATATATATATATATATATATATATATATATATATATATATATATATATATACATATATATATATATATATATATATATATATATACATATATATATATATATATACATATATATATATATATATACATATATATATATATATATATATACATATATATATATATATATATATATATATATATATATATATATATATATATATATATATATACATATATATATATATATATATACATATATATATATATATATATATACATATATATATATATATATATATATACATATATATATATATATATACATATATATATATATATATACATATATATATATATATACATATATATATATATATATATACATATATATATATATATATACATATATATATATATATATATACATATATATATACATATATATATATATATACATATATATATATATATATATATACATATATATATATATACATATATATATATATATATACATATATATATATATATATATATACATATATATATATATATATACATATATATATATATATATACATATATATATATATATATACATATATATATATATATATACATATATATATATATATACATATATATATATATACATATATATATATATACATATATATATATACATATATATATATATATACACATATATATATATATATATACATATATATATATATATATACATATATATATATATATATATACATATATATATATACATATATATATATATATATACATATATATATATATATATATATATACATATATACATATATATATGTACATATATACATATATATATATATATATATATATATATATATATATATATATATATATAAGTAGCATTATTTTTTTTTAAATATATCTGATTGAATTGGACAGACACTTCACTTTTGTTTATTCTATTAGTGATCCGATTAAGTTTTCTTTTGAGTTGTTTGACACTTGGATGAAATGAATTCAGAAAGGTCCCATATTTTCCCCAAGTACTAGTGCCAGAGCCAGAGCTATCTTCAGGAGAACGAACAACTGAAAGGATAAACACAATAACACGTCGTATGTAATTATTAAAAAAGTGGGGAAAAACAAGTGAAGAGGAATTTACGGAACAGAAGAACTTTCTGAAGATAATAATTGGTAAGAAAAAAATTAAAGGCATTTAAGAACGTGACTACTATATTCAAAATTGATCTTCTTTAGGAAAGGTTTCTTTAGCTTTATACAGAGATCTTCAATAATTTGTACGTTTTTTTTTGTTTTTTTTGGGGGGTTTTTTTTTTTCGTGTTTTATGGAGGTATCTTCTGTTAGAATTTTTTGGTATTTTGAGGATACTGGAGGAATCTGTTTCAAGGTGTTAAGAGATGAAACCAGTGTCCAGACAGGGTTGTTGTAGTCAGGTCGATGTAGGAACTGATTAAGTTACAGAAGCATTCTCCTAGTGGATATTTAAATTCGTATGCCACATTGGTCTTACTAATATATATATATATATATATATATATATATATATATATATATATATATATATATAAAGAGTGCTCAATATTGGTCATAGTGTATATTTATTTTAGCTAGGATACCCTAGACACAGTCAGCGGTACTTGGTAACTATCAGTTTCTCGCTTAAATGAATATCAGATCAAATATATAATGAGCCGTAGTGCCCGCTCTTCAAAGCGTAAACAGTTTATATTTTCTCTTCCCTTAAAATTTTTTTACCTTCACAAGTGATTTTATTCTACAATTCAATGTTTATTTCTTTTAAGTGAAGGTTTTTGGAATAAATTTAATATAATGTAAATATTACTTTTATTTCCTTTCACTTTCACAAACAAACTCTTTGGAAGATTTCCTTCTCAAATATGCACGTTTTTGGAAGCCATATTAAACTATGAAATTGAGTTTTATTTGAGTTAATTTTCTTTTAGAAATGCTTTCAAATAAATCAATAGTCTCAGTCATTATGTTGTATTTCGATACCAATCTTTCAATAATAAAAGTTTAAGTAAAGACGATTGACTAGGTAAAAAAAAATCTTTTCATCTTATCAAGTATGATGACTTTACTTTAAGACAGTGATATATCATAAATTTTATCTATCTGTCTTCAATGAAATGAAATGCTACAGAATGGCTAACCTTGGCTTTTAAAAGTTTGATTTCCTGGATGATTTGAATTTTTTTTTCTTGTTAAATGTATTGAATTAAACTTCTGTACCTGCAGATACAATTTTTTCTTACTTTTTGCACAAATAATTATTCTAATTAATTCTCCAGTGGAGAGGAGGAAACCTGCTCATGCCGATGCCAATTTTATTTCCTTTCTGGACGAACTAGACCTACTTTAATCTATTTAAGCCAAAAAAGTATTACATATTATATATATATATATGTGTGTGTGTGTGTGTGTGTGTGTTTTGCTAAATTTATAAATATTTTATTTATAAGTCATATAGATCATATCTAAAGTTGTTGGGGACCTTAGTCGAGGGTGACCCGAAGGCTACCTTTTCGATAGCTACTACAAGATGTAGGGGAGGGCGCTACTTCTTTCCCTGGATTGCCTCACTTTACCCTTATCCGTACCTTATAAAGCTGACTGTTAAGCAAGGAGACATCAAGTACCATTTTTTTAATCTTTGGTATGACTTGACCGGGGATTGAACCCAGGTCTCCCGGGCCATTGACGAACACTCTAACTACCATGCCAATGTCCGGTTAGATCATATCTGAGTCAGCATCAACATAGAATTTACGGCACTTGGTGATTGTCACTTTCTCGCTTATCCAATCATCAGACCTACTGGTTTAGTTTTAAGCGCTATTAACTCTCTAACTAGGCTATTCAAACGTGCATATATATATATATATATATATATATATATATATATATATATATATATATATATATATATACCTTCCTTTTAAAGTTTCATAATAACTGGCGTTACTAATTACGTTTTCTGTACAAATTCATCATCATCATCATCATTATCAAGTCGTGTTGATAGCACGAAGTACTTAGACACGTTTTCACACTCCATCCCTAAAGTCCATTGTTCCGGCCAGGTCTTCTAGACATCATCCAGTGTCTGCACAGAACTGATGTAAGTCTTTGCTGGTCCGTCAACCCTGGTGTGTCTGTGTGTTGTAGCCCGGAAGAGAACATTGTTCTTGAGTTCGTCCTTAAACACACAGACAGCTGTGACATTCTCTAACTACTTATCTGACGAAGCTCTTATAGAGCAAAATGCGTAAACACTCCAGTAAATAGCTTTTCACGTCTTTTTTTTCAACCATTCTTTTGGATATTTTATCCATTTATTAATTCACACATGAGTGTGAATTTATTCTGACTAAAATATTTGACGGCTTATATTAATACAGATTTATATATATATATATATATATATATATATATATATATATATATATAAATTTACCGACTCCTCGTGTTGCATTCTGTTCGAGCTCAGGTCAATTTTAAGCTGAGTTTAACAGGTTTTAATTCAGAGTTTTCCTTCTCCAAGACTGGTTGCCATACCAAGGTTGAAGAGCCCAGTCTTCCCTACTATTTGCCCATAAGTGGAGACTGGGTAATTGGATGGATATTTTTCCCAAGGGTATTAGCTGTATTTGAATTGTAAACAGTCTCGTCCAAGATTTGAACTCGGATCACTGTGTTCATTTCCTAAGAGCGAAACTATTACATTACAAACGCCTCTGTACACGTATGCACATAATATTTGCATTAGCAGGTAGTCTAGTGACTTTTTTTTCAAACTAAATGTAGAGAATATTCGGAGCGAAGAAAATTTTTAGAAAATGTCTAATCTAAATTATAAGGGAATTTTTTCTGAAGAAACACTAATGAAGGAGAAAGAGGTAATTTTGGATGTGGGACCGAAATTAATAGAATAAGTAGTGGCATTAACGAAATGATAGAGGGAACGAAAGAATGAGAGAGGAGATGGAGAATTTAAAAAGTTGGGGGAGCAGAAAAAAAGATCGAAGATAAAAATTTGAAAGTGGATAAACGAAAGAAATAAAAGAAAGATCTTTTAAGAAATAGCAAACTTGACACGAAAAGAAAACTGACGAAATGAACAAGAATGTGTATTAGTTTTTCTTCTTTTTTTTCCCTCATATATTTGAAAATTATCTTGCTTTGTTTTCTTCATTACAAAGAAATATAGAGACTAACTAAGATGGGGTCAAAAATGCACTGATTAAGAAAGCAGCAAAGAAAAATACAATACGAATGAAGGATGCAAAATAGTGAGGACGCCCACAGAAATTCCACTTGTATATCAAAGTAAATTTCATCTTTATAAATTTTTCTTCTATCATAAAATAAAGATTATAGATTAGAAATCTATTGTTTTATATCGATAATTTCTTCAGTATGGCACAGGGCTCCTCACGTGATGAAATGTTTAGCAAGCTCGTTTATCAGTCCATTAGTAGTCGGTTCGAATCTCACTAAGCGCACCACACTTCTAGCCTTGTGCCATACTTAAGCTAAGTTTAAATATATGTACAGTCTGGGGTAGAATTATTGGTCAGTTAATCAGATACCAGAATGGTTACTCGATGGTTGGATTTCCGGTACTATTCCTGTTTCATTTCTTCTTTAAATGTTCATTCTATAAATAATAATAATGATCCATCACTCGAGTTAGAACCAACGACCTCATGTGTTATGCTCAAACAATCAAGCTTGGCCTGCAAACGCAGTTGTAACTATTTTCGATGGTCGTCTGCCAACTAATCTTTCCGGTTTCCTGACATTGAAAAGGTTAAGGTTATTTGGATCCCTAATAATAAAAATAAAGCCAGCAACATTAGGAAAAGTCATTTCCTTTTGTATCAGAACGCAGAGGTCAATTGGTAATTTTTTTCTGAACATAAAAGCCAACTGAGTAGGTGGGGTCTGAATAAGAAAGTCAAAAACATAAAGAACTAACCAATAGACGAATAACACAAATATAGGAACTGAATGAAAGTGTAAGAAGAAATAAACAAGTATTAAATATTACCTTTTTTTAAGTTATATATTGATTTGGCCTTATTTAACCATTATATGTTGATTTGGCCTTATTTAACCATAATATGTTGAATTGGCCTTATTTAACCATTATACATTGATTTGGCCTTATTTAACCATTATATATTTATTTGGCCTTATTTAAGCAAGTATTTTTATCAGTTATTATGGTATTTTTGAAAGTATAGGTACAAATTTTTGGATGGATGTTTTAAACTGCTCAAAAATGCCGATTAACTAGAACATTGTTGCAGCATGTCAAATACCCGACACTGTTAAACATTTTTCATTGAATGCAGGGGCTGTCTCCATGGTGTAGTGGCTAACGAGTTTATTTGGGACATCGTAGTAACTGTGTTGGAATTCCAGTCATGCTATTACGTTCCCTTTCGTAGTAAATCCTTTGGGAAAAGTCTGAACCCCTTTATCCCTGCCAGTTAGGGTTTAAATACTACCACAACTGTTCTTCTACAAGGATGGCTTTAGAATTAAATACTTCACAAAGGTTGATATGTCATGAAACAAAGAAACCAAATCATAGAATTCAGAGATGTATAGTTTCAAGTATTCCTATCAAATACGAATAACTTACACCCAATTATGACTGGACATTGGTCTAGCGGTTAGAGTATTCACCAATGGCCCGGGAGACCTGGGTTCAATCCCAGGTCGTGTCATACCAAAGACTCAAAAAATGGCACTTGATGCCTCCTTGCTTAACACTCAGCATTATAAGGTATGTATCAAGGGTAAAGTGGAGCAATCCAGGGAAAGAAGTAGCGCCCTCCCCTACACCTTGGTGTAGTAGGTATCGAAAAGGGAGCCTTCGGGTCACCCTCAACTACGGTCACCAACTTTACTTATCATTTATTTGCACAAAGTTAATTGGTTTCAAGTAGAATAATAACAATACTTGGGTTTGGGTTTGGTTAAATAGTGTAACTGTATATAAACTCTTGTGGGTTATCTAACTGAATATCAACTCTTGTGGGTTATTTATTGCCAACTTTATATATATATATATATATATATATATCATCATTATTATCATCGTCATGTCGTGCCACCAGCACGGATATCCCAGACCCTCTATTGCCACTCCTCCTTATCGTTCATCGCTTCCGGCAAGTCTTCAAGGCTACATCCCGTATCCGCACAGAGCTGCTGTATGTATGTTCGAGCTGGCCGTCCTGCTTTTGTTCGGCCATATGAGGGGGTCCATCGAAGTAAATCACTTATGGGCTCGTCCTTGCTTCTCCAGCAGTGTCCTGCATGTCTGGTCCGTCTAACTTGGATAGTTTTCGTGATGGGAGGCAATTGGCTGTATAGTTGTTGCTTTGTGGGGTGTTGCCTCCATGACTTGTTCAATATCGCTCGCAGCATTTTTGTTTAATTGCCGTCTAGCTTTTTCTCCAGCCGTTTAGTTAGTGTCCAAGTAGTGCATCCGTATAGCAGTATCGATACGACCGCTGCATGGAAGAAACTGCGTTTCATTTTATCGGTCAGGTCTGACTTCCATATGATCGATAGCCTATCGATAGCTGTCCATGCCTTCGTAAGCAACGTGTCGATGTCTTTTTCGGTTATATATATATAATTTGTGGGCGAATAGCTTGTAGGAAACTATTTTTAAACGAGTCAGAGCTCATTTATTCGCACATAATTAAACGGTTTCAAGTAATGCTATCTAATACTAGTAATTTCATATAAATCATTTGTTTTGCATTCAGTTAAACAGTTTCAAGTATAGTAAATGATTGAATAGTTTTATTTAACCCATAAATGAGAGACTAACAGGTACTAACACTCTGGGTCAGAGTAGTCGTAGAAGTAATAGCAATGAAGAGTAGTCCACAAGACTGGAGCTCACCAACAGATGGTTTAGTCTAATACTCAGGACACTCTTTTGTTTGCACACAGTTTAATCGTTTCAAGTATAGCTATCTGACACTAATAATCCTATTCAATATTATCACTCGGTGATGCAGTAGGTTGGACTGACTCATACGGAGCCAGTAACACCCTTTGTGTGTGTGTGGGTGGGTGGGTGTTTGTGTTTCATAAAGAGCACAAAAATCCGAATGAGAAGGTAGAACTTATAATGCAACATAAAAATCACACGAATGTTAGTCACGGAGAAAAACTGATGTCATTCAAACCTCCGTTCCTTTGCTTCGTGTTTGCTACGTCGTTTTCCATGGACGAAAGTATTTCGCTTATAAATCTTAGAAATGTGTGTGACATAAATTTGATGAAAAAATTTTTTACAGCTTTTTCCTTCCGAACATTTGAAGAATATCTTTCATGAACCTCGGAGTGTATAGAATTAAAACCATTTTTAAAAACTGACCATTTTTTAAAACATTCCAAGAACTAGATCCAAACGTTTAACTCGCTGATCTAGAAAAAAATCTTCGAAAACCGTCTTCACTGATTGGATTGTTTATAGCTATTGTTTTCAGGGCAATATAAGAACACCGATTAGTGGTGTTATGTTTCGCAAAATAGACTTGCAGTTCAATAACTACTGAGTAATGAGTTCAATTCTCATTAGGTATCCCATATTTTCAGCCTTGTGCACGGGTAAACACTAAGTAATGGAAGCAACTTGAGGCTTAAGTGCCACAGTAAGTAAAGCAGAATAAATTCCAAGTTAAAATGAGTTCGCAAATAATGACCGTTTTTATTAGACATTTAAATGGAAAATTGGCCATGACGTTTGAAATAATTCTACTTGAATTGTCAAAAATCGCTCCATCAGTTTTGAAACAATCTGCATGCAAACAGAATTTTTTTTTGTTTTGTTGTTGTTTGTAGGGGGAGGAAGAAGCGTTATATAGTATTACAAATTTTATCGTATGTTCATTTGATTGACGTTCAACAGAAACTTCTCAAAATCTATTCTATTTCTGTTATATTAAAGGAAAAGATCAATAAGAATTTTCTGCAATCGTTTTAACGAAAGAAACTGTAATTGTAATTTTATTAATCCTTTAAGTGATATATATATATATATATATATATATATATATATATACGGAGGTCATTCACTAAATAAATTTGGAGAAAGAGTTGGTAAAAGAAATAACTGTTTACAGTCGCATGTTTTCAATGGAATCAACCATGATGGGCCCTTTCATGAACTAGATAACTGCCAACATAATTCTTTTTACTGGCTGGTGCGCACGGAACTTTTCCTTTACCGTTGATTCAGTGAGTTTATCCACACCATGGACTGTTATTTCAACATAGGCTCATCGTGGAAAACCCGTATTTAGCCCATTTGTACAGTTTTTTTTTTAACTAAAATACGCATCCGTATATATCACACATTCTTCTGAAAATTTCACACGGTTTGCACTTCTCAACCACCAACACTTCGATGATAGACCTCTGTTTAAGCCTGGAGCATTCTTTTTTTTCACCATTTTGAATAGTCCCATCACAAATACTTTTGTGAGATTAAAATAATTTTTGCTTTAAACCACTTCCAAACAGTGCTGAGATTAATTTTATTTTCAGAATTTTTTTCCATAAATGTATTTTGCTTTTTTAAAATTCCGTCATTTATTAAGCAGTCATATAAACATAGAACTAACATACATAGGGTGCGGTGGGTAATTCCTCGTCTAAATTACATTAAACTGAAAATAACACTGATACCTTACTTTATCAGATATATTTACCAATATTTCAAGGAAATATCTTGAATTTATATTGATTAAATTTAATTAAAGAAATCTCAATGGGCTTCTCTCATGGCCTCCAGACGATACTTCAGCAAGCCTTTACGAAGGTTTCTGGTTTAAAATGTTAAATGCTGCCGTTATCCTTGCCTTCAATTCATCTTTGGTGCTCTAAGGAGTTTTGTTGGTCTCTAGCTCAATCGCGCCCCACACATTATAATCATGATGATTGCAGTCTTGGAAGCTTAGTGGCCAGATGTCAAAAATGATGTGATTGCAGAAATTATCTGATAGCCAAGATTGGATTTTCCTTGTGTTTCATCGCGCAGAATGCTGTTGCAAGACGTAGGGTGTGCCAGCAAGTACTATCTCGATCCAGGGAAGCACTAACTTCTCGAAGCACTTGATTTTAAACCGCCGTGTTGAGCCTGAGGACATGCCGAAGATGAATGGAGGCATAACGTCACCATCGCTAGTGACCACCCCAAACACAATGTGGACGGGGTATTTGTGTGTCAATCTGAGGACAGATTCATGTTCATATTGATGAAAACCGAACATTCTGAATTCTTCGTATAAGAGCTTCTGGCGTGAATGCCGAAAGTTCAGCATGCCATTTCCAAATTTTTAAAATGACTTATATCATGATGCTACTTTCTACACAGACAGTGTCCAACTGACTCAAATTTGATGCACAGTAGACAACATATGAAAAAAATTAAACACATATGCTAAATTAATAATTTAAAATGGCACTTTTTAAAACCGAGTTTTAAAATTTGAAATTTCTAAGCTAAGTTTGACAAGTTTAAATTCAGAGTTTTCTTTTTCCTAGATTGGTTGTCATACCCAAGTTAAAGGGATCAGTCTGCCCATAGCTATTTGCACATGGTTGAAAGGAGAACAGTTGGATTCTTAAAGGTATTAGCACTGTATATATATATATATATATACTCACGACGCAATGCAATTACAATCTCAATACATAGAAACAAGTTATTACTCCTTATTTCAGTAGATCACGCCATTCGCTATTTGTAAGAATAATTTATTTCATCAACATAAATACGAATAGGCGTAAGTGTCAAGCTAACGTTGAGGTATGATAAGTGATGCACTTTGCTATAAAAGGCATCCAATACGAAGAAATGGAGAAAAATTCTGGATCCAACCAAGTAAAGAATTATCATTTTTAGGATGTTAAAGAAACCTGAAAAAAATAATGCACCATGAGAAGGATGGATATTTAGAAGAGGATTTACATTCAATATCATTAATACAGCATGTACACTTTCCTATCTGTATGTACCATAGGCACACATCCATATGTGCGTGTACATTTGATGGATGAGGAAGACTAGTATCTTTATCTTTGCTTTATCTCCACGTTTTCGCCCAGGGACATTTTCACCTTCCTCATGTTTATAATATTACTTATAAACTTAAAGTAAGAAGTCATCTTGACATAGTGGCTATCTTGCTGTACTGCGAATTCGTAGGAACCGAGTTCGAAATCCAGTCGCACTATAACGTTTACTTTCAAACTAATATTCTAGGAAAAGGTATGAACCATCTTATCTCTACAGTTATAGGTTAAATAGTACCACTACTGTTCTTCTACTATGGTGGTTTTGGCATTTAATATCCCATGACTGTTAATGTACCGTTAAACAAACAAAAAAAAAAAAAAACAAGCCAAACCAATTATACATTTTTTTAAAGGAGTATCCAATTTCTGCCAACTAAATCACTTTAGAAGTGAAGATATTGTCAAATATCAAATCCTTCTGAAAGTTGATTAGAGCACCCATCGAAATAAAGAGAACACGGTCCAGACAAACACCATGTTTCGAATTTTAAATCTACTGACATGGTTTTAAGTGCACCAGCTATGTAAACAGAAAGCACGCGCCTCACTTTCTTCAAAATTAAACGTAAAGGTAATACAGCTGAATTGCTGTAAATGATCGCATATACAGATCAATATGTACCAAGGTTCCTAAATAAGGGTTGTATCATTAGGACTCAGACTTCATTTTAATATACCGTGTATTCACATGCATACATTACAGTCCTGCCAGCTGGGGCTGCAGAATACACCGACGGTATCTCTGCAGAGGGCAAAGACCCCGCCACTTACGAGTGTCCTGTATATATCAATAAACTGTATCCGGTGGTGAAGCTCCAATCTTGTAGTTCTGGGGAATGTGAAGTACTCCTTCAATGCCACTACTCCTAGGTCTACCATAACCCGGAGAGTTAGACCTGATTGGGTCCCATCTATTGGTTGAATGAACTGTTTGACCATTTAACAATGAGCAAACGAATGACATGATAAAATGAATTGTTAGTGTTAGATAGCAATACTTGGAACCATTTGATTGCGTGAAAATGAATGAATAGCGGTGAATAAAATTCTTTGTGTCAGAAAGCAATACTTGTAACCATCTCAATGTGTGCAAAGAATGATTTCTATTAAATAGAATTATTATTATTATCAATGCTGGAAATCATTTAACTGTGTGTCAACAATGGAAATACTTAATTTTACTTTTTACTTGATTTTTACTTTTTTTTTTTTTACTTTTTAAAAAGTCAGAGCTATTTTGTTTTCACCGTTATCTGCCTAATGATTGGTGTTTGTAAAACTTCAGGAAACCAAAGGTTGCAGACAAACTTTCATGGCATTAAATGTATTATTATTATTATTATAGCAGCTCTATCTCAGATATTGAACACTCTCCAAATTATATCACACTTGATTCGCCACAAACCCACAAAGTGAATTAGTGACAACCAACACTGTTGCAATATATATATATATATATATATATATCCATTTAACAGCCCGCAAACATATGACTGATGTTAAATAAATGGTTAGAGTTAAACAGCAATACTTGAAACGATTCAGTTATGTCCAAAAATGATCATTATTAATTAGAATTATTAGGGTTGGATAAAAATTCTTGAAACATTTGTGTGCAAAAAAAGGAGCTCTGGTGCGATTAAAATATTATCTACAAGGTATGTGTTTATAAATCATATTTAATGTATACGATTTAGCATTTAATAACCTTCAAGGGTTGGTATGCCATAAAAACCAACCATCGAGCATACGATAGTACAGATAGCAAATGAGTTATAGTACCTCACAAGTTGCCCAGAGAATTTGAATATTTAATCAGAATATCTAATGTCCTATTGCATATACTTCGTGTACTCGGGTCAAAATCGACATCGCATTTCAAGGTATGCAATTCTATATTCTGTCTGTATATCATCAGCATGTCCTTAAACTGTATGTTCCCGTTTTTTTCAGTTTCTGGGTAAGTTCTTAGTATGTTTCCAATTTTTCCCTTTTGTTATTTCTCAGTCGTCCTCTGACACAGGAAATTCTTCAATATAGTCGTTCCTCTTTGTTGGTTTAGAAATATTAAAATCTATCTTCTTTTTTGAAAGAGCAGGTCAATCTTGATCTTAAAATCTGAGTACCTTTCACATTTGATTTTTGATGAATTTATTTTAACGGTATATCAACCTGTCTAGGGACATTTTAGACCTTGAGGCTGGGGAATAACGTTCATTGTACGTTTATATTTACCTTTTTGTGTTATTTTTTCTACTTTTTGCTCACGTTCCAATCGAATAGAAATAATCTTTAAAGATATGACTCATAGATGGGACCCAAACAGGTACTATCACTTTGCGTCTGAGTGAACCTGGGAGTAATTGTAATGACGGAGTACTTCACACTCTCCAGATCTCCTGAACTGAAACCACACCATCGGATGCACTTTAATGTCATAATCAGAACACCCTATTAGGTGGAGATTGGTCTTACCCCTTTTCATATGATGCAATCAGCGTATTCTAAGCCCCACCGGCAGGGAAAATTGATTTCTGAGGACAATATCTAGTTTGCATTGATATCATTCATTTACATTGACATTACAACGGTCTGCATCAAATAGTTCGATCGGGGAACTACTGCTGCTCTTCTATTAGGGTGACTTCTATAGATGAGAAAAAAAAAACACAGCCATCGAAAGATTACCATGACTCACACTCAAACCACTTGTCCAAACCACATCGCTCTTGGTGCGGGTAAAAAGGGGCGCATCCTGCTGAGGTTGAAGCCCTGGCTCCAGTTTTCGAAAAATCAGCTGCAGAGCTCAAACTAAAACAAAAATTACTAAAATACAAAAGCACAATACAAATAACGATATTCAACGTAGGAAATTTAAATAGAAAAGACCAACTACGGGAGCTGACAGCTTTTATGATATATCATAACATAGACATAATATGTATACAAGAACACAGTTGCATTCATAGCGAAGATATTTAATACAACGATACTGGCAATGGGTTGATGTTTGTCTCGGCATCTGCACGGAAAAACTCTGTCAATGCCGCCATAGGAGGTGTTGGTATGCTTATAGGACAACGGGCCCTAAAATCACTAAATAGCATCGAGAAAATACAATTGAGGAGAATATTAGCTACCTTTAATGGCAACCCCCGCGCAACAATCATCCCCTGCTACAGCAGGAGGTGCCCGTGGTGTAATGGAAATGGACACGGTGACACGAGTTCAAATCCTGGACGAGACTGATTGCATTTCACATAGCACTTATACCCTTGGGAAAGGTATTGGTCCAATTATTCTCCCTCCAGCTATAGGTAAATAGTAGGGCAGACTGGGTTCTTCAGCCTTGGAGAGACAACTAGTCTAGGAGAAGGAAAACTCTGAATTCAAACCTGTTAAACTCCGCTTAAAAATTGACCTTGTGTCATATCCTGCCCAAGCGGAGAGGTTGGGTAAATAGGATCCCCTGCTACAGCTCTACCAATGTTCGTGAAGAAACTGACCTCATTGCCTTCTATAGAGAGCTATCCTCCCTTATTCGTAGCATCCCGAAACACAACGTTCTCGTCATCGGTGGAGACATGAATGCCCAAATTGGTAAAAACGTAATCAACAAATTCAGTTTACACAACTACCCAAACAGAAATGGGGAACATCTAAAAGATTTCACGCTAGAAAATTGATTAACATACCTCAATACTAAATTTATAAAAAAAGAAAACTATGGAACTACATCTACACTAATGATACTAAAGCACAGATAGACTGCATCTTTAAAATAAGAAATGGAATAATAGCGCATTGAATTGCGAGGTATACTCCTCTTTCGAGGATGTGTGCTCCGATTACTGAAATATCACGGCAAAGAGACGACTGAGCAAACGAAGGAATTCGGTCCGAACAACAACAACCGTACACTATGAAAGGTCCCTGCTTAACTGGGACATTAGAGATAAATATATGTGAACACTAGGAAGCAAATTCAATGCACTTCAGGAGATATCAGAAACACCTATTCCGAATGACGAATATGAGAATTTCGTCAATACCCACATAAAAGCGGCAGCAGAATGCATACCAACTAAACAAAGAGCTAAAACTAGAGTCCCATGGGAGACAGTAGCAGTTAGAAAAAAGCGTACAGACGTAAAAGCCGCTTCCCAATGCAATAAGAGGAACCCAACCAATATCAATGCTCAGAAACTTAAGGCACAAAATGAATTAACTAACATATCCCTGAAATAACAAACAGAATATATACAAAATCAATCCATAAGATTAGAGACTCAGTTGAAGATAGACAATCTAGGATAGCATGGCAAACGGTAAACGAAGAGAGCAGAAGGGAGAGCTCTGCGAAAGCTAAACTGAAAGCTACCAGCCAAGAAGAACGAATACATATGTGGAAATAAGATTTCGAGAATTAACTCGGAAAACTTCCGAAAGTTACTCATGAACCAATCACGAAAATTATTAGGAATCAACTAGACATCAAACTTAGACAGTTTACGCAAGAAGAACTCGACTCAATACTAAGAAAAATTAAAATTGGAAAGCAGCAGGGCTTGATGAAATACCTCCAGAAGTATGGAAGACCTGGGAATTCGACTACTGTTCCGATACTGTAATGCCTTATATAACCAAAACACAATACACAGATGGAAAAAAGAGATGCATCCTCCCTTTCCCTAAGGAGAGTAACCTCGGAATAGCCAAGAACTACCGGGATAAACCCTTACATTCATAGCGGCCAATATCTACAATGCTCTACTACGCAACTGCTTTGAACCGAAAACTGAGAAAATAATTATGAAGAACCCAAATGGCTTTCAGAAAAATCGATCCATGACATCATAAATTTTGACGATCCGTCGAATTCTAGAAGGTGTACGAGCAAAAAAACATGGAGACAACAATATTATTCGTCGACTTCTCCTAGGCTCTTGACTCCATACACAGAGGGAATGTGGAGCAACTACTCCTTCGCCTAAGAGATCCCCAAAGAAACCATTGCAGCCATAATGATTATATATAAAAACACGAAAGTAAAAGTCCACTCACCGGATGGATACACAGAAAACTTCGACATATTAGCAGGAAACACATTAGCTACAAGAAGACACATTAGCCCCATATCTGTTTATCATCTGCCTACATTACGTGCTTAGAAGGTCTATTGATTAATAAAAGAAAACGGTTTCAAGCTGGCAAAAGAAAGAAGCAGAAGATACCCGAAAAAACAATTACGGACGCGGACTACACCGATGACATAGCGCTTCTAGCAGATACACCCGCCCAAGCCAAAGCTCTCACGTTAACGTAGACAAGACGGAATACATATGCATTAATCAAAGAGGTGACATCTCCACACAATAGCATGGGCCTTTGAAACTAGTGGACAAGTTCACCTACTAGAGAAGCAGTGTCTCATCAACTGATAACGACATCAAAACGTGACTAGCAAAGGCATGGACAGCCGATCTTTTAACCCCAACAGGTGGGCAAGAGATGTCATGATCTAAATTGGTTCGACGCACTGACAAACCCCGTGGCCTTTTGTTTTGACAATTTGGAAGTTTGGTTAATACTGACCTTTGAAACTGACTTTTCAATTTTTTCAAAGTTTGAATATTTTTTACGTTCTGATAAAAGAAAATTACATTTTCCCAAATAAAAAAATGTATCATACTCTCTGTAAATTTTTAGCACCAGTGAATACTTCATATAGTCATAAAAGTCAGAGAATGGAAAGAGTTGAGAGTAACTTTCTGGAAATCTTGAATTGAAGGTACAAGGTAACTTCACCCACCTCAACCTAAAAAAAAACATGAAATGTGCTAAAGAAAAATATGTGCTTTAATAAAAGAGGCGACATCTCCACACTAAATAGAGGGCCTTTAAAACTAGTGGACAAGTTCACTTTCCTCGGACGCAGTGTGTCATCAACCGAAAAAGACATCAACATGTGACTAGCAAAGGCATGGACAGCTATCGATTGGCTATCGGTCATATGGAAGTCAGACCTGACCGATAAAAAAAAAACGCAGTTTTGTCGATACTGTTATATGGATGCACTACATGGACGCTAACTAAACCTATGGGGAAAAAGTTTGACGGCAATTACACAAGAATGCTGCGAGCAATACTGAACAAGTCCTGGGGGTAACACCCCACAAAAAGCAGCTGTACGGCCACCCACCAAGAAAACTATCATAGTTCGACGAGCCAGAAATGTGGGATACTGCTGTAGAAGTAAGGACAAACTCATAAGCAATATACTCCTGTAGACCCCTTCACGATAGCCTTGAAGGCCTCCCAGGAGCGATGGACGATAGAGACGAGTGGCGAGAGAGGGTCACGGTGATCCATGCTGGCAGTAGAACATGATGATGATGATGACAATGACATTTGCACAATTCCTAGTATATCAATATTCCGACGCAATCACTCCTGATTTTATATTTCTTTTGACTCATTTTGCATCATTCATTTTCTGAAGTAGAACCTGAATCTTTTTGAATGTTCTTATTTATTGTTCTTAGTGTGGCTGTTTTGTTTTTTTGTTTTTTTCTTTCAGTAGAAGAAAATTTAATTCTATCTTGTGAAGTTGTAATTATTCGAACATCAATAATTCTGATGACGAAAAGGATATTAAGAAAGAAATAGGAGTGCTGAGGAATTGCCAAAGCTCCTGCAGTTTACTCGTTCGTAAATAATAATAAAGAAGAAGAAGAAGAGTCAAAGTTCAGAGATAAATAAACATATGGTGCGATAAAACTTGTTCGTAGTTTAAGTGTTGTTTAATAACAAGTCGCTAATATTATTGGCGCCAGTTAACGCCGGAGGACGCGTCAGGTTAATTAGAAGTCGATTTCGCAAAATAAATGTTTACGAGTCAAAGCGGGAATGACTATCCACAAAAATGTCCGGCAAGAACACGAACGCGTTTACACGAAGAAAATAACCGAAAGAAAATCTGCCACAGCATTTCGGATGACACCATAAATAAATATTTGATTACGCTGATAAACGCATATGTGATTATCGTGTGAGTTTGCCAAAGTTGGACAAAGTTTGCTATAATTGCTTATAAGTCTAATGATTTCCATGAAAAGACGAGTCAAATAGTTAAGTTCGCAAAGAATTACAAATATAACAGGCAATTTTCTGAATTAAGCATCCCCCATTTGGGTGTAAAATAGTAGGGAAGAATGAGCTCACAAGCAACGGTGAGTAACCAGCCTGAGGGAAGGATAACTCCGAATTCAAAGTCAGGAACTGTGTAGCCAAGTCGGTAGAACTTAAAATACACTGTATCCTCTGCGGAGGGATAAGACCCATCGCAAAGAAAGGGCGTATCTGGTTATGATATTAAACTGTATTTGATGGTGAGATTACAGTTTTAGAGATCTGAGGAGAATGGAATATTCCTTAATTACTATTACTCCCGAGTCCACTGTGAGTTAGAGAGGTAGTACCTGATAGGGTCCAATCTATAGGTCAAATAAATCTGATTACAATTTTCTTTATGACCTAGGAATACTTGATACTATATAACTGTAAATTAATGGTATTAAGAATAGTTACTTGAATTCATTATTATTTAATACGAATCAAACATAAAAAGAACAGGAGTTTAATAGTGACTTCAATCTTATTTCGAAAACTCCTAATTTATTGACTGATTAGTTTTAACCGGTTATGACCAAATGAGTAGAGTAATCGCCAATGGTCCTGGAAACCGGGGTTGAATCCTAGGTCGAGTCATACCAAAGACTCAAAAAATGGTATTTGATGCAGCCTTGCTTAGCACTCAGCACTATAAGGTGAGGATCAAGGATAAAGTGGAGCAATCCAGAGAATGAAGCAGCTTCCTCCCCTGCACCTCGGTGTAGTAGCAATTGAAAGGGGAGTTTTCGAGTCACCCTCGACTGAAGTCGTGAAGTTTACTTAGTTTTAACAGCATGTCAACATTTTAGGGTTATTTTATGAATTCAGATTAAGAAAATGCGTTCAGTATACATTTATATTAATATTTTTCTGTGTAGCTGTTTCTGATTAGTTTTTTGGCACAGGAATATTTCATACATAACAATCAAGTTGAAATAATTTGGCCACAGTTGTATGGTTTCAAGTATTCCTATCTAATACTAATAATTATAAAGTTTCAATAAATTATTTTTATTTAAAACTGTCATGTATTTCCACACAGTTATATGGTCGCAAGTAACTAAAAGTAATCCCTAGTAGCTTAGAGTTTCAAGTAACTATTCATAATACAAATAATTTGCACAGAATTATATATCAAATACAAATAATCTTTAAACATATCTATTTGACCCATAGATGGGACCCTTACACTCCGGGTCATAATGGACCTGGGAGTAAAGACGATGAAGAGTTCAGTGGCCCAGTCGGCTGAGATTGTAGAATACGCTGACTGCATCTCTAAAAGGGGAGAACACGCCCCCTAACAAGTGTCCTGGATATGACACAAAACTGTATTCGGTGGTGAAACTCCAGCCCTAGAACTTTGGGGAATGTGAAGTATTTTTTTATGGCCCTTACTCACATGTCCTTTCGGACTCGGAATGCTAGTACTGTGAAGGGTCCCATCTAGGAGTCAAATAGAACTGTTAAATCATTTACTTCACTTGAAACCGTTTAACTGTGTGCAAATAAACATTTCATGTTTAACTGAATTATCAGTAATAGGCAACAGTGCTTGGAATTATTTAAGCAGGTACAAACAAACGAAGTATATTGAATAAAATTATTAGTCAAAGATAGCAATACAGTCAAACCATTTAGTGTCCTGGGTATAATATTAAACTGCATCTGATGGTGAAGCTCCAGTATTGGAGTTTGGGGAATCTGAAGGAGCTACTTATTACCACTGCTCTCTGGTCCTTCTTGACCTGGAGAGTTAGTATATGTGAAGTTCCCGTTTATGGGTCTAATAGGACTGTTCAATATTTTGGTAAGGATTATTATTAAATCAAATAGAATTATTAGTGTTAAATAACAATACTTGAAACCATTTAATTTGTACAAGCAAATGATTAGTATTAGATATGATTATTAGTACTGGATTATTAGCTAATAATTGAAAACATTTAACTGTATGCAAACAAATGAGCTTCGGTACGTTAAAAAATAATGTTACCGATAAACTCTTCGCTTAAAAATCATTGTATGTGTGTGTGTGTGTGTGTGTGTGTTGTTGAACAGGATCTGACATTAAATAACCCACAAATGTTGATATGTCATAAAAAATTACTAAACAAAGAAAACTCTCCCCAGATCTCTGGAACTTGAGTGATCATCAGAGGCAGTTTATTGTCATACCCAGGACAGCTTTTTATTTGGTGGGGTCTCACCCTTTTGCAGAGGACGCAATCTGCATGTGACGTAACTTAAGGGACATCGCGACAATGACTCCAATAAAGATTATACACATGGTCTAAACTCAGTCACATGTGCAGTGTTAGAGTAGTGGTGGTAAGAAGCTCCCAAAATAAAACAACGAAGAACGGATTACCAGACTTATAAACCGAGCAATTCAGCCTAAAAACAGATACCGTCACCGACGTAGCCTTTTCATACGTTCGAAATAATCGGACGAAATATAAAAATTTAAAAAAGACATCCGTTTTTTCAATGTCTCTATCTTGTAAACTAAATTTCTAAATGAACGAAAATTCAACAATCCCTCCCAAAAGTAAGACTTTTATTTCGGTGGTCCGTCCATTAAAATGATGATCCCTGTCCTATGAGTATTTATTTCGCTGTCCACAAGGCCAAGATGTAATACTAGGTCGGTTTAATGTGTGGGTACAAAGACTCCCGCGGTGAAGTATTAAAATTTCTTAGATTCCGTCGGCATTCCATTTCAGGAGCGCCTCAGGCACCATGCAGTAAATCCAGCTCTTATCCCTTTAAAGCGTGGGGACAAATATTGTCTTGGGGAAAGACTCCCTAGAGCTAAGCCGTTTTTAATTCTCACCCACTCGACACGAACGCCAAACAGGTATATTTATTTGATTTCTCACGATGCAAAATTGTGACACAAGGTCATTTTATTATGAATTTTCATGCACGAATATAAATTCAAGTGCAGTGGTTTAAAAATGCTTAATTCCGTCAGCATTTCCTTTGAGAAGTGACGAGCAATTAATTCAGGCCTTGCCCCTTTTAGACGAATGTGCTGGTACTGCCTGAGGGTAAGACTCCAAATTCTCACCCACGCGTCCTAAATGCCAAGTAGATATCAATCACCGACTTGCAAAGATAAACCAGTTTATTACTGTTGTAATAGTGGACAATGGTTGTATGCAATTTGCATATGAAGGAATCGGATATATATATATATATATATATATATATATATATATATAGTTATGCTACTCGGTGAAATACCGCCTACTACAGGTTTGAGGCAGAATAACTTATCTCGTAACATGGGTAGTGTAATGGTTAGCAGGCCTTCAAGAGTGAGCTCGATTCTCATTGGGTGCCCCATTCCAACAGCCTCTTGCCACATCTGAGCAAAAAGCTAAGTAAATAACCAAATGACGTCGCCGATAGGATCTTTGATTTAATTTTTACCTCAATATTCTTTGACCTTGAGTTTCTTTATTCTGGGATGGGCAGTGAAGTTTGGTCCATTTAGGAACAAAATGTTTATTTTTGGCTAAATCTGGTTGGGGAAGCAATGGCAAATTTCCTTGATGACATATCCAAGAGAATTGGAAGAATATTAGCCCCACTCCCCCCCAAAAAAAGATATTGTTTATTGCTGAACCAATGGCTAAATTCAAGGCATTAAAACAAGAACAAACTGAACCGATGAACTTTCTGGATCGGCTACGAGACGCCATCAAATTCTGTGAATTTGAACACCAAGGAAATTTTTTAAATATCGACTGATTAAGACTCCCTTCTGCTACGACTGATTGAAGGTATGTACAATATTTCTCTTAGATATAAAATGTTGGAAGATTTGCAATTCAATGAATGTCATTGAATGCGTATGTTGATATTACTCAGCCAGAGTTAAATTATTAATGCTGAATAAACTCATGTGCATTGTATATTTTTCTTTATCACGTAATACAAACATAAACCAGACAGAAAAAAGTCTGGCATTTGGACAGATATGCATACTTTGTCTGATAATTTAAAAACAAAATTATTGAGTATTAAGCAATTGGAAGACAAAATTCAATACAGATGTTTTCACAAAAAATTAGAACTTTAAATTCAGATCAAATTAGATGGTGTAATTTTAACTATGTAAGTTAATGCAGGTCGTGAAATTAAGTTAATTCAAAAGAATTTAGGAGAACAGATGGGCCGACCAAAATTGACTCATGTAAAACTGGGATTGTTTGATGGGTCAAGTATAAACACATAAGGTTACTTACAGACATTGAAAATAACAAGGTTCGAAGTTGTTCCAATTGTAGTTGTTGGTTACAAGAAAAGTCACTGCCTGATTAGAACTGATGAAATAAATGTAATTTTTACGCGTCTAATTAAAGCTGGTGAAAACTGAAACTGATGCAAGTATTAAATCGAAAGGAAATAATAGCCCATCATATTTCCAATATCGCTAATTACCAATTCCCATTTGACACATAGTAGTTGTAAAACTACCAAAATTTATTGAACAAGCTATTTTGCAACCTGTTACCCACCCACGCCGGAAATAAATAAGTATCAGAGTAATAGTAGCATTGCGACAACTGAATGGTGATTTACTTATTTGTTATGGCTACAAAGAAGGTGTGAATCATAAGATTTGTTAGGATTCATATTCTATTCCAAACGTAGCAAGAATTTACGGTTTTTGTTTTTAACGAAAAAGGATCTTATAAACGCGGACTTCCAAGTACAAATTAACGTAAAAGAAAGCCTTACTATTAAAATTCTATATACTTGCTTAGATTGGATCACATGTCTTAGAGAGTAAAAATCACTAGTGCTCTATATTCTAAGGTAATAGAAAATATAAGATATGAAAATATATTTTGATGCAACTCGTGAAGACTTGATGTAAAAGGAAACTGTATCAAACGGAATAAGAATGTCTGGTAGGTGTATTAATAAAAATAAGTGCATAATTAATTGTGACAGAATATATCTAAGGTAGCAAATTTTAAAAGACGGTATTTCACTTAACTCAAGCTTGATGAGGAAAATATTAGATATATCTGCTCCTATCAATAAAAAAAAATTAGAATTATTTTTTTTAGTTTGGTCAATTTTTGCAGTCGATATTTAAGGAAAAGAAATATTCAGAATTCGTTCAACTTTTTTGTTGATTTGTGTAAAAAGAACTCTGAATCTAATTTGACTAATTATATAACGACCAGCATTTGAGGAGTTAAATACTAATGCATAAAAACCCATCTTCAATATTTTAATAATACACTATGGAGATCTTGATCTGCCACAAAGAGGATTGTGTAGAGATCTCAAGAGTTGTTGTTGGTGGTGGTGGGGGAGTTGTTAAAAGAAACAGAAAATGAAACTCTTAGGTCAAGATCTACAAATATAGGATCTTTTTGCTTCAGAGAGGTGGAGTAGTTGGACAACAGTGGTATTGATGGTGGGGCTCCGATTTTGGAGCGCTACATGAGAGTGGATTACCTCTTCATAGCCATTACTCACATCTACTCTCTAAGTGATAGTATCTGTTATGGTTCTATTTATAGACCAAATCATTTGGAAATTTTTAGCATTAGAAAAATACTTTATGCTATGTAGCTCGGTGCAAATGATTTATATTTAAATAGGTTACATGAAAGTGTAATAGTTCAAGAAGGATTATCATTACTTGAAACCATATTACTGTTACCAAACAAATTATTAAAATTGAATAGTTGACACCATTTGACGATGTATAAAGGATTGGTTTAATGGCATATCAACCTTAGTTTATTTAATGCCAAAGCCGTTCTTCTAGAAGAACAGTGTTACTATTTAATCCATAGCTAAGAGAATAAGGGGTTCATACCTTTCCTAAGGGTATTTGTCCAAAAGTGAACGTTATAGCACGACTTGAATTCGAACTTGCTTACTACGATTTCACTGCCCAATATTTTAACCATTAGCACCACGAGGACACCACCTATAAAGGATTAGTACTCGATAGGAATAAATGATAACATATAATTGGACAAACAAATTTTCAGACACACGAGTGCAATTTTAATATATAAGGAAACATTGAAATTACATAATTGACTTTAATCGAGCACTTACAAATAAATCAAATTCCGAAATGAAGTTACCCATAAGGAGTTGATATGCCGTTAAACAAATAAACCAAACTTGAATATAGGTCGAAACATAAGCAAACTGCTAGAGTATTGATAAGACTTATCATTCAATAACAACAGGTCGCCACGTGTGAACACGCAAATGAAATAATTTAAACAGACTAATCCCCTCTACCCAACTTTCCAGGTCAGAATATCAGATTTTGTGATCAGAAACAAGAGAATTTACCGTGTAGTGGTTGTGATTATTTAATATAAAGAGAAAAATAAAGTAAAAAGTTGAAAAAAAGAGCGATATTTAATGGAAGACATGAAGCTGAGAATTTTACCCTTAATCATTAGTGCGCGTGGAATAGTCCCTAAAAACGTTGAAAAGAACTGAATATTAGAACTAAAATCTTCCGAACAACATAACAAAATTCAACTAAAATTCTCGAGAAAATACTCTCATTTTTTAGTTGATTTCACTTAATCTTCAATGAAAGTTACCAGTTACATAGGTGGATGTAAAAAAAAAAAGTTATATCTTGAGTTTTTCACTGAAATCTGAGTTAGAGCAAATCTACTCCACTCTCTAGGACTCTACAAAGTATACTGATCTTAACGGTGCAGCAACCGAGATAGTTTCTATTCTTCCACTTATCTCCTAATCTCTTTTCCGAGCTATTATTGACTGTTTCAAGGGCATCAACTACAATGCGTATCCCCTTCATGGTCCATATATTTTTCAGCTATCTGGCAATATCCAAACATCTTTCTATCTTTTCGTTTTATTCTGATTTTACTCTATAGTCTGATGGAACGGTAAAATCCATTACAAGACCAGTTCATTTCTTGTTAATCAACATTAGACCTTCTGATCAAGATTCCTTTGTATTTCAAAATCCCAGAGAATTTTACAAGTATGATTTTTCTCGAACAGATTCTGTTCAAAGCGTATACCATTTTTCAGCATGATCAAATTTTAATCTGCTGCAAAATTCCCCGTGGATCACCTTTCTCACCCAGTGGTGCTCAGTTTTGTATTCCTTTTGTGTCAGTTTGTTGCGTTTGCTTATATGATTAACCCTTTCATCAGTGTCCACATAACCTGCACTTGGTATTCTGTTGCGTGTTATCAATTTCGTTTTGATTGGTCCTTATGGCATTATTTCATACTGCTATTAAGCTATTCGCTCCTCCTTTCTAGAGGATTACTCTTACCCATGTCCAGGTAATCTCGTATGCAATCTCCTGAGTTTGTCGCTTGAAGTATCCATACCGTTGTTTTCTTCCCATTTTTATTTTCAAAATTTTGCAACTTTGTTTCTCCTTAAGATATTTCTATTGATATTACTGTTACTGGCTACTGTAATTAATTCTTTTGTGTGTGTGTCTGTGTATTCCTCTAGTCTTTAGAATACTTTCATATACGCAATAGTTAAGTGGTGTATCATCTTCCTCCTTCTTTTGCAGCCCAGCCGGTTGGGGCTATAGAATACACCAACTGCATCTCTGCAGGGGGGGCAAGACCCCCCCCACGACGAGTATCCTGTATATATCACTAAACTGCATCTAAGGATGAGGCTCCAATCCTGGAGCTCTGAGGAATTTAGAATACCCTTCATTGCCATTACTTACAGGTCCACCCCGATTCAGAGCGATAGTATCTCATAATGCTATCATTGGGTCAAATGGAGCTGTTTGACGATAACTTTGTGCAAACAAATAACTGCTGTTTAATTGAATTGTTAGTTTGACATGGCAATACTTGGAACCATGTGACGAGAATGAATGAAGTGTTGAAATGAATTCTTTTGTGTTAAACAGCATCAGTTTTAACCACTTCCCTATGTGCAAACATATGATTGATATCAAATTTGTTTATTACTGTTAGCAAATGGTGAAACTATTTAACTGTAAGAATTAATTAGTTCTTCCTTTTCTAGAAATAAAATGACTGACTTCACTTATTAATCGTGTATGTATAACCATTTAACAGTGTGTAAACAAATGACTGATGTTAAATTTAATCTATAGTTTTACATAGCAATACTTGAAACCATTTAACCGTGTGCAAACACTTTAGCTCCGGTTCGTTTAAAATGTTATCCGTAAGATATCAATTAAATATGATTTGTTAATATGTATTTTCGTTTAAAATAATCGACACGATTTGATATGCCATAAAACCCAACAAACATACCTTTCTTCAGATATTGTTATCTCTCGGGTGTTTTCATTTCATGCGTGTTTTTTTTTTTTTTTTTTTCACTGAAGTCTGAATTACAGCATATCTCCAGGGCAATTTTAAAGTATTCTAGCTGATTCTTAACAGTACTATGGTCCGGATGTTCTCGATTCTTCTTCAGATCTCCGGTCTCGTTTCCAGGCCTGTGGAGACTGTTCCAATTGGCACCAATTGCAAGTGGTGGAGTTATAATAATAATAATCAGTTGGTGGTGTCGAAATGAATCATGAGAACAAAAGATAGCGAAATGATTAAATTTAAGAAAAGAGGTTATTAAATTTTAAAAACAAACATTCACCCCCCCCCCAGAAAAAAATGATGTCGAGGTAAAGTTATAACATTGAACAAAATAGCAAATATTGTAAAATGCGTGATGTGTACGCGGCCACTGTCTGGTATTCGTGTCCGGCAGAGGCCCAAGATCAGTGTCAGACACGAGGCCGAATGGGCCCCCAGCTTCAGGTGGGCGAACTACATTGAGAGCATAGCACTAGACAACTCTGGTCTAGTTTAAGCTATGAACAAGCACACGTGCCGCACTCACGTAACATCTCGTGAGTCCAAGACCAGCTGGCCCATCTGGCTCACATTGCATTAAGGGAGCCAATGACAAGCTTAAGTCCATAAGACCCCCCCTTCCCTAAAACCCCCATTATAAAAAGACCTTGTGTCTAGTCCTGTCTGGTGGGAGGCAAATAGATACCACCTATGTAAACTACGTGGGAGTGTTATATAATTAAGGAATGATTTTTTTTATCATTTTTCATTAATTATATTTTATCATTCAGTTTGGTTGGGCTTTGAACTATTCGGGTTAAGAGTTCAGGTGTGTAGTCAATTGATGCAGTTTACGCTCGTGTGCAAAGGATATGACAATCACCATTGTTATAATAAACCCCAGACCGAAAATGAGGCTGGAGTGTGGATGACGTCATGCCCATAATTGATGGGCTGAGAATTTGAGGATTTTGAAAAAGAGTTAAAGGTTGACATTGGACCATGCAGGCAGAAAGTCGAGTTCCTGCCATTGAGTTAAAGTTGAGATTGGGCCTTTGAAGACGTAGTTGGGGTTTTCGGATCTCGACTGACAGAGCTCTTAAACATCACGTGATGCGCAGCGCGTTTGTGGAGTCAGATAATATGGCCAGCATAGTAAGAATTGTCTCTCTCCTCGTGTCGAAGAACTGAAGTCAGAAGTTAATAAATGCGTTCGTATCTGAACAACGGAGTCCGCCTGTTTCGCCTGTATTTGTATTTGCCTGTATCTGTGTTAGCATATGTATACGTGTGGTATCATCATCATATCGCGCTGGTAGCACGGATATACCTGACCCTCTCTCGCCACTCCTCCCTATCGCTCATCGCCCAACGTAGGTCTTCAGGACAACATCCCGTATCCTCGCATAGCTGCTGAATGTATGTTCGTGCTGGTCGTCCTGCTTTTGCACGGCCATGTGTGGGGGTCCATAAGAGTACATCTCTTATGAGTTCGTCCCTAAATTCTTGTTCCATTCATGCCTATCACAGACTGATGACATTAATCACCTCTGATATATCTTTTCTGAACCATAGAAAGCGTATCTGCCGTACTTCATTATACGTAGACACCACTTTTGGTGACAATTGATTAGGAGTTTATGACTCTCAACTAAAGGTCAATACCAATTTGTTAGCTTTGTGACTAATTATCAGAAACGGTGCGTGGTTGCCTATTTCTACAAAGAATATAACTTAACTAGTTCTGTTTAAACGGCATGACAACCTCTGTGGGTTAAATAATGCTTATGCCATCCTTGGGAAGGCCAATAGTGGTACTATTTAACCCTTAACTGGGAGGACAAGGGAGATAACTTTCCTAAGGGTATCAGTCCGAAAGTGGGTGAAATTTCGCGACTAGAATTCGAATTTGCTTGCTTCGAGGTCGTAGCCCAGCACTTTAGTCATTACGCTATAACTCCAGAACGTAACTGCACTGTTTTTATTAGCTGATAATTAGTGTAACAACGATATGCGGTTGATAACAAAGAAATTCACAATTGGCTTGCGGAGATTCAAATTAAATTGGCACTCTAGATGAATTTAGTAACGAGCTTGTGATCACGTTATAGAAATATTTATATAATTATCTATAGATTTATTCTAATTAAGTTTACATAATGATTTTATAAGACTTCAAAATGTATTTAGTCAAAGTGAGGGAGTCCATTGACTCTTAATGACTTCCCTCAGAGCTGGACTACGTCGTGACCTTGTGTTAAACTGAACATATATTAAACTTGTATATCAGCTGAATCTATAAATCCCACTGTTTAATTACAAATTTTATACAATATTTACTTAAATGCATACTATATAACAAAATTAATCGAATAAATCAAACTCTCATCAAAGAATCTCTGCTGATAGTTCTTACAGAATGTTCACTGTATTTTTCTGCAGACAAATACGACCCCACCGGCGTGTCCTGCGTATAACACTAAACTGCATTAGATGCTGAGGCTTCTGTTCTGGAAAGTGCCCCATCACTGCCATTTCCCCCAGATCCACTTTAACACTGAGTGATAGCACCTGTTAAAATTCCATCTACATGTCAAATAGATCTGTTTGAAAATGATTTGTATTAAATAGAAATACTTGGACCTATATAACTGCAATTTTTGCACTAAAGTTACAATAATTGTTTACTAAGGGTTATATTAGGTACTTGAAACCATATAACTATATTCAAATAATTATCGAAAAGAAATAACCTGGAATCATAAAATCGTATATAAATTATTAGTATTAGATAGGAATACTGGAAACCATACAACTAAATTTTTTTTTGTATATTTAATATGACTGTGCAAAAATTCTTAAATAACGACACAACGTGAATATAGACGTAAAAAGAACATTATTACCTTTCTTCTTGGCATAAAATAACCCTAGATGGGTTGACATACAATTGAAATCAATTAAACATTTCTAAAACGAATACTTTATTCATTTAAAATGAACAATTCTTTTCTGTCAAGGTAATTTTTTTAAAAAGCTGACTTTCTTGTTGGATTGAATGAGTATTATTTCAACATTTAAAGAAAATGCGTATAAGAATATGCGAGCACATTTTTTTTTTTTATAATTTACACAATGGAAAATCATGATACCTTTTTTCTTTTCTTTCTTTTTTTTTTATATATATATATATATATATATATAAATAAAGGCTAATATTTATAGACTATGATTGCAGTTCGACATCTTTGCCTGTATCAATATATCTGGTCATAGGAAAGTGATGTTTACATATCTGTTAAGTTTTATCGAATGAAAAAAAAAAGTAAAGCTGTTAGGTACAATTCAAATACTGCTGTAGCATTTCAGCTAAAGTGGGGTGAAGAGTGGTTGGCTGGGACAGGTGTCGCGGTGAACTTGTCTGGTGAGCTGATATACTAAGAAATTAGTTCCTAACCCAGTTCACCGGCAGACCGATGCAGTAAAAGATATGCACATGGGAATAGTGGTGGGGGGAGGAAGTGTCACTTCGCCTAGTCTGCCTATTCTTTCTTCAATGGGTAAAAACTGAAAGTCTAAAAAATAAAATTGGTAAGCATTAAAAGCCAGCTCGAATGGTTTGAATTATTTTAGAATATGAAAGTAACTTTCATGCCTATCGTCAAATAGATTTTTGAAAGGGGCATTCACATATAGGATGAAATTAAGACAATACAGAGAACACAAAGGGAACTAAGAAAAATTCTGTAAATTTGATAACTCTTTCAATTTTTGTCAAAAGTAATAGCAGTCGGGTAAATCTAATAACATCCAATAATAGGAACTTAACGTTTTCTTTTGAAACCACTTCTATAAACTAATGGCTCTTCGCAGCTCCTCTTATAGAGGAGCTGGTTTAGTTTTATGGCATATCAACCATTGAAGGTTATTTAATTCCAAATCCATTTTTATACATATAAACAATTCTATTTCAAACAATTCAGTTTAGCATAAGTACTCAGTTTAAATGTCAAAAACAGTCCAATCTCAAACTATTCAACGAAGATAAATGATTTCAAGTATTTCTATGTATCATTAACAATTCAATTAAACATCAGTCATTTATTCACTCAAAGTTAAACGTCAAAACGGTTCTATTTCAGACAATTCATATAAGCACACAGTTTAGTTCTATTTGACCCATAGAGTACCCTATCAGGTGATACCAATCTGATGGCAATAAAGGGGTACTCGGCATCCCCAAAACACCAGCATTATGGAAGCCTCACCGTCAGACTGTTCAGTGTCGTGTCCAGGACCCTCGGTAGGGGAGTTTACCCCTCTTCAGAGATGCAGTCGGTGTATTCTGTACCTCCAATCGACTGTGCCAATAGGAGCTGGTACGTTTGACTAGAGAAAATATTTTTTCTTTATTCGAGTTTCAACGTGAGATTGTTTTGGATCCATACTGCTGTTCCTTGTTGCCACCGACTTCGTTTTGATAAAAAAGGATCTATAATAAAAGATTTTAAAAATGTATTGATAATAAATGAAAAAGCTGTGGCATATGAAGCTGACGGTGTAATCGATTGCAGTTTGTGCCATTGGAACTGTCCCCCACCAAAAAAAAAATCCTGGAAAAGAGACTGGAGAAAATGAAAATCAGAAGAATCGAGACACTCCAGATCACCGCTAAAATCAACTTGAATACCGAGAAGAGACCCAAAAACTTGCCTTCATTTTAGAATTTAGTAAAAAGTCAATTAAATCTAGTATAAAAATTAGTAAGAAACAAAATAATAAATTTATTAATGAATTTACTTTTGAATGACGTTCAGTGGAATTCAATGTTTTCTAATCATGCCGGATATGGTGTACACAGGTTTAGATAAATATCAGTTTTGGTCTACCATAGCAATAGACTTAAACTGGGCGTGTCTTACATTAAGTTTCTTAGTCCGAGATAAAGTCGTATCCTTTCTCTCCTCTATTGTCTAACATGCATTGATTACTTTCCATAAATTCTCTATTTACCAGAAGAGTGTCAACTAAAGAACTAACATTTCCATGGTCAACATAACTCATCCCGATCACTGTGAGATTGTAATGAATGTGGTTTAAGCTTGCAGAGCCACTAAATGAATATTATTGTATTTATCGAGTGACTTGAAAATTTTCAAGCAGAAAGACTCAACACTTCACAAAACTACTTTTGTATGTCTTTTTATACATCTCATATCTGAAAGGAAACTCTTAAGTTATGATGTTTTGTCAAGCTCAGTCAAAAAGTTCCTCGCCCCCAGTTTTTCTATTGTTCACTGAACGTGATTCAGTGCGATGTAACATCTGTTCCGAGAAATGTTCATTCGTATTTTTGAGTGTCAAACAATATTTCTCTCAAGTAAGGCTGACATTAACGAAAAAGGAATATCGTTACGTTTATTCTACACTTACAAGACTAAAAAAGACAAATCAGAAATCCATTTTACCGCTGAGTTAGGATTACTTTAAACCAATCTTATGATTGTTTCGATCCTTATATATGAATATCTATCCAGCGATATCTATTAATGTATTCGTCTAAATTTCTAAGATGAAGCTTGATAATTTGTATCACTTAGAATATTGAGACTATCGTCTTCATTTACATTGTTATACTCTTTATTTCGACTTGAAATACCTGAAGAAGGCCGAAACGCGAGTATAACAATGAAGAAGAAAAAAATTGTCCCAATATTCTAAGTGATAAAAATGATCTACGTATGTTCATTATCTATATCTATCTACGTATGTTTTCTAGCCGTCGATGTATGTCTTTGTTCTTCATGTACGAATGTTATCTGCTTCCAAACAAACAAAAAAAATTAAGTGATTGTCTTGTGGTAAGAAATAAAGTCAACAATTGTATCATTGTTATTTTTGTAGGCCGGTCTGAGGTCCGGGTGACAGGATTTCAGGCTAGTTGCGTGGAGCAAAGGAGATTGCGATTAACCAATAATTATAATTTTAACTAGAAGATAAACCTGCGTTCGCTTCTTCCGGACGACAAGAGCCTTTCTCGTTCACCTTTGTCCACGGTTAGTAGAGTCCCTCACTCTACTCCTTTACTAGCCACAATGTTGTACTTTTTTTATGATGCTCAGCTTCCGATGAAGGACATCTTGTCTACCACATAACACTTCTGTACTTTTTCTGGTATTGACGATATCGGGCTTCATTTCCAGGTCATCACCTTCACATAACTGTTGTATATAATTGGCGACAGGGACTTACTGTGTTGATAATCTAAGTATATAGATTACCATTATCTAACGTGTGAGTGTGTTGTGAAATCTGAGAGCTGGAGACCAGTGAAAAATATTCTTGTTGGCAATTTCAGAACAACTGAAATGAGTAACAATGGGAGAAAAGTGATTTATTTATGCACTCAGGGATTTTTCATCTAGGCATGTTATGCTTTTGCCAGGGAGAGGCATCATAAGAAAAATTAGTCAACCTAAATAAACGTTTATTATTATAGATACATGCCAAAGACCACTAAGTCAGGTCATTCTCTCTTGTCCCCAATCATACTTCAGGCTCTCTTCTTCTCAAAGCAAAAAAAAAAGCCACAGGTCTGTCAAAATAGGGTCTTTGATAAAAGACATAGTTAAGACGCATTCGCCGGAGAAACAGAACAGAAATAAGTCTTCAAACCCCTGTATAGTGAATTTCAACCCATTTACTCCGGGAAGAAGAAACATCAATGTCTTCTATGAACCTTCAATCTAACACGTCTCCAACTCTGTGATAATAACACTGTTTGAAATGACTGGCATAATCCGCATTCCTCATGGTGAAAACAAAAAGATGAGTCACATCTTACACCTCTCGGTCACTCTATCCGATATATCTCCGACAAACTAAGAATTTTTGTATTATACGTTACATATACGCACTCGCCACACAGTTTTTTTTCTTTCCATAGTATTTGGAAATAAACTGTTACATTTTGAACCTCCTGTTTGTGCAATTCTTTTCACTGGTTCTAACGCTTTTTTTTTTTTTTTTTCGGGCGTATCGAATGTTCTCTCACTAAACTTTACATCACCTAGGTGAATCTTGGAAATAAATTTAAAAAAAAACAAAAAAAAACAGCCAGACTCGGACCCTTTTTTTGTTTATTGCTTATGTACGGCACCTGGTCGGAATACAGGATGTCTTATCGTCAGAATTCCATATCGAGTCGTCATCCCGCACTGTAACACATAACCTTTGTGGGTAAGGTGTTGAAAAAAACTGATTCCATTCCATTTACAGGGATAAGAACCGTCTCTGAGTGGTGTCCCGGGTATGATATGAAACTGCTTCTGATGATGTCCTGGAGTTCTGGGAAGTGTGAAGTACCTCTTCATTGTCATTACTTTCAGCTGCACTCTGGCTCAGAATGACAGTACCTTTTTAAAGGTTATAACAATGGGTCAGATAGATCCGTTACTAAATAAATTGGATTTGATAGGAATACTTGATATATAACAGGGCAAAACACTCTAAAGAAACAACTAAACAAATATATAATAAACGCAATTCCCTAACCTGTAGGCATAAAATAACCACAGAAAAGTTGACATACCTTTTAAAATCCTCCCATCAATCCTTTGTAGCATGCTGGTGACAGGATATTGGTGAAACTGATATACAATCAAACTGGTCAGTGAATAGTTAAATTTGTACCTTTCCTTAGGACGCTAGCTCGAAATTTCTATAGACAATTTCAACCAGAATATAAAAATCTTTACATTGATTGTTTTTTCACACTTCTTTGTCTGTCTTCACTTGATCTAATCTATTTGTTTCTGCCATTCTATATCAGTGGTTTATGGTATAGGGATGTTTATTGGGTAAAATAGATTGCTTCCAGTCGCTGAGGTTGGCAGTAACACCCTGGTTTTTAATGTACGAGTTCTTCCTTCTAAGAATCCTTTGTTCTACACGATTTTCTAATACTATGCTTAACCGTTTATGCTACGCAGCTCCCCGTCAAATAGACGAGACTCTATAAAGTCTAACGTGCTGGACTGCAACATCGTAGAAAACGATTTCGAACTCCAGTCGTGCGATTGCGTTCACTTACGGACTCCTGTTTTGGGGATAGGTGAAATCCTTTATCTCTAAATTATGGGTTAAATTGTACCACTACTATTCTCTTACCAGGATGGATTTGGCATAAAATAACTCAGGAAAGTTAATGTCATTAAACAAGGAAAACCAAACCATCCCGTTTTTTGATATTTACTAAGCACAAGGCCACGTTTTTATAATTGCTCGGTATAATGATGGTAATGTTATCATTAAATGATTAATATTAAATTGAATTATTCGAACCAGACATGCTGGACACTGCTGGAGAAGCAAGGACGAGATCGTATGTGATGTGCTCCTGTGGACCCCCGCATATGGCCAATCAAAAGCAGGACGACCAGCTCGAACATGCATACAGCAGCTATGCGATGATACGGGATGTAACCCTGAAGACCTGCCGGAGGCGATGAATGATAGGGAGACGTGGAGAGAGAGGGTTAGGGATATCCGTGCTAGCCGCATGACATGATGATTAGTATTAAAGAGTAATACTTGAAACTATGCAAATAATAAATAGCAATACTTGAAACCAATTAACTGTCTACGAACAAATAAGGTCTGGCTCGTTTAAAAAATGTTACCTCCAAAATATTCACTTAAAAATCATGTGTGTAGAAAAAAAATCTGGCATTAAATAACCAAGAGTTGATATACCATTAAACTAAATAACCTATCTTAAAAAATTGTTAAAATGGCCTTATTCATGAGTGATTCATACTTGCAATTCTTCAATCTGTATAACAGTCCTGGAATCTTTCTGTTAGGTGTGTGTGTGTGTATACATGCGTATTTTAACTATCGATATTTCTTGTTAGTAAATTCAGATCTATGAACACGATACAAGCGTCATGAACGAGCTGGCTTTAACTAATAGCAAAGAGCTTGAAAAAAGACAAAAAAGATCGAAATTCTTGACTGATTAACTTTACAGCTCGATAACAATCATAGGATTAGTGCCACTCAATCTTCAGCGAAATTATGGCCGTACTCCAAACGTCTTTTAAGATAATATTGTTGCAAAGCTATTATCTGCTGCTTTGCGAAAATTTGGCTAAGGCTGAATTTCAAAAAATGTCACGTTTTCTCTGATAACCGTAGCAAGCAATTTTGTTATTTACTAAGCACAGCTTTGTTTGGTCAAAGATCACAACAGTAAAAGGTTCTTTTTGATAAAACAATTCCCGTCATTCCTGAATAATCTAACGAGACCAGCTTGGAAACAGTTGTAATTTACGAAGTTCTTTGCTTCGATATGGCACAAGGCCGATTGAATGGGGCACCCAATGAGACCAGCTTGGAAACAGTTCTTCTATGACAAGAACCATAAGCAAACTTTAAACATTATTTTTTATATAACAAAAAGTTTCAGTGTCTTCAGTTAAACTTTAAACCTTGATTTTCGCCAAATATCGTATAGTACATTCCAAAGCACGTGTAACGTAGTCACCAACGACTACTATATTGGCGATGGCCGATCGTCAGACAGGGAAGGAGGGATAAAAAAAATATCGACATAAGTGTAAGAATATGCAAACTGTATCCTCTGCAGGGATGCTAGAGCCCCCTAAAACTGTATCTGATTGAGAGGTTTCAGTTCTAGAGATAAGGGAGTGTTGAATATACCACTTCATTACCTTTATTCTCTGATCCACTCTATTCTGGAGCAATTGTACTTGTTAGGGTTTCATGTACAGATAAAATAAATCTATTTGAAAATTAATTTCAAGAATAATTGAAGCCATGCAAATTATTAGTAATTGATAGGAATACTTGATATGATAATTGTGCGCAAAAAACATCTAAAGAAATAACAGCACAGAACCTGTAAAACGTACACGATTCTATAACCACTAGTTCTAAAATAAAAGGTTAGTATGCCGTTAAAATCAATCGAGTGTTTTAACTTGTATTCACTTTCTGTTCAATATCTAAAATCGTGGTAGTATGTAGATATGGATAACAGGCCGGGTAGATTCTTCGTTCGAGTAGGAACCAACTCTCCGCATATCTTAGAATGGTTCAATCACTCTCCGTTTACACTATCACTGACCTTCTCATATCTTCAACTACAAAAGCGTGACTCGAGAAGCCCGGCACCCTTTTATTGGGGTTCACAGAACACCAAATCCCCACTTTCACCTTGCGTAGGCGGTATTCTCTACCTAGCTTCACGCTATCACTTAGATGTCTGATTGCGTATAGTGACTTCGCCAAATCCTGGTTAACTACTGTTTTCAGATCGGGTGCTAGATCAAGCATATTTTATTACATCTTGCCTACCAGACGACATGTTGAACTTTATGAATTTATTTCTTCACCGGCTGCTGGCTTTTTTAATCTGTTGACGTTCCATTACTACTCACTAGACACAACGGAAAACTGGAGAAACCATTCCAACTTTCTAAGCGATTATTACATTTTATTTCATGTAAAACTTAAAATATCTCAGTGCTTCAAAGTTTGTGGGTATAATTCTCACTGATTACTGCTAAACAGAAAAATAAATGAATTTTTTCTATTCTATTTTTCTTTTCTCTCTATTTTTTTTCTTCTATTTTTATTATTTTTTAATATATTTTCCGGGTTTTTTTCTATTTTTCTGCTTTTTTTCCCTCGTTATTTTTTTTTTCTGTTTTTTTTTCCCTCGTTATTTTTTTTCTGCTTTTTCCCTCGTTATTTCTTTTTACTGCTTTTTCCCTTGTGACAGAGAGAACTCCACCCCACCCCAAATTGATTAATTAACGATTCTAAGGGATTAGAACGAATTTTTTAATTAAATGGACGAAAGGATGAATTTGGAAATAAGTTTTTTTTTTTTTTTTTTTTTTTTTTTTTTTTGTTAATACAGGGAATAAGTAGAGGAAATTCATATTTTTTTCTCTCTTCTTATTTCTTTCCTATCCTGTTTTATTTACTTTTTTTAACTTTTGACCGATGTCCCGAGATTCGTTGAGTGGATCTTGCGATAAAAACAGTAATGAAATCTGTGTGGTCTAGATAGGTAAAAAGTTCAAGCTAGAGATTTCTCCTATTTCAAGTGTTGCTTGTCTGGAAAGAATCAGCGAGGGTAATAAATCCAAATATTAATACCTTTTTAAACAAAACGTCGACCATATGTGCAGAAAGTTGGCTAGCTTGGCGATTTACACATCATTATGCATGGGCGTGCCCTCGGGTTGCCGAAATTCCGCCCTCAATTTATATAAGCAGGGTGCAGCGCCCATACAGAACAGAGATCAAGAGAGACAGATGCGAACCCATCCGAGAATAGTCCTAGAATTACGGGCGAAGTCAAGATTAGTCCAGAACTGAGAGTTCGAAGCAAAAGCTTAGACGAACAAATATTTTCATTAAGATAACCAAGAAACGATAGTCGCCTCCCTTGCACCATCTGTTTGATCTGTCACATTTCCAAACGAATGAATAAGTTTCGTAAGACCTTTTTCTTTCTTTTTGTATTCTTCACACTTCTGTAAATACGTATATAATTAGATAAAAACAATAGCTTTGAGAAAATTGTATAATACAAAAACCGAAAGCGTTGTTTTCTTTCTTGTGTATTTTTGTGAGCCGCGACGGGAGCAATTTTCTCCACACAGCGATTTTACTTCGGCTTGGATCGACTCACACAGCGGAAACGATCCGAGGTAGCTAAAACACCGCCTTTCGGATCAAAATACACAACGAGGTGAATGGTAGCAGTTATCTCAGATTAACAAGCAGAGCCGAGGGATTGAATGTCGGTGAAAATTCGCTGGCTAAGATAGACGTTTCGGCCAGGGCTGGATTCCCAACGTTAGACCTCATTATTGCTTTTTACTGTTTTTTTCCCTCGTTATTTCTTTTTACTGTTTTTTTCCCTCATTATTTCTTTCTACTGTTTTTTTCCCTCGTTATTTCTTTTTTTTTCTGTTTTTTTTTCCCTCGTTATTTCTTTTTTCTGTTTTTTTTTTTCTGGTTATTTCTTTTTTTCTGTTTTTTTCCCTCGTTATTTCTTTTCTGTTTTTTCACCCCTCGTTATTTCTTTTCTGTTTTTTCCCCTCGTTATTTCTTTTTTCTGATTTTTTTTCCGCTTGTTATTTCTTTTTTACTGTTTTTTTTTCTCCTCGTTATTTCTTTTCTGTTTTTTTCCCCTCGTTATTTCTTTTTTCTGTTTTTTCCCCTCGTTATTTCTTTTCTGCTTTTTCCCCTCGTTATTTCTTTTCTGCTTTTTCCCCTCGTTATTTCTTTTCTGCTTTTTCCCCTCGTTATTTCTTTTCTGTTTTTTCCCCTCGTTATTTCTTTTCTGTTTTTTCCCCTCGTTATTTCTTTTCTGTTTTTTCCCCTCGTTATTTCTTTTCTGTTTTTTTCCCTCGTTATTTCTTTTCTGTTTTTTTCCCTCGTTATTTCTTTTCTGTTTTTCCCCCTCGTTATTTCTTTTCTGTTTTCCCCCTCGTTATTTCTTTATTTCTGTTTTTCCCCCTCGTTATTTCTTTATTTCTGTTTTTCCCCCTCGTTATTTCTTTATTTCTGTTTTTTCCCCCTCGTTATTTCTTTATTTCTGTTTTTTTCCCTCGTTATTTCTTTATTTCTGTTTTTTTTCCTTCGTTATTTCTTTGTTTCTTTTTCTCCCCTTTTCCTTTTTCTGTTTTTTCTCTTTATTCCTTTTTTCTGTGTTTTTTCTCCGTATTCCTTTTTTTCTCCTTATTAATTTTTTTTGTTTTTTCTTTCGTTTTGTTTTTTTCTGTTTTTTATCCTTATTGTTTTTTCTGTTTCTTTCTCCTTATTCCTTTTCCTGTTTCTTTTCATTCCATTTTCCTGTTTTTTTTTCTCCCTATTCCTTTTTCTGTTTTTTTTCTCCTTATTCCTTTTTCTGTTTTTTCTTCCTTATTCCTTTTTCTGTTTTCTTTCTCTCCTTATTCCTTTTTTTTCTGTTTTCTTTCTCTCCTTATTCCTTTTTTTTCTGTTTTCTTTCTCTCCTTATTCCTTTTTTCTGTTTTCTTTCTCTCCTTATTCCTTTTTTCTGTTTTCTTTCTCTCCTTATTCCTTTTTTCTGTTTTCTTTCTCTCCTTATTCCTTTTTTCTGTTTTCTTTCTCTCCTTATTCCTTTTTTCTGTTTTCTTTCTCTCCTTATTCCTTTTTTCTGTTTTCTTTTTCTTTTTTGTTTTTTTTTCTCTCATTTCTTTTTTCGGTTTTTTCTTATTTCTTATTTCGTTCTTTTTCGGTTCTTTCTTCCTCCTCATTCCTTGTTTTTCTTCCTCCTCATTCCTTGTTTTTCTTCCTCCTCATTCCTTGTTTTTCTTCCTCCTTATTCCTGTTTTTCTTCCTCCTTATTTCTTTTATTTTCTGTGTTTCTTTTCTTTTCTGTTTTTTCTTATTTCTTTGTTATTTTGTATTTCTTTTTTTTTTTCTTTGTTTTTCTTTTTATACACCTTTCTTTTTCTTTTTTTTTTTTTTTTTTTTTTTTTTTTTTTTTTCGTATTTCTTTTTTTCTGTTTCTTTTTTGTTTTTGTTTCCTTATTTCTATTGTATGTGCTTATTTTTCCTTATTTCTTTTTTTTTGTTTTTCCTGTTTTTCCTTATTTTTTCTTTCTATTTCTTGTTTCTCTAAATCTTTTTCATTTTTCTATTTTTATTCTATTCTTGTTTTTATTCAATTTTTTTTCTTATCTTTTCTTTTCATGGGAATCGATTTGACCTATTGGATCATTTCTAGACACAGTGTGAGATATTGTAATGTATATCAAAATATTTTTTCTCATAAATGGTAGGACGGGTGGATCTAATGGCCATACGATTCTCATGGTCAGCTATATGTTGAATAATCACCAGTAAGTAATGAAAAGACACCCCAACATGTTTATACACATCATTTCTTGTACATTTTCTTTAAGGAGAGGAATTATATTGTGAATTGAATTACCACAAAAAAATTGTGATAATTCAATTCACAATATAATTCTGCTACTTAAAAAAGAAAATGTTCGTCTATATCCTCCCCCTAGAGGATATAATAATCACGCAGATGCCTGTTTTCCAATCCTCCTGGGAAGACGTGGCCCTAGAGGTGACCGTGTCCTCAGTAAAGAGTACGGACGTAACTTGCAAGACACATTCAGGTTAACTGGCCTTGCAATTTGATTTGGCATCACTTGTGTGTGATGTGGGTTGAGGCTCAGTGGTAGAATTTCGGCTTTGCATTCTGTGGTCGCTTGTTCGATCTCCAGTGGAGGAGATGACTGTATACACTGCTGATGAGACTTAATAAGGTCGAAACAGCTGTCCAGCGTTTCCGTATGTTGCGTGCAAGTTTTCACCGGATTTTCTGGTCGTGGTAATTCAATTCATAACTCCATTTCTTGTTCTTTAATCTTTTACAAAGAGAATCCCAGAAATTAATCAGAATTTCCTTTAAAACTCTTTTGGCTGCGTCATGACATCATCCTATTTTTGTATTCATAGAATCTGGCAAAACTATCGAAATTATTTTATTAAAACTTTTTTCTTTCTTGGCGGGCATTGCCGGGTTCCTCTGCAAATATTCACATGTTTATATTTTAATTCGGATATTTGTTGCTATTTTTAATTTCTATCCGTTATTTTTCTCTAATTAGAGGCTTTAGGATATGAGTGACAGGAAAGAATTATTGGACTGGATTTCTCAAATCAAATGTTGATTATCGAAGCGGTTATAATTTAAGATGCTAGAATTGTTTCTGAGTGATTTAAATTTAATCAAATTCTTTCGCTTAAATTTAGTCTAGACAGTTCAATTAACAAAGCCACTTAAGTTTGAAATTCATTTAATAGATTGACTCTTACAGATTCATCACTGCGACAACCTCTTCACATTTTTTCATTTTATTTCATACCCTGCCAATTTAGGTAAAGATGTTCGCATTCAGTATTTGTGGTATACATAAAAAGATATCTTTCTAAATCCACTTGTTAATCTGATAAAAATCTGCTTTTTGGCCAAGATAAACGAGTATTTTCCACCTGAATTTTATGTTTGATATTTTTGGTTAAATCTCTCAAAACTACACCGTTGATAATCTCTACATGCATTGAAAAGTTTATTGGATTTTACTTGGTTATCTGTCTTGTAAAATGTGTCGTATCTTTTTTTTTTTTTTTTTTTTTTTTTTTCAATTTAAAAGTTTACAATAGCACTAATTCAAGAGAATATATCTAACAATTACCTACTGACATACCATTGTTAGTGAGTTTGTTTCTCACAGGGTACTCCAAACATTTGGCCTTGTTCTATAGCTAAGCTTAGTAAATAACTACTTAGAAGGAAAGGCCGACTGAAGATTTTTTGAGGTTGGGGTAAATATTACCAGTTATATTTTCTGGCGAGGTAGTTTCTGTTTGAATCGGTATTTTAATGAGCAAAGTATAGTATCTTTGTGATCAGCTTAAGAACAAAAAAGGTGCTTCCCACACTATAATCAGTGTGTAGTGTCTGTATACGTGGAAATTGCACGGTTACTTTAAACATTGATTTAAAAGAAAAAAATCAGTATCATTTCTTTATATATTCTTAATAAATTACAGGAAGTTCCCGTCATTTTACAAGATTGTTTGCATATGAATCGGTATTTTTGTCAAAAACATTGACTATTAACAGTTTACAAATATCAATTTATTAATGTTCATAGAATATCATGCCATTTCTGAAAAGCAAAAATAAAGTCGGTGATCTTAGTCAAGGGAGACCCGTAGGCTCCCTTTTCAATAGCTACTACACGAGGTGTATGGGAGGGCGCTACTTCATTCCCTGAATTGCTCCCCTTTACCCTTGATCCTTATCTAATAATACTGAGTGTTAAGCAAGACTCGATCTGGGATTTAACAAGTTCATCCTTGATC
Source organism: Sepioteuthis lessoniana (assembly GCA_963585895.1). Taxonomy (NCBI): domain Eukaryota; kingdom Metazoa; phylum Mollusca; class Cephalopoda; order Myopsida; family Loliginidae; genus Sepioteuthis; species Sepioteuthis lessoniana. The sequence goes on along the minus strand of OY757916.1, from coordinate 78,026,516 downwards.
CTTATCTTATAATGCCGAGTGTTCAGCAAGGCGGCATCAAGTAACATTTTTTGAGTCTTTGGTATGACTCTATCTGGGATTGAACCCCTGTCTTCCGGACCATTAGTAAACACTCTACTCATTGGGCCAATGATCCGTACTCTGCATTATTTGCGTGCCAGAATTTTAGTCTTGCACATCTGATTGTAGTTGTGCATTTGAAATTCATGCATCCGCTAAGTAAGGGATTTAAAATACGTATAAACTTTTTTTCAGAGAAATTGTATGAAGGTACGTATTCTCCTCAAATTCTTATCAGCTATAGAAGGCGCTAGCTCGAGGGATGAGGGGTCAGCCCCACCTTCCTCTAAAAAAATCATTTGCATCCACCGCCTAGAATGTGGTGTGAACTAATTTTATATGTTAATTCTTACAACATAAACTATTTCTACTAACATGCCATTATTTGTTGTCTCCTGTCTCTCAGACCAAACGGATACTCACACTCACAGTACCTGATTACACACCCACAAAAGGGCTTAGGCTAGATTTATCACAGGTTAGATATTAAATCATCTCTCTAAAACTCACCGTGTGAGCTGAAGAATACGCTAGGAGGCGCTCATAGCGGAACGGTCATCATCGTAAGATTGTTACTCGGCTACCAGAGTCCAAAACCTGGACGAGGCTGTTTACATTTCACTTATACCTTTGGGAAAGGCCGGAATCCAAATATTCTCCCAGCAGTTATGAGCAAATAGAAGGGCAGACTAGGCTCTTCATCTTTGGTATAGCAACTTGTCTAAAAGGAAAACTCCGAATTCAAACCAACTGTACTCGGCTTAAAAATTAATCTTCTATCACATACTTTTCGTGTCGGATGGATTGAATAGATACATACAGACAGACAGAATATTAAGCTATTTCTTGCAGAAGACTTAAATAAGGTCTCAAGAGAAGGATGATATGAATGACGCATTTATTGAGTCATGCTAAAGTGAAATTAGGCGGTAATTTACTAAGCTTTTTGCTAAGATGTGGCACAAGGCCATATGAAAGGGGCACCCAATGAGACTCGAACTCACTCGTGTAGGTTTGCTAGTCCAGCTTGCTAACCATTACACCACCAGAGGCGCCTCTAAAGTGAAATTAGGTGGGTGAAAATTAATTATACCTTCTAGGTGTTAGAGCAATACATATGGACCTAATACCGAATTAGGTCAGAAATATTTCAATGAAATGAACTTATTTTAATTTGTCTCAGTAGACGACGGTTAAAAAGAAACAAGCCGTTATAATACGATTTAAAGTTTGGTTTCAAATCAAAATTGGAGCTCTCATGCTTACGTCAATTCCATTTCTAGAACTAGAAGCAATGATTTTTTTTAATGCAGAAAATTGTCATGGTACAAAGGTAATTTCTTTAAAAGATAGCGTTTAAATTTTTAAAGATGAAAAAGAGTAACAGGTTAAGCGCCAAATTGAAATCTTGGTTTAGAATTCAGATGAGAACGTTTATCCCTAATTTTTCTTTTTAAATCAATCTGCTGCGTCGCTTTTCCACAACCTGCTCTCCGTCAAACTGAACGAGGAGATTGTAAATAGGAAAATCTGTACGAAACATGTCAAACCACTCCTGATATGTTCAATCATTTACTAAGCCTTCTCAATATTTTTATGTATTATTTACCGGACATTGGCCTAGGGGTTAGTGTTCGCCAATGGCCCGGGAGACCTGGGTTCAATCCCAGGTCGAGTCATACCAAAGACTCAAAAAAATGGTACTTGATGCCTCCTTGCTTAACATTCAGCATTATAAGGTACGGATCAAGGGTAAAGTAGAGCAATCTAGGGAAAGGATTAGCGCCCCCCTACACATTGGTGTAGCAGCTATCGAAAAGGGAGCCTTCGGGTTACCCTCGACTATGGTCGCCAACTTTACTTACTTATTATTTACTTTATAAAAAGAAAAGAAAAATGATAATATACTGAAAAATGTTTTCTTGTCATTAAAATGTCATCAGCCCTCTCGAGGTTACCTTAAACCTATGTATGGCACTAGACCTTGGTGTCTAGTTCAAGCCATAACCCGGCATACGTGCCCGGACCCACATTTGGGTTCGTGAAACTGCTTGCCTCATCAGGCTCACATTGCACCAAGTGAGCCGATGAGCAGCATAGACCAGCAGGGTTCGAGTCTCCACTCGTTCCCGACCTTCCCTTCCCCCTTATCCCCACTTTAATCGGCCTTCGGGCTTTTGACCTTGTGTCAAGTCCTGTCTGGTGGGAGGCAGCGACAAATAGTCCTCTCGAGGTTACCTTAAAAGAGAATGAAGTCTCAAAAACTTGAAAATCTAAACCTATCAAACAGAACGCCCCCTAAAGTTAAGTTAGAATAGAAACAGAAACTTTTGGGGGTTGTTAATAGATTTTTATATTGAAACGTAATACTCAAGAGTTGGATCGATCTATTTTACGAGTAGACATCATTATTGAAGTGGTCATTATTGAAACTTACGAATCATTACGTTATTAACTAAACAAGTGAACATAATATCAATCTACCCGAGCTGAGATGAAATTAAATAATAAAACATCCTTTTTAACGGGAAGTATGAAAAAAAATCAATGTCAGCGTCTTTCCTCCAAGGTCGAAGTAATAAAATTATAAATGATTTTTATAAAAATTATTTAAATTTATTTTCAGGCCGCCCCCTTTTCTTTAAAAGGAAATAGTGAAGTAATGCTTTTACTCTCAGTGACAAAACAGTCACGGTATTGATTCATATCATTAAAACCTGGACTTCATCAATTAATATAAACTTAATTTGTTATCAAGCGCCGCTCCACAGACGTTACTTGTAATATGCAATTCATGAATGGATATTCCCGTGGTTACAACGATACATAATGACATTGATATTTGTATTTAAGGAATGAAAGAATACAATTGGAATTTCATGACCATTGTTATTAGAAATGTTGGAGGAATAAAAAAAAAATGGCGTTCAATATGAATGCAGACTCCGCACCCTAGAATTCTTCTGTTGAAGATTGGGCTGAAAATGACTTTATTCTCTAAGTGCGCTGTGCTAATAAAAAATCTGATTTTTTTTCTAGGTTAAACATGTGTGTGCATGTTTTCTGAGTCACATATATACACACATGTATGCATTTATGTATATGGTTAAGTGTATGAGAGAATTTTGTGGATCAGGTAGAGCTTTGCTCTTTAAAATCTCTGCAGAGTAAGTAAAAAAAGTAAGTAAAGTTGGCGACCTTAGTCGACGGTGACCAGAAGGCTCTCTTTTCAATAGCTACTATACAGGTGTAGGGGAAGGCGCTACTCGGTTCCTGGGATTGCTCCAGTTCATACATGATCCTTACCTTATAATACTGAGTCTTAAGCAAGGTGGCATCAAGTACCATTTTTTGGAGTCTTTGGTATGATTCGATGTGGGATTGAACCCGTCTCCTGGACCATTGGCGAACACTAGTTATAAGGACAATGACCCCACCCAAAGTGTCCTCAACAGGAGTCAAATAGAACTGTTTAATCATTTACAAGACTTGAAACCGTTTACCAGTAGACAAACAAATAATAAATTTTAAATTGAATTATTAGTATTATATAGTGCTTGAAACCGTTTATTCGTGTGCAAACGAATGTATAACGTTGATTGAAATTATCAGTATTAGATAGCAACGCTGGAAACATTTAATCATTCAAAGAAATAGGCTCCGGTTAGTTTGAAAATGTTACCTAACAACTATTCGCTTAAAATCATGTATTTATGTATAAAAATCATCAACAGGATCTCGCATTAAATAATCAACAAGGGTTAATATGCCATAAAACACAACCGTGACTTAAGCCATCAATGAAATCTGCTGGAACAGACAAAAAAAAAACGTTTGGAAAATTATAAGATTAAATACGCCAAAACTTAATGTTTTCTAATGGCTGGCTACTCGTGATGGAACGATTCACTGGTGTATCTGGCCCAGTCAGTCGGGGCTGTAGAATACACTGACTGCATCTCTGCAGAAGAGTAAGACTCTCCCAATGAATGCCCTGGATATAACACTAAACAACCTGATGGTGAGGCTTCAGTAATACTAGGGCTTTGGCGAATGCGGAATACTTCTTTTATTGCCATCGCTTCCAGATTCACTTGGGCCTGGAGTGGCAGTACCTGTTAGGCTCCTATCTATGGGTCAAATAGAACTAAACTGTGTGCTTTTGCTACACTGAATTGTTTGAAATAGAACAGTTTATACGAGTAAAAATGGATTTGGCATTAAATAACCTACAATGGCTGATGTGCCACAAACCAAAACAAACTGGTGTATCGCAATGTTTTTCATTTGGCCAGTACACTGATGAAAAACAGTTCCTTAACGATTCTTTAAATTTAGTTTCAATTCTAAATTATTTCATTTTTGAAAGAAAATCCAACGGAGAATTATTTCTTTTTTTTTTTTTGTAGAAAACTGGCGTGACTCGATGATCGTCGCGAGAACTGAACACTCCCAGGATACGACACAAGGTCATTTTTTAAAGCGAAGTAAGGTTGATTTGAATTCAGAAACCAGTTGCCATACAAAGGCTAAAGGAGCTGATGTGCCTTACTATTTACCCAAATCTGAGAGAAGAGATAAATTCGTGCCTTTCCCAGGAGCCTTAGCGCAAAGTGGAAAGCAAATGACCTTGTCCAAAATTTGAACTCGAGTTCGTCGGGCTCATTTGCCACGACAATAACAGCTGTTTCACACGTTTCCTTAAATTTGATATGCAGTTTTATTGATTTACTTTAGAAATAAAACAATTGTGATTTTTCTTCAACAAAAATATTTTTGTAAAAAAAAAAAAGAGAAAACTTTATATATTATAAATGCATATGTTCCAAGTATATTTTGTGAAAATTTCATAAACGTACATGCAAATTTTTCCAAGTAAAATAAATCATTTCAATATTTGTTCCGCTCTTTAATTTATGGCCACTACTGTGTGTGTGTGTGTGTGTACGTACTCACACATTCTCCTGGACGGATTTTGAGTGCACATACTTCAGTTTCTTGCACAATTCCCCGTGGAGTACCTTCCTCAGCATGTCGTGTCTTGTAGTCCATTTATCTAAGTTTACTGCATTCGCTTATTATCTGAATAATCGTTTCGTATCTCTCACAAAAATCGCCACTTGCTATTCTGTTACATCTTGCCTATTTTCGCTTTCACATAGTTGGTGTTTATGACGTTGTTTTATGCTGCTATTAGAAGATATTCAGATTCTCCCTTAAAATCTTCCTTTCTTAGCCAAGTCAAGGTCTTTTCACTTGTGATTTCGTCAATTTGTTGCTTGAAATATCCATGCAGTTGTTGTTTTTTTTTTTTTTCTCCTATTTTTGTTATTGTTGTTCTATTGATTTTTGTTGTCTGTGCCTTTTTTAGTCCCTGTAATTAGTCTTGCTTTTTGAAGTGGTTAGTTTTCAAAAGACTTCCAATGATATTTTTCCCCATATATGAAAAAAATAATTTAGAAACATTTTCCTAAAATCAAGGAAGTAATCAAATGCTGGCTGGTAAAGAAGGATAAACCTAAAAGAAATGAATGTCTCTCCTCTTTATGTTCGTTTAGAACTAAAATCTTTACGTATTAAAGATATATTGGATGAAACTCAAAAATAAATGAAGGAGAGAACTAATAAATACTGAACATTCTCTTCACAATGTTTACCCAATTTATTCTTCTCCCCCTTTCTCTATACATCTCTCACTATAAATTCATTCCTTCACATTACTTTCTTTCTCTCACAGTCTATAACTTTCTTCCCACACTTCAATAATATTATCATTTGTGATTGGGACTGTACAAGTAACTAATAATGATGGGTAAAAATCTAAAAAGAGTGAGATGATGACAAGGCAAATAATAAAGTCAAAATATTCTGATGAAGATTAAAGTACTCATGGTGATGATGATAGCAATAAGAAATGAAAGAGAAAACAAATATTTAACAACATGTAGAGAGGATTCTTAGGTGGAAATGTCGACAAGTGATTTCATCAGGCAGAAAGCTTCTAGAAGCCTCTTTAAATAAATGAATTTTCAGCTGCCCACTTTGTCTTTTGTCGATTTCTCTCACCTCAATAGCTTTGTCCGATCCTAGCACAGGAGTTTTTTTTTTTCTTTCTTGTGCTCCATCATTTTGTTGATTACGTCGGACAGATGTATTATGGTCGAACCAGTAGTTATTCGAAGGTGTTAGAGAAAATAAGATTTGAGCAGGTGAAAGAAAAGGGAACGCTAAAAGTAAGATCAAAGACAGAAATAAGAAAAAAAAATATGAAAGAAATAGAGAAAAGAACAGATTAACGAAATGAGAAAATGTTAAAGAAATAAAGCGAAAATGAGACAAAATAAAAAAAATTAAAAGAAAAAAAACTAAGAAACCAAAAGAAAAAAATGAAATGATAGGAAGAAAAGAGAAAAATAAACAATAAAAAATAGGAATAGAAAGAGACAAAACCAAATCCAAGAAAAGAAAGAGACAAGCAAACAAGATGAGAAAAAGAAAACTAAAATAGACAATAGAAGAAAACAATGAAGTAAAAAAAAAGGAGAATTGAATGATGAAAGAAAATTAAATAGGTTTTAAAAAAAAATAGAAAAAAGGCAAATGAAAGATAAAATAGACGGTAAAAGAAAATACAAACGAAGAAAAAAATGAAAGGAAGCAAAAAAAAAAATTAATATAAAGTAGAAACAGAAAATAACGTATAAATAGATCAAGAAAATAAAACAAAAACATAAATTTAAAAAAATAAACAAATGAAAAAAACGTAAAAAATACCTGGCAAAAGTATGAAAAAAAATAAACTGGAAAATACAAAAAATGTTGCAGAAACAAACAAATAAAAACGTTTAATAAGGTAAAGAAAAATAGCAAGTTTGTAGAAATGGAAATTAAAAGATAAGAGAGCGTAAAAAAAAACTACATAAGTATCAGATTACGAGTAGTTAAAAAAATCTATATGAAGAAAAAATAAAAGGTAAACAGAAAAAAAATAGAAACCAACAAATTACATCGAAAGAAAGTGATGATAAAAGCAATATTACCAATCATGCAAGGGGGGTGTTCTCGTGGTGTAATGGCTAAAACGATGGACTGCGGAATCGTAGTACGCGAGTTCGTACTCCAGTCACGCTATAAATACCCTTGGGAAAGGTATGAACCCCCTTATCCTCCCAGCTATGGGTTAAATAGTAGCACTACTATTCTTCTAGGAGAATGTCTTTGGCATTAAATAACCCACAGAGGTTGATATGCCATTAAACAAATAAACCAAACCAATCTAATCATGCTATTAAATAATTGATAGGTATAGAGAAAGTAATTTCCACACCAAAAGTTTGGACAGCAGTTGTATTTAGAACTTTCAACTGGACACTACAAAAGGATTTCAAAAAGATGTTAGCTTAACTTGATAGTTAAAAGAATTCATTTTCATCTCTTTATTACTTTTATAGACGCGTACTCATGCTAAAAATAGTTCGAACCGTTTTTATCTATTTACTTATTAACCTGTGGTTAGTTCAGTAAAATATTTCGGGGCGGGGGGGGGGTCACATTCCATTCATGATTTAAAATTTCTTAAATCTTTTTAGAGATGTGAAAAGGAACAAAAATTTGATAAGGAAACAGATCGAAAATGTTCATCTGTCACAAATGAATTATTTGGAACGGGGACAGAGTGAGCAAAATACCCGACTCAGCCATCCATTGTCTCTAACAAAGCTTGGTTAAATGTTTTTGTGTGTATGACTACATGTGATATGTTAAGATTAATCTACGGATAGAACTCGACTTCTTCGTCCAGAGTCAATATCAAACATGTGTAATATAATTAAGGTTGATAATTAATTATATTAGTTAAAGATTTTAGCCAACCGGCAATTCATCACCACGAATAAAATAATTGACTTAGAGCGTAGGTTGCATTGAAAAGGTCGTACGTGGGCACATAAGCCAACGAGGATGTCAGCTCATGCCGAAATAGGGTTTTGTTTTCAACTCGGGATTGTAGACTGGATGTTGAAACATAAACATTCCGTCGGTTGAGTTTAAGATAAGATGACGTAACACTAAAAGTTAATGAGGTGTTCCTATGATCATTAGTTAAAGAGAATGATAATTTTACATCAACAGGGGAATTCAGGGAGTGAGGGCAGTCAGTCTGAGATGGTCGATCAGTTAGTCTGGGCATTTTTAAGCAACCCTCTGTGTAATATAATTGCGGAGGGATTTCGTTTTGTATATCTTGCCTTTCGGTTTAGTTAGGAAGGGAACCTTTCGGCTCAGTGCATGGGTTAGTTAGGTGCAAACATGAGCGCAGGTGTTCACGCACGCAGGGGGAGGATACGTCATTCACAGATGTCAAAATAAAACTCCAGATAGTAATTGGACCAGGGGGTGTGAATGACGTCATACACCGGAAGCGTGGGCCGAGGATTTTTGGGATTTGAGAAAAAGCAGCGAGTTGAGTTCCTGCCTCCGAACGAGAGAGTCGAGATTCAGAGCTGGGCGAGGCCAGACGAATTTGTGCGCTACGGGCGCCGCGCGTTGGTTGGGTTGAGAGCTGACGATGTAAAAGCAGTCAGCATAGAAATATTGTGTCTCTCTCTCCTCATGTCGAAAAACCTTTAACTCAAAGGTAATAAAAAGTTTCGTACCTGAACTAAGAAGTCGTAAAGTGTTTCGCGTGTATTTCGGATTCCCTATGTCTATTTCACACATCCGTATATTATGGGTATGTTACATCTGGGCGTGAAGGGACAGCGGGGTCAAGATCGTTTGTCTACCACCAAAGAATCTCATAGCGTTTCTATGTAAGAACTAATATCTTTCAGTCTATTTTCTCTGACTTTCGATGACTGCTGCTATGAAATGCTAGTCAGCTAATAAACTTTTCGAATTTGAAACAACTGGGTCTTTCAAGTATGTGAGAAATGTAACACCAATTGATGTTAAAGATATTGCCATGGTGCTACTCATGTCCGAATTAGGGGTGGATTGAGAGATCGAGCAATCGGTTAGAGCTCTAAGCACCAAGACCTTCAAATAGCTCGCCATTTCTGAAGTAGTCCCCAAATGAATTATTTTTTCTAGCTATAAACAAAAAACAACAAACGAACACTGTGAAATTCTGCTCTCCTAATTTCTTGTAGATATGTTCTAAACAGTTCTCAGTGGTCCTGGAATCGATTCTACACTAGATGTCTCCTTTTTTTCTTTTTTTTTTACTTTAAGTGAAAACCAAGAGAGATAAATTCTTTTGACAGTTAAACCATGAAGACGTCTGGAATTTTTATAGATTCTGCGAGAAATTAAATTCTGAAATAATGTACTATCATGATTCGATAATTTTTTTTTTTTTTTTTTTTTTCAGACAAGTGTCCTCATATTTAATACTTCCCAGCCTTTGGCCAGTGCGTGTCACATTTAATAGATTTTCAGTTACTTTATCACTGGTCTTACTCACCGTATGCCGTTCTAATCACTTATTTATTGCAGCTTTGTCGGCGTATTAGTGTACCAGTTGTGCACGACACAGAGAGAGCCGATCGTCTCTAGAAAGAAACAAAGTAGCCCTAACGTGTTGTAATGAATCACAAGTGAGCTTCAAAGACCATTACTTGATTCTCTGTTGATAGTCATTTAACACAACGTACTGTATAAAGTATTGTCTAATATAGCCAATACAGTTGGCTTTTTTTGACAATTTAGATTTTTTAAAAGTTTGAAACTTTCTCTCTGGATCCAGTAAATAGAAGTCTCCGTAGCGTAGTGGCTAACGTGCTGGACTGCGACGTCGTAGGAAGCGATTTCGAATTCTAATCACTCTACTACGTTCACTTTCGGGCTCGTATCCATGGGAAAGATATGAACTCCCTTATCTCTTAAGCTATAGGTTAAACAGTACTACAAAGATAACTTTGACATTAAATAACCCACGAAGGTTGATATGCCACTAAACAAAACAAAAAATAATCAGCCTTGATTCAGTAAGTAAGAACACCAAATTTGGTGGCTCTATATCCAATCTGGAGGAGTTTCAGTGTCGTTGTGAGGAACATGCTGAACTCTAACATCTTTGTCTACATCTAACCGTTTTGCCCCAAGACTGTGCAGCGTCAAGTATTTTCTTTTCAAATCTGTTCAAAGTATAAATCTGTCTCTCTTATATAACCAACCCGATCTCACTACAGATTGAGCAAGTCTGCTGTTACAATAACAGGATGCATTTAGAAGTCCAGATATCCGTGATTTTATTCTTGATAGAATACACAGCACAAACTTTTTTTTGTTAACTCTCTATCCATGATTTTTTTTTTTCTCCATCTCTAACTTTTTAATTTCCTCTCAATGTCTATACCTTTCTATTTTTCTTCCCATACTTAAATAATATACCCGAATAATACTAGCAAACGAGTCATTTCATCCATCGACTGAGAACACTTTTTGTGAGGAGGAAGGGGAGAAATCTTTCAAAAAAATTTTTTTCAAGTCGATATGCTGTAATAAAAGTGACGTGGAAAACACTGGCGACATAGCACATCTATTCGGTGAATGGAATTTATTTTCTAATATCAAAGTGTCTTCAACTGACCTTTCGGTGTAGAGACACTGATTAATGAGCTTTTCGTTAGGGAAGTTTGTTAAGCTTGGGAGGACTGTTTCAAATTAGCCATCACTGCGTGGCTTGCTTATTTGTGTATTTAGGTGTTCATGTATCACCCTAAGTCTTCCATGCTTATTTCAAGGCCGAAGCATTAAGTTTCAAGTTAAATCCATATGATGTATCTATGTATAAATAAGTATATGTTTATGGGTTCATCAAAGTTCCCAGTGAAGTACAGATGTATTTAATTTTATTATTCACTCTTTTCTGTTTTTAAACAAGTAAATGAAGCTCAGTAGACAACGTTTCCACAAATTTTAGATTGAACGTATTCGGCTATTCTTTTAGCGACTGTTTAATTTTTCATGGCGTAAATCAACACGATAATTTTTTTAAAAAAAGTAACTAAAACCTTTATAAAAATCTACCTTCCCCCAACATTATTGTCACAAATCCCGACAATGACCGGCTAACAAATCTTCCAAAGTAGATCGGATTAAAGAATAGCTGTTTATATGATAATATAGTCATCTTTCCATACAGTAATAAATAAAAGGATCTGGGCGTATTTTCTCCTAATTTAAGGCAAAGTCTTTTATTAATTGCGTTGGTTTATTAGATTACACTTGGGTTTTGATTATTTGGTTTAATGGCATATAAACCCTTGATGGTTATTTTATGCTAAATCCTGTTTATATAGTGTTAGTGTGATTTTCAGGGAATAGTTTGTAGGTAACTTTATTTTACATGATTTACGTCTAATTTTTTTTGCACACAATTAATGGTTTCAAGTATTGCTATCAAACACTAATAAGTCGATTTAAAGTTAATGATTTCTTTGCAAACATTTAAGTGGTTTCAAGTATTTCCAACACTAGTAGGTTTTTTTTTTGCACACAATTTAAATGATTTCAAATTTAATAAATGATTATACTAACCACCAATCTGGGCCAGGGAGAACCTTGGAGTAATGGCAATGAAGAGGTACTCCACTTTCTCCAAAGCTTCAGGACTGGATCCTCACAATCAGATACGAAGTGGGGGATGTCTTATTCATCAGCAAACATGCAATCGGTGTATTCCACTACCCCAGCCGACTGGGCTGTGGTTTAATTGTAATGATTTTCTGTTTTGTTTTTGTTTTTTTTTGTTATTTTGTTGTGTTTCGATCGCTGTATACTTCGACCTTCTTAGGTTATCTGTTATACTTTGGATATGTTGAATTCTGTTCTGATGACAAATGGGAGTAATCGTAAAATTGATCTAATTCAGTTGAAGGTCACGAATTCAGCATGTGGGCTAAGTGAGGATAATTGCAAGAGCACTCAGGTTAAGATACTGGCTGTTAGAAGGAAAGCGTATGCGTCACCAGAACAAGATTTGACATTTCAAAATACAACAGACGCGCGTGGAATGTTGGATCGTAAAGAGGTGGAAAAGTTGCGTTAGAAAAAATCTATTAAAAAAGAAGATAAAACTAAGAAAATGATCGAAATAAATCAAAACAATTAACTTAATTCAGTTTAACACAAGATGAAAATGTTTGTATTAACCTAAACCCTCCACTATTAACGAAATGTGACACAAGGTCAATATTCTTATGCACTATGAGCGTATTTGAATTGGTTTTCTATCTTGTAGACCAGTTGTGCCTGGATTAAAGTACTTAGTCTGGCCTGTGGAAGTCATGAGTCAACACTCCCCCAGCTATAGGGGAGTGTTAACTCATGACTTTCCCAGGGACATTAATAGTGAAAAACATACGGCTTTGTCCAGTATTTGAGCCTAGGTTGCTGGGTCTATTTTCTAAGACGATAACCGTTAAACCTCGTGTCACAAATGTCAATTACGTAGTCAAAATAGAGAAAAAGTTTATAAGTAATGCCTATTGCAGGGAAGTCGATTTTGACGGATAGTGTCAGGGATTTAGGAACCTTAGATAGTTGTCTTCAATTATGTCGGAGGAAAAACCTTACTCGAATTGACCTCACAAAATGTTCACGAAACAACGAACCCATTAGTCTCGTGCTACACAAACTTACATATATAATTGTTGAAATGAACATATATATTAAGGCAAGTTTTATTAAAGACAATGTTTGTTTATTATTTTTAATTGTAATTTTTCAAGTCTTCTGGTTATTTTTCGTGTGTCGGGATCCAAGGGGTAAAGAAATTGTCTCATATCTTCTGCCCAAGCGCTTTCGATCATACTTATGGTCGTCGTCAGAGGTCGCTTAATTTGAGTTTTATTGTTTTGATTATTTGTAGCGTTTTTATCTTAAAGTCGTCAGTTGGAACATTTTCAGCTTGGGCAGAAGTTAATGGACAATTCCTTTACTCCTCACCCCCGACTTCCTTCACTATAAAAAAACAAGAAGACTTTAAAAAATTACAATTAAAAATAATGAACAATATTCTATTGTCTTTAATAAAACTTGCCTTAATAACTTGCTGCTTAAATATTCTCTCTCTCGCTTATGTGTGTGTGTGTGTGTGTTAACGGAAAATAAAATTGCAAGTCCTTGAAAAACTACGCAAACTTTCGCCAGGGTATAGTTTGTCCATGTTCGCACGTAATGGATATTCTGGTAAAATTTTCAGTCTTCGGACATTTGTAAAGTAACACCACTTATATCAAAGCACCATCTACAAGATTAAAGACCGATGTTAAGATGCAAGGAGGAGGGTATACTATGTATTAATGTGGGGTCTGATAAATGCATTGCTTATACAGGAATGATCTCGGGGAAAGTGGGGTACCCCTTCATTGCCATAAATCCCTAGTCCACTCTAACGCGGAGTGGTGTTACCTATTAGAGTCCAATTTATGGGTCAAGTAGATTTGTTGTACATTATTCTTATTCAACAGGACGGTATGCAAAAGAAAAAATTAAGAACCATCACAAAAAATGTACGTAAGAACGCGATTTTCTAAGCTCTATGCATAAAATAACTGTGCCCAATCATACATGTGATTCATATTTTTCTTTAATCATTACGTTGTTTTTAAATATGGAATATAAAGTAAAGTTTGCGACTGTAGTCTAGGGCGATCAGAAGGCTCCTTTTCAATAGCTACTACATTGAGATGGAGGGGAAGGCGCTACTCCTTACTCAGGATTGCTTTACTTTACCCTTGGTATGTACCTTATAAATCTGAGTGTCAAGCATGGAGGTATCGCGTATCTTTTGTTGTTGTTGTTATGACTTGACCTGGAATTGAACCCTGGTTTCTCAGGTCATTGGCGAACACTCTAACCATTATACCAAAGGGTGAAATGCTGTAAAAACCAAGCAATCCGATATTGGATTCTGTGCACATATATATAACCTGTGCTTTTAACTTTGTGTTTATTGAAACACATCCTCAAGATGTGATCGTTTGTCACCGGTATATTTACTAAACTTTGCTAGTGAGACAAAAGACCTGTAGTGGAACGACAAGTGCCGATTAAAATCCTCAGTTGTGGTTCGTAAGGATATTAGAGACATAACAATTGTAGATATTATTTTTTAGGCAGAGTCAAGGACACCGGAATAGATCGCATAATGAAGAAAGAACTCTCTCGCAATAACTTGGGGTATTCGATCGCAAACCAGTCGGCACTTTTCAAAAACATTGAATAAAACAACAAACATTACGCGAAAGTAATGATAAGGAACCTATTTTCCTCGGGTAGAGTTGAGTAATATTGTTTGAATGAAGAGAAAATCAGGAGTTGGTTGCATTCATCGGTCAAGAATCGCTGACTGATCTAATCATATCTACTATATTATTTTGTCATGCAGATAGATTTTTAATTCGATTATCTGCAAGAGTGCATAACATTTTACGCTTGATTCAAATACACTGCTGATTTACGTACGTCTATTGAAATAAAGCTATTTATTTAGTAATCTATGATTTCGCATAGAAGAACAAACATACACTTTCAAATTTTTATGTGTGTTTATGAATGGGTTGTTTTCTGCTCTCATGTAGATAGAACAATATTATTCATATAAATATCTATTCAGATATGCACATGGATAGATTCATATATATATATATATATATATATTGTGTGTGTCTGTGTGTATTGGTATATTTCTAGCCTTATGAAAATGTGCGTTGTCACATTTACGTCTTTGTATTTTTTCTGATAACAAATCTTGAAGAACTGGATACACACACACTCACTCACTCACACACACACTCTCTCTCTCTCTCCCTCATATTATTAATGTCTGTAAGTATGAAGATATGAGAAAATTTTGTATAAAATGAGCTGGATGCTGTCATAGCAGAGCAGGTATAAAACGTAAAATTATTATTATTATTCATGAATACCAGAAGTCCGTTACTTGAAGTTTCATGTGGTGTGCACAATCATCAGACGAAATAAATATATACAATGAGTGCGTTTGTGAATATATAGCAATCTAAAAATAAGTGTACCCATCATAATTAATGCTATCTTATTCTTGGTTACAGAGGTTCTGCAATAATGTTTCGTTTGAGTTTTGATATTGAAGAGTTTGGTAAGATCTAACAATGTTCGTTTTGACCCTAATATCCAACGAAATATAATAAAAGCTTTGTGTCTTTGGTTTAGAAGAAAATTAACTTAAATGTTATGGGTGTGCTTATTTATGAGCGATAGTGTACAATGAATATGAATGGCATCAAAAGGAAATTTATATAATATAGAGATTCTCAATTGCAATAACTGAAACAGTGTAATACAAATAAAAGCAAAGTACGCTTGATCTTTGAAATTGACAATAACATTTTGGTACCAATAAAATATAGTTAACTAACTTAGTGTAGGGTAAGAAAACAAGTTACACAGAAATTAAATAGTACGCATAGTTGATCTCATTGCATGGGGAAAGCTATCTTTGCAGCGCTTCTATTTTTATGTGATTTTTTTTTTCTCCCGGTAAAGTCTAACTTGTATTGCTGATTCGAATAATCTGACATTAACACGATGATAGTACGGAAAACCAGTGATAATTTTAACAATTTGGTGTGCCTAATATAAAATGGGTACAAAATAGTCGCAATATTCAATATCGATTAGGCTAATTTGACGATGAAGATTTGAATTGTTCTAACCAAGCAACACGGCAACGTTAGAAACACAATAGCTGGCGTCGTAAAATGACAGATGATCGCAAATACTCTTATATAACAGTCCCGTCGACTGGGGCTGCAGAATACACCAGCTGAATCCCTTCAGAATGAGTGAGATCCTCACCTTTGAAGAGTGCCGTGGATATGACACAAAACTACCTGATAGACTCTTGTCTTGGAGCTCTGGGGAATATGCAGTACCAATTCATTGCTATTACTACCAGGTCCACCCGGAGTGGTTGTAGCTGAGAGTCCCATCTACGGGTTAAATACAACTGTTCGAGCATTTAACTGCGTTGTAAGATCTTCTTTGTGTGCAAACAAATAATTATTACTGTTCGATAACAATACTTAAATATCTGGAAACAAATTAGCCTTAACTCAAAAATTACCAACAAACTATTAACTTATAAAATCATATTTGTATCCATTTAAACGTGTGAAAACAAATGACGGATGTTAAATTAAGGTGTCAATGTAACATATGAATTCTTGAAACCATTTAACTGTGTGCAAACAAATGAACACTGACTCTTTTTAAAATGTTACCTACAAACTATTTAACAAGTATTATATACTAAATATATGTATAAACAGAATTTGGCATTAAATAGCCTACAACGGTTGATATGCTATAAAACGTTATCAAACTCGTATATAGAGTAAATTTTGGGCTACAAATTGGTACAGTTTGGTGTCAACTTATACATGTTTCGTGATTGTGGAAGGTTGAAATTCAAACGTAACTTGCCCTAGTTAAGAATACACAGACTGTGTACAACTGTTGAAATGGGTTGTGCTATTAGGGTCGGGTGACCAGAAATAGTTATATAAACCAGTCGGAGAGAGGCCTGACGAGAGACGAGTGCGAAATAAATGTGAAATATAACATTGCGAGTTAGTATTATTGCTTAGCGTTCCAAACTAGGTATTCGGCATTGTACGAGAGTGAAGAGATCATAAAGTATTGACCAAAATTGCTGCCTCTCGAACATTAAAAAAGTGGCTACGAGGAATAGCTTCAAATATTACAAAACGCACTAAACCACATCTGATGGTGAGGCTTCAATTCTGGAGAATTGGGATTGCTGACGACCCTTTCATTGCCATTACTCCCAGTTTTACTCTGACGCAGTGCGGTAGTACCTATTGGACCTTAGAGTACTTTGAAAATTATTTGTATTTTATAGAAATACTTGATACTACATAAATGTAAATTATTTGTGTTAAACATATTTACTTTAAGCGGCAACGGCAGAGCAAAAATTTTTGTTGGAAATACCTGCTTATGGATTGATTAATACTGATTTTCCAAATTGCTCATAAACCTAATGTTTACTTTTAATCAAACCAGATGATATTACCTGAAAAATTCTCTGGGAAATGCGTATATAATTTATTTAATAGGTTACCGGTGGATGATAGAAATGTTGGCTATCAACACGTGAGTGGGGGCTATAAAAGAATAAAGAAAACATCTTGAAATTGAATCTAATTTCGTCAACATAGAAATAAATTAACCTGAAATGGTATTATATTCAGCCAACAAAAATCAACGTTCGCACCGTTTTCAAAAATAGTTTGATAATCTTCATTGAACGCACACTCTGTTTTGCTTTTTTTATGCACTACGCATGTGGAATTCACACCTCATTGCAAGACAATTTGACGATATTTCTCAGAAAATGGGTTAATGAGTGAATTACAATGAGAATGAATTTGTAAGATATGAATTTCGAAGAGGCAGTATATTTTTCTAAATTTACTCTAACATAATCGAGAAAAGATTTCATATTTAAAAAAAGTACATAAAATCATACACACGGAACAATAAGACCAAAACTTCCAAGAACATGAAAAAGATGACTCCATGAATAAATTCTTTAATTGGTTTGGATTTTATGTCAAACCATTCTTCCTCATGGTAATGGTTGGGTTACTTGGCGACGCCTATCTTCGCTTTAAATAAGTTGCTGTACAGGATTACATGGTTCGGAGCAAGGATTAATCCCAGGCAGTCTTATATAACTGTTTTTAACTTGAGTTTTCTATTTTCTAGACAGGGTGTTCTACCAAGGCTCCAGTCCCATCTCTATTTACTAAGAGTTTGGCAGGGGAGAAGGTTTGAATTTATAGTTTTCCCTTTCCTGGTTGCTGTACAAAGGCTAAAAGTTCAGGTTTGCCGTATTATTTACCGTTATCTTGAAGGAGAAGAGATGGATTCGTGTATTTAAGCAAGGGTATTAGCACGGAGTGAAACGCAAGCAACATCATTCCAGATTTGAGCTTGACTCGCTAATTACATTTCCTACAACGTTAAGAGTTACTCTACGGTGACTCCTCCACGTTGGTAAGAGGACTCGAAACTGAAATGTATAAACATTTTATTGTTGTATAACCGTAATACGAATATAAGCAGAGACATAATCAAACATAATATACGAACTTCAATAAACGAACGAACACACTTCTTTATAAAAACATCTCTCACACTTTATTCTCGATAGGGTGATGTTTCTTGTGTGTGAGAGATGAGCTGGAGACGGGTACAGACTGTTATATTGACCCCAAGTTCTCCTTCGACCATAGCAGTACTTCTTTCTCATCTTGGCTGGGTTGCTCAACCGTAGGTCACTGAGAACCCAAAGCCCTCCGTCTGCCGCTGGCTCTCACTTCGGCATCTTGTCCCCAACTAACTCGAACCGCCCCGGGCACCTGGTTATATTATTGGCTCACGTCCACCTGCTTCCACTATTCTTCCGCTTATTTACACAGATGCATCTCTTGATTGACGGCTCGGTCGAGGGTCAATATATAACATTATTATAATTCACCAAAAGCCTTTCCTAAGGCTTTACCATTTTAGGCCTGATTTTCAGCCAACCTTTTAGAAAGTTTTAGTCATCCCTAAAAAGTTTGAAATCCCATTTGGCCAAGATTACTTTTACTTTCTGAAGGGGGAACTAGTTTTTTAAAACGCTAAGTAATCGCAATTTAGCCAGGATTTGGAAGGGAGGTAACTAAGATGCTTGATATTTAATGTGAACGGACATCAGTCACAAAACTATAAGAAAGCAGCTATTTATTTAAAATGTAATCGGAAAATGACAATTTATTTTTAATTTCTATTAAGTTGAAAATAATTACCTTATATGAATTTAAAATCCTAGTTAAATTCAATAACATTTATCTAATTCATATATGTGGGTGGGTGTGTATATAATGAGACGCACGTGATGTAATGGTTTTAGTCGTAGAAAATGAACAAGGTGACCGGAATTCAAATCGGGGGCGAAGCCGTTTGCATTTCACATGGCGCTTGGAAAAGGTATGAATCCAACTACTCTCCCTCCAGCAATGGTAAATAGTTGGGCAGACTGGCTCTTTAACCTTGGTATAACAACCAGTCTAAGAGAAAGAAAACTCTGAGTTCAAACTTGTGGCGTAGTGGTTTGTACACGTATACCTTCGTGATTTTTTTTTTTCTTCAAAATGGGTTGTACAGCTGAGGAATACTTGATCTGAAGTTACTTGGCGTTGCACGAGAAAATCACAAAACATTCTTGGAAATGGACTCGGCGTGCCAAGTTCAAACCCTGGACTGGGTTGTTTGTTTTCCACTTTGTGCTTAGACCTCTAGGAAGGACTGGAATGCACCTTTTCTCTCCCTGGCTGTCGATAAATAGTACGGCTGACTGGTGTCTTTTGCCTTGGTTAGAAGAAGGAAAATTCTGAATTCAAACACGCAGTACACTGCTTCAAATTAATACCTTGTGTCACATCTTGCTCGAGGGTGTGAGTAAATACAAAAATTTAGCTGATCACGTGAAAAACATAGATCCAATCTTGTCCAACACGAAGCCAAAAAACATTTCTATTTTATATTATTATTCTACTTTACTACTCTTTTTGGCGAAGTTTGACATGTTTTGCTATCTGAAAACCACCAGGTGAGCCCAGAATGGTTTTTTATTCGAACTCGGGGTTAAGCCAATTTCAACACAATTAATGATGTTCCAAGAAATCTCCGTACAGCTGTGATCCTTGCACAACCCCATGCACAGTCTCGTGTATAATACGCAGCCCTGTTGATTGGGCTAATAATATGCTGATTGTATCCCCTGCATAGTAAGACATCTTCCTAAAGAGGGGTGTCCTGAGTATGACTCTAAACTGTACCTTATACTGATGCTCCAGTTCTGGAGATCTAGAGTGTGTACAGTACCTCTTTATTGCTATTATTTCCAGGTTTTCTCTGACTCGGAATGGTAATACTTGTTAGGGGCCTATCTAAGCTTCAAGTAGATCTGTTTAAAAAATATTCGTATAAGATATGACTGTGTGCAAAAAAACTTTAGAAATAGCAATACAAAAAATGTAAATATGAACGTACAATGAATATGATTTCCTGCTCTCTAGGATTAAAATAACCCATGACCGGTCAACATGCCAATAAAATATATCCTGTATAATTAGGTGTATAGACGAAAATATTACGCACAGATAACTCCGAAAAATCTAGAATACATGAAATCATAAAACAAAGTGTGTTTACTCGTTTCCTTTCCTTGAAAACATCTAAACTTTTATTATTTAGAATATTAAGACTATTGTTTTTATCTTTGTTATATTCACAAGGTTTCGGCCGATGCGTCTTTTGGCCTTCTTCAGATGTTTCATGTCTAACTTGGGAGCTCACGTGGAACTTTGAACAAAACTCTTTATTTAATCCACAGAGGTAGGTTGTTCTAATTCCGTTAACCATGACCAGGTACAAGTGTTAAGAACACGTAGCACAACAGATATAGGCGTTCATTTAAAAGTACTTCTTAGTGAAATCATCGGGAGGTTGCAGGTTCAATCCTAACTACAGGTAAATAACAAAGAACACTTACTATAGATTAACATTTGTACCATGTCATTGTAAACGAAATTAAGAATCTACCCCCGAGGATCAAATAAAGGGTTCGGTAGTTCTGTTAGGGTTTACAAGTTCAATAAGAAATTCCTGAAGGCCGAAGGATGCGTTGGTCGAAACTTAGTGAATATAACAAAGATGAAGATAATAGTCTGAATACTGTAAATGATAACGATTATCGCCCTTCTTCTTTGAAATATAGGCATATAATAATTCTAAACTGTTCAAAAATTTTTAGAAGTAAGAATTCCTGATATGTCATCCCCTGTGATCAAGTGATTAAGTCTCATCTTTTTATTTCTTTTTCTTTTAGAAATTCAGAAGTAATTTAAAAGAAAAGAGTTATGACATTTCATTCATTATTAAAATAATGTGGAGGCAGAACTTAGTACCGTATCAGTCAAAGACTTCAAGCGTTTCTCATGTAAATGGAAGAAACGTATAAGTGTCGGTTGCCTGGTGAAGATGACTTTGAAAAGGTCAGGATATCGATATATCTACGTTATTCTTTTGGATGAAAATATCTTTTGAAGATATCACAGGATTTATTAAAAACTTCAAAGCTTATGATGAATTACATGACCGTAAATGCTATTTTATTCTTTTGATATTTGAAAACGTGATTTAAGAATATAACAGCGAATGTTTGTTTGTTTTTTGTTATTATTTTTTTCTTTTAAGACGATAACATTGAAACAAGTATTACATAAAATTCTAAAAGGAATTTTACTTTTTAAATGCTGATTTTTCGAAATATAGAGATCAGATGAAAATAAGCAGGCGCGCATTATCAGTTCTCAATTGCACGAATAGGTTTGAATGTGGCAATGATGTCATTTTTCTATGAATCCTATCAACGCATATCATATTTTTGTTATTTTTATCATAGTATTTCAGCCTATGCTTTCCTGATATTTATTTAGATTTATATTGCCTCAAGTTATTCGTGAATGTTGGCGGGAATCTTCTTAAATCTTAATTTCTTTTTTTTTTCTGACTCGATAACAACTCATGTCAGCAGAAAAAAAGTTGAAGCTTGATTCTACGAACTGTGAGATTTTTCAGTTTAGGTAAGTGGAACCAGCAGATCATTAAGATTAATTACTAATGGATGGAAATAAGAGGAACGCCATATAAGGTAACTAGTCTAAAATTAGAAGCAAATAGTTATTCAATTTAATATTTATTATTTACCGATTTACAACTACTGAATTCATATTCTATAATTCATATTTTATATCATCATGATAGAATACACCGACTGCATCCCCGAAAAGGAGTAAGACTCCTCCGGTGAGTGTCCTGTATATGACACTAAATAATCTGATGGTAAGGTTCCAGTAATGCTGGAACTTTAGGGAATGCGAAGTACCACTTTATTGCCATCCCTCTCAGGTCCACTCAGCCCCAGATTGGTAAAACCTGATAGGGTCCTAACTATTGGTCGAATAGAACTGTTTGACATTTAAACTGTGTACTTATGTTAAACTGAATTGTTTGAAATAGAGCTGTTTTGACATTTAACTGTGTTTATAAAAAAGTTGTTACTTATAATAAGCTGAATTGTTTTCAACTTTTACCAAAATGACTTTATTTGGTGTTAAATGACCCGATAAGGGTTGATACGCCGTAAAAAAAAAATAACCAACAAAACAAGATATTATGATTTCTCAATGTTATATTTTTTCTGATTTTTAAAATTTTTGTCGTTTATTTCATGAATTTGTACTTTCTATTCACTCGGTAGTATTTTTCGGTAATATTTACAGAAGGATCTGTTAACTCCAGTTAGCCTAAATTTAAGTGTGTGTGTATGTTCAAGTATTAAGTTAGGATAGCGTTTACAGAGTCAATCGAGCTTAGTGACAATCAGTTCATTTCTCACTGATGCGAATAGCAGATAAAGACACTATCACTAAACGCCGTAGACTCTGGGTCAATAATATCTTAACTTAGATGCAAGTATGCCCTATCACCGATATTGAACCCAATTTTTTTATAGCTATATCAAACTGCATTATTAACATATATATACTTGTGTGTACATAGTCTGTTTTTTGGAATATTTAGTGAAAATTTGATACTTGAATAAAGCTTTTTGAATTGTTCTATTTGAGTGGGGAGCAATATTTTTTCCTTTAAAAAAACATCCAATTTTCATAACATTTATTTCTGTTTGAAAGAAACTTATATGAATGTTAGTTCGTCAAATACAAAAATAATTTCAACTTTTTTCATGGCTTATTGCTGTTTGTATGTGCTTCTTTTTTATTTTAAACCTCGATTGATGTAAAATCTATCGAGAAAAAATGAACAAATTTATCTAATTATTTTCAATATGAATGACCTTCTCTTAATGAGATCGTAGTAATATGCTTGACTATGAATAAAAATTAAATTCTTTAAGAGTACGCTAACCCTCAAGTTTGATTTTTTTTTTTTTTTTTCTACCAATTTTAAGAGTAGAATAATAACTTGTTTTACAAATTTTCTGTTTTGATTTAAATTATACTTGCTTAAAAGTTGCTTTCTGTGGCGATAATAACAAGGCAATTTCTGCCCATAGAATGTACAGGGTGTTTCAGAAAAACTGATATCATTTCGTAATTTAATAACTTGACCAATTCTCGTTCAAATAATCTGAAATTTTTAGACATTATTTTATGCCGAAGACGTTTTTGTCTTATTCGTTCTTTGTGGGGTTTCGTTGTTACTTTTGCAGTTATTTGTATATTATTTTAGGTTATATTTTTCGTGGTCATTAAATATTCGGTATAGGTGTATGGGTTTGACTAATGTGACCTGGCAAAGTCAGGATTTCTGTGGAAGATTTGTACATCCAATTAAGTGTATGTGTCTTGTTGCGGGTGAGTTTAGGCCTATCAACTCACATCTTTTGATGGAGGCCGATTTAAAAAAAATTTTTTTTTTTTGTTTTCTCCTAGAAGTTGATTATATTATTAGGATCAACTGTTTCAAATTGATTTCTTTATGTGATAGAATTTTTTTAAAAGTAAAAGCAAGATTTTTTTACATTCCATTAAAATGTTTCACTGTAAAATGTTCCACATGAACATTTGTGGTTATTCTTCTTTTAGGATGAAAAAGTGATTTTGTTTTGTATGAGTTGCTAAATAAGGTGGTTTCTTCTTTTCTGGTTCTACGAGAATCTGGTTCTTTCTTTTAATATGGGTTTTATTTGCTAAATCGCTTTGTAGATATTTTGTGTCCGTAACTGTTGTCATTTTTCGTCAGTTTTTTTGTTGATTTTAGGTTTTGAGTCGGTGTATGGTATTTTGAAGAAATTATGTAGTACTATATCGCGCGCAGATTTAGCTATTGAGCCAGCTTTATGATTTGCTTGCATTCTTATGACTTTGTTCCCAGCATAATATGATCTTTTTGGTAAGGCTTGTGGAGTTTAGTTATTTTTTAAAAGTTTGCTTATTAACGGTTTATTCAATTTTTTATTCTTAATGAATTGAAGAACAGAGTAGGAATATGAGAGGATGATAAATCTCCAGATTGTGGAAACAAAAATCTCAGTACAATGAGCTATTTTCGTTGTCACGGTAACGTACATACAACATTTGAATCGTCATTTTAGAATTGTTGATAACTTGCAACTGATCATGACAAAACAACAGAACTCAGTTTATGACAGATTTCTATTACTGTTTACGAGAGTGGAAACAATTAATTCGTCTGTGAGTAGCGTCTAAATGGAAATGTTTTGAACGTTTTCAAATCAAATTGATGATAATGATTTTTCTTGTATAATCAGTCTTATTACTTACCAGACCGTTCTATTAATTTGATTTCAATGGGTGGGAATTATTCTGAAGTTTAGCACAGAAATAGATATTGTTTCTTTTTAATGATACGATTAACCAAAGTCATTTGAAAATGAATTGTGATAGGCAAGAATCAATTGAGTGTATTTACGTGTCTAAGCTTAACATTGATCAGTGATTTTTTTTTCAATCGTGGTTGCTAACCTAAAAAAAATTTTAAAAATCAGTTTCTTTGCTTTCTAAATTGACCACGTATTACAAATTATATAAAGCAAGGAAGCTCATGTAGCGTGTTGGTTAGCTTACTTGTCTCGTAAACCAATTTTTAGAGAAGTCTGATAAATGCTTCAGAGTCTTTGCCTTGTGTCAGACGAATCTAAGATAAGTATATAAGCTTTTGTAGCCCATCACTAGTCATTTCCCCATGACTCCTTTAGTAAGTTTGATCCTCAGAGCGTACCAGACACTTATGACTCTAAAACCCGATTATGATATTCTTTATAAAGAATACATTGCGTTTTCATTCAGGGATTTCAACCAGAATTTTAAAAAAGTAAGTTTCATTATTTTAAAACCCATATTAAGATTAAAACTAATGTCAGAAAGGAACTTCACTTACTTTAGAGTTTGCTAATTATCACGCTAATTTTCTTTCTTAGTGATATGGTGGTCCCTCAAAACTGTCGCCTTTTACCAGACAAAGTTGTAGCCTGTAGTAAGTAGCATAACTTGTGATGATAAAACTTTTACGTATTCAGCATCGAACTTGAAGACCTTGGAATCATAGATATATTTAGCAATTGAGTTAGCCGGAACGAAATAAAATTTTTAAAAAGCCCTAAGATGATTTGACTGAATCAATCAATGCTTCAGATTTTGCATTAATCCTCCCACTTGATGACCATATTTCTTTTAAGGCCACCCATTTCTAATGAATAAAACGATAATGGCTATATTTATTATATTTATGGATTGATGAAATTGACGACTTGTACGGAATTCTACGCAGGCTTTTGCTCATTTGTGAACTTGTTTCTGTTTTGTTCATTTTGTTTTTTCAGCTGGTTTGTTACTTTTGTAGTTTTCCCATGTTATTTGTGGTAAAAGCCTTACTGTGCTAAGTATGGGTAATTTTTCTGAACTACATTAGCAACAATGTATAAAAGACCATTTATATAGCCGCTTTTGAATAAAATATTCCCTGAACCACAATTCTCCTGACAATGACTGATTAGTGCCTTTCTCCCCTCCTCTCTCATTCTCATTCTCCTTTTTAATAGACATCGTTTTTCGATGTTTCTGTCATTATTCTCTATATCTCTTTCATTCATCACTAGTTTTTTTTTTTTTTTTTTTTTTTTTTTTTTTTTTTATACAAAGCTTTATTCCTTCTGCCTTTTATCATTCTTTTCCATTAGGTAATCATTCATTCTATTTTACTGAGAGGCCGATAAGAATATCTATGATGGCGGACGATACGATAAAAAGAAGATAAAAATGCTTATTCTTGTATATTATGGAGAGCTTCTTCAAAGAGAAAAGTCATCGTATTTTGGTCTACTTTCTAGTTTTTCTCTTTTTATATCTAGATGGATATTCAATCAATCTATCCTCGTTTGGTGTAATGGTTAGCAAGCTACATAAGTAGACCATCACTTGTGAGTTCGAGTTTCACTGTTTCTCACATACATCCGGCCTCGTACAACGACTAAGTAAAGCTTAGTGAATGATTATCTATTTGTCTTTCTGTCTATTACTATAATCTATACATACATTCATCTGCGAATTTTTATCCACCAATTTATCTGTTTTGGTCATTATACCCGTCTCTACATTAAATTTAATATATTATTTCAATTTGTTTATAAAAATGTCTCTATACATTTATCGATACATTATTACAGATAATTACAAAATGATGGAAAATACATGGAACGAAAAACATCAAGAGGAGATATTTAAGCAGGAAAGGATGATTTATAAATTAATAGCATTTGAATCCTGTTGTCTTTGCAATAAAAAATTATAAAATACTTAAAACACATGTTAGTAGTTAATTCAACGGAAATTACCAAGTGAATATAAGCCCAGCCGGTTTTGACAGTAGAATACACCGATTGCATATCTGCAGAGGGGTACCCCCCGTTCAGTGACTGTCCCGGATATGACACTAAGCCATTTGATGGGGAAGCTCTAGTCTTTGAGCTTTGGGGAATTTAGAATACCCTTTCATTGCCATTGGCCTATGGGTCAAATAAAATTATTTCACGTTTAAACTGAGTGCAAACAAATGACTTATGCTAAATTGAAATGTTAGAAGCAGAACTTTTCGAACATTTAACTGCTTGTAAATAAACGACTGATATTTAATTGAATTGGTTTTGTTTAAATAGCATATCAAATATTGTAAATTATTCAATGGCAAATCTGGTTTATACATATATATATATATTATACATATGGTTTGTAAACATAATCCAACAAAGTTACATAGTTCCAAGTATTACTCTATATTACTAACAGATATATATATATATAGGGAGGTCTATTGATCTAGCTGCATGACTCATCTTTCTCAGTCTCTATTTATACGCATACATATGTAATAATTGTCTTCGTCTGCTTGGTACCTACAGACGAATAGACCATTCTTGTTGAAGGTAGTCATGCGAGCTCCTTTGACCTAAAGAGTGGTTTTTAAATGGTATTTCTGGAAACGGGAGTTAACATATATCAGGACTGTCTAATTCATCTAAAGAGCAAATAAAACCGGCTTCCTCATGAGCTCCTAGTAGATATGATTTAATCCAAAAGACACTTTTTTAAAGTTTAGTTCATCCGATAAACAGATTTTCTAAAGCTTAGAATAGATTGCACATGAGAGCGAACATCAAATTTTTGTGATCATAAAAGATCATCATCATGGCGAACATCAAATTTTTGTGATCATAAAAGATCATCATCATGGCGAACATCAAATTTTTGTGATCATAAAAGATCATCATCATGGCGTGCCACTGGCACGGATTTTACTGACTTTCTCTCGCCACTCGTCTCTATCGTCCACCGCTCTCGGCAGGTCTTCCATGCAACATCTTGTAACAGTACAGAGCTGTTGTAGATACGTTCTAGCTGGTCTCCCTACTCTTGCTCGTCCGTGTGAAGGGGGTCCACGAAAGCACATCGCTTATGAGTTCGTCCTTACTTCTCCAGCAGTGTCCCATGTGACTTGTTTTGGGTGGTTTTCGAGATGAGTGAAAGGTGTCTGTACAACTGCTGCTTTGTGGGATGTTGTCTCCAGGACTTTAGCATAGCTCACAACATTCTTGTGTAATTACCGTCAAGCTTTTTCTCCATACGCTTAGTCACTGTCTACTTGGTGCATCCATACAGCAGTATTAACACTACTGCTGCTTGGAGAAAACTGCGCTTTATTTCATCTAATATGTCTGACTTCCATATGACCGATAGTATAGCTGTCCATGCCTTCGATAGTCGCGTGTCAATGTCATTTTCGGTAGATGAAACGCTCCTTCCGAGGTAAATGAACTTGTCCAAAAGTTTCAGAAATCTACCATTTTAGTGTGGAGATGTCGCATCTTTGGTTAAAGCTCATGTACTCTATTTTGTCTACGTTGACATGGAGGTCTATACTAACTGCTGCTCGTTCCATACAATGCAGCAGGGATTGGGTCTATGCGGGTGTATTTACCAAAAGCGCGATGTCATCAGCCTGGAACAACACGTGTGTGTTTATAACTCTATAAAAAGACCCCACATTTAACACCTATCCTCATCCCATGCTTGAACTGCAATTAATAGGCGGCTGGCATTCCCCAAAGAAACGGAAAAAATCTTTAGCTTCTGTTCTTTGAGTCGAAAACAAGGACAATGCCACGGTTAGTCTTTTTGTCTTTTAATTAAACTTTTTTTAAATACATGTTTTAGATTTTTTTGTCTATGAAAGTAAAATCTTTGCTAAATATTATCTGTGATTTAAATGAAAAGACAAATGTATTAATTTAAAGTCTAGTTTTCTGGTGAATCATTTAAAAAAAGCAAGCTAAAATGATTTTCTTTATTTCTGTAACAAACTCTGCAAAGTCATTGAATTGATAAGTAGTGTAAAAATGGAATCATCTATTGATGAGATGAAAATGCAGCTATCTAAAGATTACCATGACTCTCACTCAAACCATAAGTCCAAGCCGCATTGCTCTTCGAGCGGGTAAAAAAGGGGGTGCATTCTCCTGAGGTTGGGGCTCTGACCTCAGTATTCGAAGAAATCAGCTACAGAACTCAAAAAACTATTTAAATGTAAAAGCACAATACAAATAACAACATTTAGCGTTAGAACTTAAAATACAATAGGCCAACTACCGGAACTGACAGCGTCTGCGATAGATCATAACATAGACATGGTATCTGTGTTCTTATACGGATACTATCACAACAAAGAATATTTAAAATACAACAATATTGGCAATGGATGGATGTTTGTCTCGGCATCTACATGGAAAAACTCTGTCAGTGCCGTGATAGGAATTGTAAGCATGTTTATCGGTCCATGGGCCCTAAAATCACTTACCAGCATCGAGAAAATACAGCCAAGGATGGTAGCAGCCACGTTTAACAGCAACCCCTGCACAAACATCACCTGTTACTGCTCTACTAATGCTGTGATGAAACGGACCTTAACTCTTTCAATAACGCGCTATCTTCCCTTCTTCGTATCATCGCAAAACACAACGTTCTAACCATCGTTCTAATAATAGGTAAAAATGTTAACAACAAATTCAGCTTATACAACTCGTCAAACAAAAATGGGGATCACTTAACGGACTTCACACTAGAAAATAGATTACAATGCCTTAATACTAAATTTCAGAAAAGGGAAAACTTTATACCTACACTTACGCAAATAACGCTAAAGGACAGATAGATAATATCCTCATGAATAAGAAATTGATTAATAGGGCATTGAATTGTGAGGCATATTCCTCTTTTGAAGGTGTGTCTTCCGTTCATTGAATTGTCACGGTAAAGATACGTCTGAACCTACGCAGGAATGCAGCGTCAACAACCACTACCACACACTATGACTGGTCTCTGATCAACAATAGAGCTATTAGCGATAAATATACTATAGCACTAGAAAACAAATTAGATGCACTTCAGGAGATATCAGAAACCCTTACTCCAAATGACGAATATGAGAACTTTGTCAATGCCCACTTAGAAGCGGCAGATGAAAGCATACCAACCAAACTAAGAGCAAAACAGAGTTCCATGGGAGACATTAGCAGTAAAGTAAAAAGGTGACGACGTGAAAGCCGCATCCCTATGCAGTAGGAGAAACCCAATTAACGCTAATCCTCAGAAACTTAAGGCACAAAGTGAACTAAATAACGCATACCTAAAATAACAAACAGAATACCTCCAAGACCAGATCAATACGATAAGAGACTAGGTTGAAAATAGACAATCTAGGATAGCATGGAAGACAGTAAATAAAGTGAATAGAAGGAAGAGCACTGCGAGAGTTAAACTAAAAGCTGCCAGCCAAGAAGAATGAATACACTTATGGAAACAACATATCAAAAATGTGCTGAGAAAATCCCTCTAAGTTACGGATAAACCTAACACGAAAATTATTAGCAATCCACTTGACGTCAAACTAGGACAGTTTACGCAAGAAGAACTCGACGTAGTACTAAGAAAAAATTAAAAATAGAAAAGCTGAAGGTCTTGATGAAATACCCCCAGAAATATGGAAAACAAGGAAATTTGTCGACATACTGCTCCGATACTACAACGCCGTATACAACCAGATCATTATGGACAAAGAAGGGTGACCTCGGAATAGCCAATAACTACCGAGGTATAGCCCTTATCTCTATAGCGGCCAAGATTTACAATGCTCCGCTACTCAACCACATTGAACCTAAAATTGAGAAAAATTCTAAAGAAAAACGAAAATGGCTTTCGGAGAAATTGACCCATGGCATCACAAATTGTAACAATCCGTCAAATATTAGGTGTTCGCGCAAAAAACCTCGAGGCGACACTATTATTTGTAGACTTCTCCGAGGGAAGATGGGGCAAATACTTCTGGCCTACAGTCTCCCCAAAGACACCGTCGCAGCCAAAACGGAGCAATATAAAAACATGAAATTAAAAGTTCGCTCACCAGATGGAGATTTCTTTGACATTTTTGCAGGTGTGCTGCAAGGGGGGATATTAGCCCCATACCTGTTAATTATCTCCCTAGACTATGTGCTTCGAACGTCGATGGATTTAATAAAAGAAAATATATTTAGTTTGGCAAAGGCAGGAAGCAACATATACCCTGCATGAACTATTATGGACGCGGATTACGCTGATGACATAACGCTTCATAAAAGATAGGAAACATTTATGAATTAGATACCATTACCTAATAGAATGTAGTCACCAAGCATAATAAGATGAAAGAGTGAAGCCGAAATACTTGTTACTCGATATGTTAAATCAAACATAAATGAAAATGTTTTATTTTATATATAATTCTAGATATTTTTCTTTTTGAAGTGCGATTTCAAAGTGTTTTACATATATATTTATTTATTGTAAGATACATTAAAAAAACAATGAAATTGTAAGTTCATTTCTTTCAGATTTAAGTTTTTTTTAAGTTGAAGCCATTGAAAAGTGCTTGTTTTCTTTTATCAATAAAATGTCATTTTTCCGTTTAGCATAATTCAAAGTACCCTTCAAAAAGTCAAAATCACATTTACAAGCATCTTTTTTACTCCAAGAAGCAGAAAAAAGATAGTTTTGTTAAAGAAAATGGGTTTATGACATTATTATCCAGAAAAACGCCGAGTACTTCTGCTAGTATCTATTTTCCTAGTTTTCTCTCTCTCTCCCTCATATAAGGTCATCTTTCCATCAATCAACCCTTATTTATCTACATGTCTGTCTAAAACACTCGTCTTTCTAAATATATACATCTGTTGATATCGATATATAATTATCTTATTTCCTTCTTGCTTTCCTTTCTATTCGTTCATTTCCTTCCTTTATTTCTGCTTCATAATTGTCTAAATTCAAGTGGAAGTCGAGCAGCTCTCTCTCTCCCTCTCTCTCTCTCTCTCTCTGTCCTTGTCCCTGAACCTTTCACTCCAAATCTCTCTCTTATATATATATATATATATATATATATATATATATATATATATATATATATATATATAATTGTTTTTTTTTCTAATTTCCTGCAAACAAGTAGATCTCTACAAATCCCAATCTTTTAAACCACTTCCCAGCCTATATCTCCTCTCTCTTTTCCTGTCCCGATGGGAGTGAACGATAATGGGGGATGAGAAATTGTGTTGTGTTGATAAAAAAAAAGTTCACAGAAGCCTTCTCATAAATAACAAAAGGAAATGACGTTTCTCGGTGTTTTCTGGAAAAGAAGTTTGCCCATAAAATGGAGAGGCTGATGATTTGAAAATCTTCAGGTAGTTTAGGAGTGATCGTATCTAGGGAGAGTGGGTAACAATAGGTAAAAGATGACTGAACCTCTATGGATCAGAACCCCATGATAATTGTTCACAACGCTTGTGCTTTGACAGGCATATAAAAAAAAAACCTTATATATATGAGTGTGTGTGTGTGATATTGATTTAAACATATATAGACTGAAATAATAGATCATCACTATAGATATAAATATAAGTGATAGATGAAGGTTGAAATATTAGATATAGGTATTATTTACCAACCCCTCCGCTCGGGCAGGATATGACACAAGGTCAATTTTTAAGCGGAGTTTAACAGGTTTGAATTCAGAGTTTTCCTTCTCCTAGACTAGTTGCCTCACCAAGGCTGAAGAACCTAGTCCGTCCTACTATTTACCCAAGGTTATTTGCCCGAAAGTGAACGTAATAGTGCGACTGGAGTACGAACTCGCGTACTACGATTCCGCAGTTCATCGCTTTAACCATTACACCACGAGGACACCCCTAGATATAGGTACTGACTGGAGTATATACAGTGACATATTTCATAGTTTGATAGATACTGACTGAAATGATTTAGACATAGTTATCGATTACTTAAATATATACACACGGCTCGCTTCGATGTAATGTTTCGGGCCAGTATTGCAGATGTTTGAGTGTAGGTATTTGCCAAACTTTTTGCTATCACCAGGATGTAACTCAAGGTGAATTCTTAAGTGGGATACAGATGGTTTTAATTCGGATTTTTTCTTTCTCCTTGTCCGATTGCTGTACGAAGTCTAAAGAGCTCAGTCTGCTCTGATTCTTATCCACAAACAGGGGAAGTAGAGATATATACCTTTCCCAGGAGAAATTGGCGCAAAGAGAAATACAGTTTCGTTGAAGATTTGAAATCGGCTCGCAGAGTTCCTTTACTGTGTCGATAACTAATTACACCGCATCCACCTCCATTTATTACAAGTTTAATGACTGGATGACACATGAGCTTGTGTCATACTCAGCTAGACTTCAGATACATATTAACAGAAAATATGTAGAAATAAAAAATTTTAATATATTAGTTAAGGGTTGATGTTGGCTAATTGATATCAATGTGAAAGGTGTGTATGTATGTATGTATCATTTTTACCCAACCCCTCCGCTCGGGCAGGATATGACACAAGGTCAATCTTTTTAAGCAGAGTTTAACAGGTTTGAATTCAGAGTTTTCCTTCTCCTAGACTAGTTGCCTCACCAAGGCTGAAGAACCTAGTCTGTCCTACTATTTACCTATAGCTGGAGGGAGAATAATTGGATTCATACCTTTCCCAAGGGTATTAGTGCTATGTGAAATGCAATCAGTCTCATTCAAGATTTGAACTCGTGTCGCCGTATCCATTTCCTGTGACGATAACCATTACACCACAGGCACCTCCAAAGCATGTATGTATGTATGTGCATATGTATGTGCCGCTTGGGAATTTTATAAATTTTCCGGGATTTGAAAAATGTACAAAACAATATTAGCTTTTATCTAAATTTCATCTTAAACGCATTGATTGATTCATTTCAACGACATTTCAATCAGTTAACTTTATTTCTATCGGTTAGTTGCACATATATTTACATGTTTGTGTAATTGTTTCTTAAGAGGTTTTTGTGCTAAGTTTTATGACATCAAGTGTTCCCGTCTAATACTAATAATTTTCACACATTTATATGGTTTTAAGTATTCCTATCTAATGATAATTTATACACAATTAAGTGGTTTTAAGTAATTATTTTTACTAAATTATTTAATTTTAGTAATTTGTGATTTTTTGATAATGATTTGTTTGCACACATTTATATGGTTTCACATATTTCAACCTATCCGAATAGTTATCAAACAAGTGTATTTGACCTTTTGCTGAAACCCTAAAATGTACTACCGTTTTGGGTCAGAGTAGACCTGGGAGTCAAAGAAGTGCTGCATACTCCCCAGATCTCAAAAACTGGAGCCTCAGCATCTTATGTTGTTAAATATCATACTCAGGACATCCTTTTTTGGTGGGAGATGAGTTTTACCCCTTCTGCTGGGGACATAATCATCGTATACGAAGCCTCACCAACCGAGCGGCAAAAAGCCATGGTGGTTCGGTAACTGGCATTCGTTCAAATACGTACAGGTATATATTCCTTATAATTTTGGTTTGGTCGCTTTATTTAATTGTATATCAACTTTCATGGTTTATTTAATGCCAAAGCCATCCTGGTTTGAAGGATAGTAGTGGTACTACTCAACTCATAACAGGTAAGGATAAGAAGTTCATTTCTTTTCCAAGGGTATTAATCCGAAAGTAACTGGAGTTAGAACTCGCTTATTTCGAGGTAGCAGTCTCGTTCTTTAACCATTACGCCCACGATTAATTTTGTTTAGAATAAATTCCGTCAAACAAATCAGTGATCAGAAATCTTTAGTGGGAATTATTGGAAAAAGCAAGACAAAATCTTTTTGAATATTTATAGAATTTTTCATCATAAAAATATTTAAAGACATCTGGTAAAAGGCTTGCTAAGGTTGTTTACTATGGTTTGAATAGGAAAAATAGAATGTACGCTTCATTGCTCGAAGTCATTCACTTTTTGGTCGAACCAAGAACTTTTCAGTATTTGTTCGTCATGAAGTTTACTTAATACTCTTTGTTCTATGTATACAAAAATCAAATTCAGTTATGTGAAATCCAGATCTTGAGATACAAACAAGCAAGGTCTCATGTTTATTCAACTCGTAACTTTCTCCGAGAAACTTCGGCTCTTGCTGCTCTGAGTCAAGATTTTTTTAAATGAAAGTAGCGGTGTATATATATATATATATATATATATATATATATATAAGAAGTTTAGTTATATATTACATGAATCGAGAAAAGTATTGAGACTGAAATATTATTTATGAAGACGGAAATAAAGGACACTTCTTTTGAAATACTTATTACTGCGAGTTGTTCATTGGACGAAACGTCTTTTCCGTTATTGTGTGAAGCTTCACCATCTTTTATATATTTATTTATTTTTAATCTTCTCTCCATCCTCAAGTCTTACTCATGAAATGTATTTTCAATTAGATATGTAATTTTGGAGGCATGTACAGTCTGTTATCACCAGAGAAAATGGAATCCTAGACGAGAATGTTTGTGTTTCACTTTCGCTCTTGAGAAAGGTGTGAATCGATGTGTTCTTGCCTACAGACGTGAGTAAATAGAAGGATAGACTGGGTCCTTTAGCCTTGGCTAGGCCCCCAGTCTAGGAGAAGGAAAGCTCTAAATTCCAACCAACTGTAATCCGCTAAACAAATTGACCTTGTGTCGCATCCTGTCCGTGGTGGAGGGTTTGAGTAAATATATGCCTTTGCTCTAAGTTGTGATTTAAAAAAAAAAATAAAACTACACAAGTTATTAATAGTTAACTGTAAATAACCCAGCTGTGATAAGTGTGTTCTCCTTGTGGCCCGAGTAGCTGTTAGTATCTTTCAATGCAGTCCGAAAATTATATACTGAATGCCCAGGAGCTGACCTTTAGTCGGAAGGTCCCCATCGATCTGTCGACCGTCTATTGTGTGTTCTAACGCCACTAATTCCTGTATTAACGATTAACAGCGTGCCAAATCAGTTCTTCGACGAGACAGACTTGTTTAGTAGACATACGATGTATGTTGTAATGTGAAGTTTTAACAAGGAAATTGTGTTGATAGGATTGGTGTCTGGAGGTCTTTATCGTAACTCAACAGACAAATCGCAGAGGTTGGGGGCCTCTTATGTCCAAGAGATTTTCGGCGTCTGGTCGAAAGGAATGTCGTGCAGATGAGAGATTTTATCGAACAGATTACAAAGGGGAAGAAAAAAGGATGGGAGCTTGGGAATTGGAAAATAAAAGTTTGCCATAGGGTATAAATACGTTTTGGAATAAAATACTGGAATTTGAATAGAAATGACAAAATAGAGACAAGTTATTTACGAAAGAAAAGAAGTGATGAAAGAATCTAGAAATGAACTTTGAAAATAAAAAAATTAGAAAAACATGAATGAAGAAACTTAAGAGCTTTTGATAAAGTATAAACATTCGCACAAACAAACAGATTTTCAGTTTTTAATCAAAGTAGATGACCCGCGAACCTATTTAATTCCCGTTGTAACAATGCTCCATAATTATATTGATGCCTCTCTTTAGGAAGGAGTGAAATATTCTTATAACATTTCATAATTATATCTGTTGTATCTAACATTTGGATGATTTAAAAGATGACGCTTAACATAAACAAAAACAGCCCCAGCCCCTACAAAATTGTCGTTCAGTCGCTAATTGAACAAGTTGTTGTTTTATTCTATAATTTAGAGCATTTAAGAGTCGTACTTCAACTTGAAAAAAATCCGACTTTAATGTGCCATTTTTGCTGGGTTAATTTTGTTACTTTGTTTTATGGCATGTCACTTCTTCTCGGTTATTTAATGCCGCAGTCGGTCGTTTTAACAAGAATATGCGTCAAGTAACTATTCCCATTTAATGAGAATAATTATTTGTTTGCACACAGTTATAGTTTCAAGTATTCCCATGTAATAACAATAATTTCGAAGCACTTATATACTTTTCAGTAATTATTACTAATTGATAATAAAGATAATTAGTTT
Organism: Sepioteuthis lessoniana; assembly: GCA_963585895.1. Classification (NCBI taxonomy): domain Eukaryota; kingdom Metazoa; phylum Mollusca; class Cephalopoda; order Myopsida; family Loliginidae; genus Sepioteuthis; species Sepioteuthis lessoniana. The sequence goes on along the minus strand of OY757916.1, from coordinate 77,989,871 downwards.
TGCTCACAAGATTAATTGGAAATATATGACTATCTAACACTATTAATTTTCAAACTGATCTATTTGATCCATAGAGGAAGCCTTAAGTACTACCACTATTGGTCAGAGAACCTGAAGGTGATAGTTCTCATTTTCCAGAGTTAAAGAAGAGGAGTCTTGCAACATTATGTAGTTGAGTGTCATACCCAGGACATCATGGTACGGTTATATATATATATATATATATATATATATATATATATATATATATCCCAAATTCTTAACCCTAACCTTCTTACATGGCCAAAAAGAGATTCGATGATGCAGTATTCAGCTACTTGGAGAATACTGTACTATAATTCAGTATCACAGATGGACCAAAGAGAGTTTTAGCAAACATGATCGAAAGTCTTAATTTCAAAAACAAAAACGGATTATAAAATGATCCCGTGATCAACCCAGTTCGTGTTCATGTGAGCAAAAGCCGAATTGTTCTGTGCATTTCAAGTGTCCACGGTATCGGAACTGGAAGAAGCGTTACATCGGTAACCCCCCCCCCTTATTCGTCCTCTCTCTCTCTCTCTCTCTCTCTCTCTCTCTCTCTTATTTTTATATATATATATATATATATATGGCTTCAATCAATCATAGAACAGTGAGTTGCATTTTTTCTACTCTTAATGACACGATGAACAAAGATCCCTGACAGACAAATTGATCTTCTTTAGTATATCTGTTGCCTTCTTACATAAAAGCAGCGTCTATCCAAACGAAAAACAACCTAGATAATCTCTTACTAGATTAGGCGCGCCTATAAATGTTATTAAAGTTGGTCCTGTGTTTAATAGAGGAACTTGTTTTTAATTAGACAAAAATGAATCTTTTAACATATTTTTAGATTAGGAAAAGCAAAATAATAATAAAAAAGTAAGTAAACTAAATGAATTAATAAACAAAATTATAAGGAGTAAATTAATAGGAAAAAAAAAAGAAAATGAGAAAGAATAAAGAATCTAAATAAGAGAAAAGAAAGGATGAATCAAAATAATTAGAAAGAGAAAAAAATTCTAAAGATGGAAAGAAAAAAGAAGAAACCAAAATAATGAAAAAGTCGACTTAATACGAACGAATTAGATATTTTCAAAATAAGTGAAAAAAAAATAAAAATTTTTAGAAAGAAAAAGTAAAATATTTGGAAAGAAAATGATAGAAATAAAGGGGGGGAAAATAGAAAGCAAAGAAATTGCCTGACAATTTTCAAAAGAAAAACATCTGATATAACTTAGAGGAAAAAATAATGCAAAATAAAATAACTCATTAGATTAGTCGAATTTAGTCACCATTTTTTTGGCTTAGAAATATTTTGTCTTGCCAAAAAAATGACACAGTATTAGTAACTATTGACCAATAGAATTGATCAGAAAAATCACGTGGATCTGATGATTTTTCTTAATCCGACTTAAATCCCGAAAGATTTCATCTGTCTGATTTCGTGACTTCACCTGTCACCCCATCCGGACCTCTGTGATGAAAGGTTCTTTTTATGGCCTCACGAAACTAATAAAAATGAATTCAACAACTAAAGATCATAAATATTGGGAAAATTTTCCTTGATAAGAATGAGGAAGATAAAATAAGAAAATTAACGTCGAAAAAATAGTTTTCATGATTATCATTACCCTTGTTAAAATTCTGTTTTATTTTATTCGCTTATTATCAAATACAAGCAGAAGTACTTAGTGTAGTCCGGAATAAAAAAAGAAATTTAAATATTCTAAAGCGTTCTTTTATTCTTTTATTTTACAAAAAAATTATTTTACCAAAATTATGCATATTTTGCAGAGGAACGTATTGAACTTACATTTTAAAAATTCACTTCTAAAAGAAAGTGATCTATAATTCTTAGTGCTAAAATTCAAATAGATAAATAAAAATATCTTTTCAAGTTTGCTTCGGCCAGTCTCTCATTATTACAATCTTTATCAAATATTATGCCTATGTTCTATATCATATGTATCTCATTTATATATCCTTCCCTATCTTTTATCATAGACGGTGATCCAACCTATGCCAATGTTATTTGCTTTTTCTGCAAATCAGACCTTTCTAAATTTACTCCAAAATGTTCTGGGGGCTCTACCGTGGGAAGAGCACTTCTGCAGATGCCATTTTGATTTTAAACCCCCATCAATTTTATTCTGGAATGTTGCTGGTACCCCATCATATATGCAGGATACTACCCCTGTGGATGTCAGTTTTATTTGCCTCCTGGGTGAATTCGACTTCTTGATTAATTTTTAGCCAAAATGTCCCAGTTGTACTTTGTCCCCAACACCTGTATTCAACGGAGTTCGTATGCTAAATTTCATTTGAGACTGTTCCATTAATCAAGACGTCTACGAGTAACAAGATGAGAAATACATCTAAGACGATAAATGATTCAACAAACGATGAAAGAAAACTGAAAAAATCTATACGGCTGAGATGAAATTATTTTGCTTTAGTTCCTTTTCACAATGTTCTTTCACTTCTTTCTGTCTGTGATCAACGTCTAATAATAGTTTAAAGACAAAAGGCTTATTGTTGGTAATTCTAATTATTTTAATAATTTTTTTTTGTATTAAAAGAAATAATTTTACTTCAAAAATAAGTGTGTGTGTGTATATATATATATATATATACACTCCACTTTCCGCCTAAGTGTTTAAATGTATAACTTCTAAGATGTGTTGATTCGTAATTCTATCGGAAATGAGTTGATAAGCTGTTACATAATGATTTTTAATGAGGAAGTGGAATTCGTGATTTCGCCACTCCCTAACCACCAATTTAATCTTCTTGATATCCTAAACATTTGCTGTTAACCTTATTACAAATTTGATACACACGCACGTGCGTGTGTGTTTATTAACGATCTCTGACGACTTAAGTCTATTAGAATTTTTAATACGCTTCGTAAGCTGTTGAATTTGATGTCTCGATATTGGATCAAAATTAAGTAAGACTATCCGGACGTCATAATGTACATAGATAAATTCTGTAAACATCCAACCGATATCATTGCCAAAAAACGGTTGTCTAAAATTTGACCCTGTTGATGATGGCATTTATAGAATTGATTGATTTTAGCAGCATGCTAACTCGTCAAGAGTTAGATCATACAAAGAAATTAGGGAACCGCATTCATTGTAAATTTGTTTCCATTTTTTTTTTTTTTTTGTGTGTAGTTGTTTCTAAAGAGCATTTTATTCATTTGTTTATTTTTCATACGTTTATGTGAAATCAAGTAATACTGACTAACAGATCTATTTCACCTAGTGGACTTGGGAGTAATTGTAATGAAGAAGTATTTCACACTCTCTGTAACATATTGACCCCCGACCCGGCCGAGCTGTCAAGTGATAAATGCACCTGTGTAAATAACAGGTGCATCCGGTCGAAGATATCAGGGAATAACCTTGACTGTCGACGGGTTGAACTGAGTGCAAATTTGACGCTCACAAGAAGCAGGTGGATGTCGAACAATTATATAACCCGGTGCGACAGGAAGTTCAGATCAGTTGGAGATCAGAGTTTGAAGTCAGTGTTCCAGTTCGAGGAGTGAGAACCAGACCCAGCAGAGGCTGGGCCCCAAGTCCCCCGGTTGAGCAGCCCAGGAGAACGGGAAAGAAATGCTGCTATAGCCAGAAGAGTGGGGGTCAATATGCTGCAGTCTTTGTTCAATCTCCAACTCACCTCTCACACAAAAACCCTTTCGTAAACCTTTCGAATAAAGTGAGAGGTATATTTTTCTAAAGAACTGTGACCGCTCGTCTTTATTGTGTTGACTATGTTTCTGCACGCATATAAGTATCTTACATCTCTAGATTTCTAGAACTAGAAACTCTCGATCAGATGCAGTTTAATGTCCTACTCAGGACATCCCTTTGGGTAGATTACTCGTCTACTGGAGAGATTATCATCGAATTCTAAGCTCCTCATACCAGGCAACATGTTGTTTATAGAAACTTTATATTTTTAAATGTAATTTTTAAGCGAGTTGATGACATCATTTCTATTCAATCTCACAGACATTTTGCATTGTATAACATTTTACTGACTTTTGAATAGCTTAAAGAATCTGATAATTCCAGTTGGCTGGGGCGGCAGAATACAGCGACTGCATCTCTACAGAAGGTAAGACCACCACTCTCCAACGAGTCTCCAGTTTATGACTCTAAACAATCTGATGGTGAGGCTTCAGTAATACTGGAGCTTTGGGAAATACGGAGTAGCCTTTCATTGCCATCGCTTCCATTTCCACCCTGGCCCAGAGTGGTGGCACCTGATAGTCGTATCTATAGGTCAAACAGAACTGTTTGACATTCAAACTGTGCACTTATGCAAAACTGAAATGTTTGAAATGGAACTGTTTGATCATTTAACTGTGTGTAAAGAAATTACTGATGTTTGATTGAATTGTTAGTGAATCATTGCAATACTTGAAAACATTAAACTATGTGCAAACAAATAATTGATTATAAATCGAATTATTATTCGTATTAGATAGAAATAAGTGTCAACAGTTAACTGTGTGAAAAAAAATTAGTTCTCGTTTAAAAATACTATCTACAAAATATGTTTGGTTGGTTGGTTGGTTTGTTTTTATGGCATGTTAACCTTTCATTTAATGCCAAATCTCTTTTTGATACAAATAATCGGTTCTATTTCAAACAATTCAGTTCAGCATGAGTACATAGTTTAATTGTCAAAAACATTTTAAAAACAGTTAAATGTCAAAACAGTTCTATTCTAAAAAATCCAGTTTAAGATAAGTGCGCAGTTTAGATATAAAAAATTCTATTTTAAGTAATTTAATTTAGCATAAGTACGCAGATTAGTTCTATTTAAACCATAAATAGGGCCCTATCAGGTGCAACCACTCCAGGCCCGAGTGAACCTGGGAGCGATGGAAATGAAGAGGTGCACCACATTCCTCGAAGCTTCAGTATCACTGGAACCTCACCATCAGATTGTTTAGTGTCATATACTGGACACTCATTGGGGGATTCTTACCCCTCTGCAGAGGTGCAGTCGGTGTATTCTACAGTCCCAGCCGACTGGGCAATACACAAATTTAAATGTAAAAACAGTTTTATATCAGATAATTCAGTTTAGCATAAGTATGCAGTTAAAATGCAAAAACAGTAAACTCTCGAAACCACGATTTAGTTCTATTTTACCCATAGAGAGGACTCTTATCAGGTGCTACCACTCCGAGTCAGAGTGGACCTGAAAGCGATTACAATGAAGGGGTATTCCGCATTCCAAAAGCTCCTGCATTACTGAGACCTCACCATCAGATTGTTTAGTGTCATATCCAGTACACTCGTTGGGGTGGGATCTTACCCCTCCGCAGAGAAGCTGTCGCTGTATTTTACAGCCCCAGCTGACTGGGCAGAAAATGTTTCGAAATCATATATTTGATATATATGCATAAAGAGGATATGGCACTGAATAATCTATACAAGTTGATATGCCATAAAACTAAACCAATCAAGAATCTGATTATTTTAACAATTAGATTTACAAATAATTCTTGTATTTTGCATAATTAACTAATGGATGTTTGCGTAGAAGTTTTTCTACATAATATTTTACCGGATTGCACTCAAGTTTAGCTTGTCATCAATCTGATTAAATTGCAAACCGTCAACACATTAATATTCAGATCGGACTTAAAATCAAGAATGGCTTAAAGCACAGTTTCCCGCCAGACCACCTAATTTTATAAACGCTGAACCTGTAAATAACAACACATTCTCTCATTAAATGTATAACATGGATCTTAACTCTGTTCTTGGTATGGAAATTTACCATGTTTTTTGCTTAGATGTGGCACAAGGCCAATATGAAAGGGGCACCCAATGAGACTCGAACTCACTCGTGTAGGTTTGCTAGTCGAGCTTGATAACCATTACACCACCAGAGGCGCCTCTCTGTTCTTGGTATGGCACTAAACTTTATTCGGTGGCGAAGTACCGGGGCTTTTGGAAATGGGAAATCACATCTTTGTTTCAACTACTGCCAGATACACTTTAACCCAAAGTGCTAGTATCTGTAAGGATCTTATTTATGAGCAAATAGATCTGCTTGAAAATTAGACAGAAATTCTTGAAACTATAAAACTGTGCCAATACTTTTACGAAAAATAGTTTACTTAAAGCTATAATTGTTTATAAATGAATTATTAGATATAAATCTTTATTTTAAACATTATAATTGCTTGCAGAAAAGATTGACTTTGGCAATGAAGGACGCAACAAAGATTGGTATGCTGTAAAACCAACATATCAACCTACATATAAACTGTTAGGATGAATATCTTTTTTTATACATATTGAAATGTGTAATAGTAAAAATGACAGGTGGAAAGATGTGAGCTTTTGTTGTTAAGTAATCTTTATATTTGAGTGATTTTAACGGCTTGTCAACCCGTCTAGAGTAAGTTTATGTCTAGAGGTTAGAGAATAGTGTTTATTGTACATTTATATTTAGAATGTTCACGTGCTGTAAAATATTTTTGCACACAGTTTCAAGTAATTAATTCCATTTAATAATAATTTCTTTGCATACAGTTATATCCTTTCAAATGATGAAGAGTCCTGACCATTAGGAAACAATTATAGATTCAAGTAACCATTCTCTTACAAATAAGCGTTATATTGTGGACGGAACCCTTCTTAAACTAGTAGACAAATTCACTTATCTAGGAAGCAGCGTCGCATCAACCGAAAAGGACATCGACACGAGGTTAATGAAAACATGGACAGCTATCAATAGGCTATCGATTATATGGAAATCAGACCTAACCGATAAAATGAAACGCAGTTTCTTCCAGGCAGCGGTCGCATCGATACTGCTATATGGATGCACAACATGGACTCTAACAAAACGGCTGGAGAAGAAGCTAGACGGCAATTACACACGAATGCTGCAAGCAATCTTGGACAAGTCTTGACGGCAACACCCCACAAGACACCAACTGTACGGCCACCTACCTCCTATCACGAAAACTATTCAAGTTAGACGAACCAGACATACAGGACACAGCTGGAGAAGTAGGGACGAACTCATAAGGGATGTACTCTTGTGGACCCCCACACATGGCCGTGCAAAAGAAGGACGACCAGCACGAACATACATTCAGCAACTATGTGAGGATACGGGATGTTGTCCAGAAGACCTGCCTGAGGCGATGAACGATAGGGAAAAGTGGCGAGAGAGGGTCAGGGATATCCGTGCTACCAGCACGACATGATGATGATGAAGATTCCTATCTAATACAAATAATCTTCAAACAGACCTATTTGAACCATTCATGGAACCTTGACAATTATTGCCACTTCGGATCAGAATGGGCTTGGGAGTAATGGCAATGAAAAAATGACTCCATACTCTTCAGATTTCCAGAACAGGAGACTCACTAACAGATGCAGTTTAGTGTCATACACAGGATAACTCAGAAAAGGGGTATCTTACTCGCCACCTGTATGGGATATAGTCACCAATTGTAAGCCCCTCCGACGAAACAGTAATATATATATATATATATATATATATATATATATATATATATATATATTATTTATCTATTCTTGTAGCGGTCTTGAAAACTTGTCTGAGATGTAACCAAAGATTCGGTCCATCCAGGAAAGATACGATGGTATCAGCATGCAGTAGTTGACCTCCGATAACAGAAAATCTGTAGTTGAGAAAAATTCCAGGACGAAAAGACATGCTATTACCTTTCCTATAAACAGGTAAGTAGAGACGACTTACAGACTTTGAATAGAATTTTCTCTTTTCTTGTATATAAATGGAGATAAAGCTACATCATTGTAAATTTTCAGCAATTGCCTTCTCTAGCACACGCATGCGCAAATAAACGCTACAGTATTTATTTTAGAAATTTCTTTTTTATATATTGTTTTATATGGCTGTTTATGGCATAAACGACTATATTTATGGACAGCGTACGTAGATTGATTTTTTTTCGACTTGTACCTACTTCAATACGTTTAAACAGTTGTTTCTTGATATTACAACTTAGTATATGAAAAATATCTTCCATGTTCAATTAAATTACTTGCAGACAATACATTATCGAAATCCTACGGATGAAGATGTCTGACGATAAAGTGCGTAGAATAAGACGACTAGACTGAACGTAGATACAATCATTCCAATAGGCTAATTTGTAAGCTCTGATTTAGATATTATCTCTACGGATTATTTCTTTGCTTAGCTTAGTTCGACAAAGAACCAAATGTGAGTAAATCAGTGTTTGAATTATCTTCTTTTACTTAGGATTGAACTCTAACCACTGGTACCAACAAGAAATATACATTATATATCTAGAGATATGTTTAAAATTTGAAATAAGACCAAATCAACTAGAGAAGATACAACGGTTGGTGCAACGGTTATCGTCCAAAGGTTATCGTGCATTTCAAACCGCACAATTACCCTAAGGAAAGATTTGAATACAAAAATTCTTCCATCCATGGATAAAAAATTGGGCAGACTGAGATCTTTAACCTTGGTATGGCAACTGGTCTAAAAGAAAGAAAACTCAAAATTGTTGTATAGTAGCTCGAACCACGTGACTTCCGGTATTGCGGAAGTATAATAGACACCGTGTCTCTTAAGCTGGAGAGACAGAAGAAACAGAATCAGAAGCAGAGAGATAGTGCTGAAGGACGTCGGTCAGTAGTAAGACCAACTTCGGACGTAACACCATCAGCGTGCAAATTTTAATACTAGTCGAACTATACCACTTTAGTTAATAATCAACTCTGTTTCACTGTGTATCGTTTCCTTACTAGGATACAACGAAAATAAAAACTGATTTTGTGTCGCATCCTGCTCGTGGCAGAAAGGTTGGGTAAATCCAGTTTAATTCTATGCTCAGATATTTAGATTTTTTTTTTCAAGCTCTCACAAAATTCTTGTGTTCCTCGATGGAACAGAAGGAAAATTTTTATCATCGTCTCCATAGCTTTGAATTCCTTTAGTATTTAGTGTGCATGTTTCAACTTTTGATTCAAGACAGTAAACATACACAGAAAGGGAGAAAATGGTTATCAAACAGTCTAATTCTCTGAAGCTCAGGCAGAACGGGAAAATGGTATCCGTATGTAATTTCGATAATGATAGGGTTCGAGGTGATGCAATTGCTTATTCAATTTCGTGTAGGCTCAGAAAATATTTACAAAACAAAAAAAAAAAATGAAAATGAGATAAAAAATGTAAGCCAACAATAGAACACTGAAATTGAATAATGTCTTACATGTATTATGGCAAAAATCCATATTCCTTTTAAAAAATGCAATTTCTCTTAAACTTTATTTTCACGTGACCATCTATAGCTGTCGGTTTTCAGTTAGTCAGTAAAAGAATTATAATACTACTTGCCGTGAGGCTGAAAATCAATTGATTTCAATACTAAACAAGTTACTTTTTGTGCCAAAAATAATCCCTAAAGCTTTAAAATTTAAATGTGTTATTAGGAACGCATTTTCTTTCAGTTTACAGACGATACTTTATTTGCTTCGTAAAACTTATGATCACAATCTAAAATAATTTAGTTTCTGTCCCTGATTATCAAAAACACATTTTAATCATTTATAATGATAGATAAAATAATCTATTTTTTTATTTAATTTGGAGCCTATGAAAAACTTTTAAATAAAGAGATAAAACAAGCTATCATCTAGTTAGCAAAAGTGATTCGTCTCCATAGCTTTGAATTCCTTTAGAACGTATTTCATTTCATCTTGCTTAACTAATTCTACAAACAAAAATACGTCTTTTTACTCAACGATTGAGCAGCTTATACTGATATAGTATTCCTTGTTGTAGATTATTAAAACCTAGCATTAAACATTCATATATCATTTAAATATATCTTTTTTCTGCATGGTGACATACACTCATAAAATTCCTTTACACGCACAAAATATATCATCTAGTTTAAAACAATGCACATTTCTATTAACTATTTTTTAGTTATAACATATGGAGGCATATTAATGCTTAAACAAATATTACCTTTTTATCTAGAAAACTGATTGTAATTTTAGTTTATCTATAAACTTTTCTCTCAAGTTAAGGAAAAATTAATTAGATTGTGTTTGATATAATCATTGACACAATTTTTCTCTACAGTTATATATTTCTCTGTGGCGCCAGAGATTGGTGTGTAAATTTGGATAAAAGCTAGGATTTCAAATACTGATTTTTTTTATCAGGATACAGGCCGTCGATACTGACTTATTCTCATTCCTTATCTGTTCATATTTTGGGGCATATTTTGTAAATATCAAAATTTCCAGTACAGATACAATTCATGTTTTATTTGGCATTCATACTCGGAATTAATAAGTCTGTGGATAAGCTAAAATTCTTCGTTGTTCACTATTCCAAAATCGGACCCTTGTTATAGAAGAATACTTAACAAACTGGTCTTGAACAATAGGTATTATCCTCACCTTGTATCCGATATTAGCGCCTTTGTGTCAGTCTAAACTAAGCTAAACATTTTTTTTCCATTTCTCCTAGCTAAACGCTAACTAGAGAATGAAGATCTGTGAACTGGTCAAGTAAGATACTGTTTGTAATATTCTTAATTATCTCCACGTAAAGAACTTGTGTTATATTTGCCTCCTTGTGAGTATTTCAGATTTAAGGAGATAATTTTAGCAAGAGGAGAATTTTAGTTGCATATATAACTCGTAAAGAAAAATATATGACAATTCAAAATGAAGCGATAAAAAGTGGAATCAATATAAGGAGGACCTCTAAGAGCCATTAATCTAAATTGTTTTCAATAGTTTTCCTGATGTAGAACTATAGTTACTGAACTAGGCTTTCAAAATGCTGTTTGAATTTCATCTATTAATAATTTAAATAAAGTGGCATAAAAAATATCGAAACTGAATTTTTTTTAAATTTTAAGATTTAAAAGACTTTTACTCAGCTAAGCAACTTATATATTTACTCTTAAACTAATACACATATTGCTAGAACTAAACTAGTCATTCATAGTACAAATTGGTTAGAAATTATGAAAATATTTGATTTTCATAACCTCTAACAGCTCATTTTTTACCGTGACAGTAAACAAAGACTGAGGATATCACTAATATATGCGGTATATAAGTGGTGTCAAGCGTTACATGAACACTGCACAGCAGCGGAACGACTAAGAATGTGATATTAAGAGTTAGAGTAATATCTAGATATCGATGTCTCCGAGAAGAGTCAATGACAATTGCTAAAAATTAGACAATCCAATGTTTTACCAAATTGTCCTCAAATCTTACCTTCAAACCAAATACGATACTGCAGCTTCACACCCTAACAAAAAAAGAGTTTCAACGGTGCTTCGAACACTGAAAAACTTGCTGAAATAAGTATGTCTAAAGTTATGGGAACCATTTCGGGAACAAATAAACGTTTTCTTCGTCGTTTATTTTTATCTTGGAAATATAGCTTCATCTACGACAATCTGAATACATCTCGTTGATAGGTTTAATAATTAAATACAGTATAGAATTTAAAAACTCATAAAGGGTTTCTTTTTGTCTCCAAACGCCCGATTTCCTGCATTCATCCTCACTGAACAAATCATGCACCGATAAACATCCAGAAAACTCGTCATTTTTCCATCTGCCTAAACATTATTTCGAGACTTTTACCTGTTTATCGTCTAGTAAAATCTACAATAGCAACATTATTAATTTTTGCCTAGTTGTTGGTTGGTTGGTTGTTTGCCTTTTATTGCATATCAACTTTTGTAGGTTATTTAACGCTAAATCCATTTTTATGAAAATAGTTCTATTTCAAACAATACAGTTTAGGATAAGTACGCAGTTTAAGCGTAAGTACAGCTTAATTATGAGAAACATTTTTATTTCAAGCTATTCAGTTTAGTCAAGCAGTGCTAATTCAGATAATCCAGTTTAGTATCAGTACAGAGTTTGTTTGCACACAGTTAAATGTCAAAAACAGTTCCATTTCAAACAATTCAGTTTAGCATAAGCACGCAGTTTTAAATGTAAATAGGGTTTGTCAAAAACATTTCTATTTCAAGCTATTCAGTTTAGTCAAACAATTCTAATTCAAACAATTCAGTTTAGCATAAGTATGCAGTTAGTTCTATTTAACCCATAGATAGGGCCTTATCAAGTGCTACCTTTCCAAGCCAGAGTGGACCTGACAGCAATGGCAATGAATGGGTATTCCACATTCCCCAAAGCTCTGGTATAACTGGAACCCCACCATCAGATTGTTTAGTGTCGTATCCAGGACACTCGTTGGGAGGGGTCTTTACTCCTCTGCAGAGGTGCAGTCGGTGTATTCTACTGTCCCAGCCGACTGGGCTATTGCAAGTGAAACAAGTCTAGAATTTTTGTGTACCTGGTGAGAACCGAACACTCTAACCATGGTCTAATAATCTAGCTTGATAACCATTACACTGCGTAAGGTGTCCGCAAAGGGAACAAATATATCATCGTTTATAGTCGTATCTTAAGGTTTATTTTGCTCACCTGCAAATCACTGGGAATATTTCTAATAACAAAACAGTTTGGACTCTACTAAAGCTGCAGCCTCGTAAAACGTGTCCACTTCATAATATTTTTCATCAAATGAACATAAAATCTGAGCAGCAATAACTTTGGTGAAAGTCCACCATATTCTTCTGCTTAATTCTAGTCTCTTCTACTGCATGTTTTTCCTGTCAAGCAATAGCGGAAATTGTTTTGGGTTTCCGCCATAACCCTTGTTTTTCCTGCCAATGATACAGCCTGCGTAAAAAGTAAGTACTTTGTATTCCGAAAAGTCTGAATATCATGATCCAAATGAATTTCATGATTCCCTTGACCTTTTTACTCACATAGATTTCTTAAAGCTATCTTTAATATAGTTATCTTCATCATCGAATCTACATGAAATGGCCAGTTTTACTGGAAGTCAAGTGACATCAAATCACTCCAGTGTTTTGTTTTTTTTTTGTTACCCTTATCCTATTCATCATTGATGTGAATTAACTAGTTTTTTTATGTGGGTAATATTATTTTAGTTTTCTTTGAAAGACATGTAATGCTTCAATTATTAAAGACAGTGAACCTTTTTCAAAATCCAGTTTCGTGACAAAGTCACTCTTATTAAAATACTAATCTCAGTAAGGACTACATTTGTTGCGTTTGATGGGTTTCAATGGTTGATCGAATGACAAGTGTACCAAGTAAAAAATCACTTGACACTGTTTTCGTGCTGATTTTAGTAATTTGTTCATCTACAGATTGAAAAGTAACTCCCTATTCTAAAATAAAATTCATTTGTAAAATTATAGTTAAGAAATAAATAAGAATTTTTAGATAGGGAATTATTTTTCAATCACCATGTATATTGTTTGATAATGATATATAACACGGCAAACAATGGTTCATTGCAGTGAGATTTAAGTTAACACAATAGTTACAGTGTTCTAAATTAAGAGACTTACAATTCCATTTGCCATATAGTAAAAGGAATTTGAAATGTGCACTCGCACTTATACTGATCGTTATAATTTCTTAAAGAAGATGACTATTCAATAGTATTTCAGATTATTCATTTTCAATTAATTATAAATACGTTGAGTATGGTATGATCTGATACCAATTTAACAGCTTTTAGAAAAAGGTACTCGTCATATAGGGGATTTTGCTATTTCACCGAACTATAGTTAAGATAAAAGTCGAGAAGAAAGACAAAAACATGGATGGTGCCAGAGAACTGAAAAACTTGCGGAAAGTGAAAGCGTACATAACAAAAACTGTAATTGGAACCCTTTCAATAGATCCGAAAGGCCCGGAAAATTGCGGGTGAAATGGAGATCAGAAGAAGAATCGAGACTTTATAGACCACAGTACTGTTAAAATCGGCTCGAATACTGGGTGAGAGACATTGTCATCATTTTAAAATATTAATTTCAAGTTTTGTCTACTGTGCAGCAAACTAAAGTCATTTGGGCACTGTCTATAGAAAAAGCAGCACTATGATGCAACTTACTCCTCTAGAAATTTGGAAATGGTATGCTATACTACTTGGCATTCACGACGGAAAGTACAATACAGTTTTCAGAGTTTGGGCGTCAATCTGAGGAAAGAACAAAGGATGGGAAACTAGTTGGATGAGTTCATTGAGGATTATGAAGGTACGGCAGCTCGGAAGCCTCATTTGGATCGTTTTCGTAAGAAAAGAACTCTCGAATTTGTTAGTGAAATCCAGGCGATAATTGACAGCGATCCCAGCAAGTCGATCAGGTGCATAGCCGGAGATAGGAATGTCGGAATTTCTTTTCTGGCAGGTAGAGCAGAAACACATTCAGTATTTCTCACACAAGATGAGAAAGGGCCGATTTTTCTCACGGGCCATGAAGGACAATCAGAAAGACCACACAGCAAAGCCTTTGAACTAACTCCTACATCCTCTTCAACTCAACATGCTTTGTTTTTTATCAGATGAGAAACATATCTGCTAGAATCAGATAGTGACAAGATGTATAGATATTTATGAAAACCAAACACCCATTCCACATCATAGGTTTTGGGGTAGCTAACGATGACCCACGAGACCTCACTCAATACAGAGGCCTACATTAAGTATCTGAAGGAGATAGTACTTGTCTAGATCGAGAGGGTGGCTGCTGGAAAATCAAACAAAAGAACATAGTATGGGCGGTCAGAAAATTTCTCCGACCATATCACCCCAAAGATCTGGTCACGTAACTCCCCAGATTCGAATCTCCTTATATATGGGATAAGATTGAGCGAGAAACCAACACAAAAGATGAACTGAAGGCAAAGATAACGGTAGCATTTAACAATTTAAACAAAGAGACTGTCGGAAAGACTTGCAGGAAATTCCGAAGTCATCTGGATGCTGTGTTTAAAACCATTGGTAATTTCTTTGACTTGATTCAATCCATGGAATTTTTTTAAAATCTTATAAAATGAGATATCAGTGTTATTTTGCGTAATTTGGACGACAATTTACCGATCGCACTCTATACCTAAAAGAGTTCTGGAGACCCGAAAAAAGGTGCAGTCACTCTTCAGTTAAAATTGGTGAGAAAAACCCGCAAGGAGTAAAATGATTTGCACATCAGATGACAGGACTGTGCAGAGGAAATCTAAAGAGGGAAACGACAATCGCTTTTAATAGCATTTCAAAATAACGCCAACAGATTTAATGATTTAAAACCGAGAATAGATATGACTCAGGAGATAAGTCAGTGAAAACCGGAAAGAAAAAAATGAAAACTCTACAGCAGAAATTTAACCAAAGGAATAAATATCTAGGAAGTTTCTCTTGTAATATAATCTGGACCCTTCTTAGAATGAACCAGAAAAGAACTCCGAAATATGGATCATAGAAAAAGGAAACTGATGACGATACACAAGGTATTACATCGATATTATGAGTCAAGAAATGGAGGAAGTGGAATCACTAGCACTAAGGATGGCGAGGATATAGCAATGCTGAAACTTAAGAATATACAAAAAACTGCAAAGAAAAAAGCCAATAACATCAATATAAACACAAATAACTTAAGGACAAGCAGAAAAACATCAATCAAAACATCTCATAAACGAAAATAGAAAGAAAAGCAACTGTATAGATACTTCAAATGACAATTGTATAGATACTTCAAATGACAAACTAATGAAATTGTGCATGAGATGACTAGGGCATGGCTAAGAAGCCAGATGAGAAAAATTGAATCTCTTTTAATAGCAGCACAAAATAATGCTATAAAAACAAATTATGTCAAAGCCAAAATTGATAATATACACTTGGTATTCTTTTGTGCATTATATAGTGATAGATGAAACGGGTAATTGCATTAGTGAATGCAAAAAACTTGCGCAAAAGGAACATAAGTGTATACAAGACGTGATGAGAAAACTTATCTACTGGCATTTATATAAAGATACTAAAATTTGGCCATGCTGGCAAATAGTGTACGGACAAGTTATATATCTTAGAAAATGACTTACAAAATCTTACATTTATCAAGTCTATACAGGGACTGAGTCAATTCTCTGAGAGATATATAATTCATAAATTCTCGCCAAAAGTTGAGACCTAATGTTTATTAACAAGAAAGAATTTGTCATTTAGCGGATTTTACCGTTCCTGCTGACCATCGAGTGAAAATAAGAAAACAAAAAATAAACAAATAGATGGACCTTGCCAGAGAGCTGAAAATGCCGTGGATTATGATGGTGTTATCAATTGTAGTTGGTGTCCTTAAAAGAGTTCGTAAAGACCTGGAAAACATAATGGAGGAAGTGGAGATGAGTGCAAAATTTGAGAACATCAAGATCCAGCACTGTTAAAATGAGCAAAAATTCTTCGAAGAGTCTAAGAGATCTGAGAGACTTGCTGTCATTCAAACTTCAGTGAAGAGCCACCATTTAAAACTGGTGTGAAAAACTCACATAGAGATGATGATGACGATAATGTGGTTTTTATTATCATTATTATTGTACTCTGTTTAGAAATTAGTTTTCATTTATGTGAGACAGACAGATTCTGTAAAAAAAATCTCCTTCAGAATTAGGTTCGTGTAACATAACTATATTTTGAATTTTTTTTGTATCTCTGTTTATTTTATTTCTTTCCTGAGGATTTTTACATAACTTCCCATGTCTTTCGTATGTATTGAAAGAAAACATTAGAATATTACAAAAGAACGTCTTCAGTTAGAATATTCAACTTAGGACTATTATTATTATTCATTTTTAACAATCAAATTTAAGTCTTTCCTGTTCCTAAGTTTTTGAAAACTTTCATTACCATTGTACTATATATATAATATATATTACAGGGTGAGTGAAAAGTAACTCAATTTTGAATTATATAAAATATACTTTCAGGTAACTATTATTGTTAGAAAATAAATTACAAAAATTTGGAATCGGGAGTTACTTTTCAGTCACCCAGTATATAACATTTTACGATTTAGTTTGACAACTTGTTTCATACCATTACATTTTAAAATAAATTTTAAAATATTTTAAATTGTTATGATATAAAAGACACTTTCATAAACCAGGCTCTAAATATAATCTGTATTACACTACACACGTAAAAGTATCGTTATAATAGATATATACACATTTCTTATCTTTACTCAAACATTGAAACAATGCATCCAAAGAATATGTTTGATTCAGAATTGCCATATCAGCCTTAGCTTTCGAGAGATCACTGTAAATATGAAGTTATCAAAGATGACCATGGAATAAATGCTGATAAATTACAATGAGCTGAAGAACAGAGGAGGGAATAAGATCAGTTGGGAAGAAGACAGGAACAAGGATGAAGAAAATAGAAACGAGTCTTTTAACATCAAGAAAACGAGTCATGGCAAAGAAAGAGACGGCCAAGTTTTATGGAAAGAACGCTTCATAAAACCTAATACATTGTCATCATCATTATCATTAAGACGTGCCGACAGCACATATTCTCTTGATTCTATCTTGCATTACATCCCAATTGACCATCGCACTTGGTAAGTCCTTTAGACGCCACCCAATGTCCGCATAGAGCTGAGGAATGTAAGATTGTGTTCGTCGGCTGACACGTGTGTCCATGTGTAGCAGTTTATTGGCGAATATCACTTATGAGTTGGTCCTTACATCTTCAACAGTGCCAAGTAAGTTCTACCCACCTTTCTTTGATGGTTTATGAGATGGGAGGTAAATAGCCGCACAACTGCTGTTTTGTTGAGTGCTATTTCTTAACAGCACGCAGCATCTTTGTCTAGTATCCATCTAGATTTTTCTCCAAGTATTTCGTTAACGTCTAAGTAGTTCAACCATATAGTAGTACTGACACGGCTACAGCTTTAAAGAATCCCATTTTATTCTATCAGTGAGTTCAGATTTACATGAGGTTGTTAAACTGTCAATAGAAGTCTGTTCTGTCTATGAGTGTGTTGACATTGATTTCAGTAGATGAGATATTGCTGAATAAGTAAAAGTAAAGTTGGCAACCGTAGTCGAGGGTGGCCCGAAAACTCCCTTTTCATTAGCTACGACACCAATGTGTATGACGAGGGTGCTACTCCTTTCCCTGGATTGCTCCACTTTACCCTTGATCCCTTCTTTATAATGTTGAGTGTTAAGCAGGGAGGCATCACGTGAAGCACCTTAAAATCAAATGAGCACATTAACAAAGAAATACGAAACGGAAGATTGGAGAATATTAAAAGATAGCTTATAAATCCTGTTGACCTGTTAAATTTTCTACTCATTGAGAAACTTTAAGTTTAATAGACCCGATGGATAGCGTACTAGGTCGACAAAGTGTGACCTCTTTTTTGTTCTCAAATAAAGATAAATAGAATGAAAGGGGTGAAGAATTATGATATTGTATTAGAAACTTGTCGCTTTATAGTCAGGATGTCAGAACATAGTAATCTACGAAGATCTTCGGAGAATAATGTCCTCGTACACATAAGAGGAAAAGAGAAATGATTTCATTCAGTAACAGGTAAACAGCAGCCCTTGTGTTGCCTGAACTATGAAAGAATAAATCCTTGAGGCAGATATAATAGTTCCAAAATAGCGAGTATGAAGCTTAGATTAAAAGTTTAATAGACTACATGACAGAACGCATCAGTGACCGTCCAGAAAAAATAGGTTCAACTATGGGAACGTACACTAGATGTCAAAAGAAAACTATAGGAAAAACAAAAAAATATATCTTTATAATTTAGTTTTATTTTATAACCTCCTAAGGTACCATACATTTGAAAAATTAAAGTGATTTAGTCTTCTTTATATTTGATAAAAAAAGGTCTCTGATTTAGATTTGAAATGTTTGAAGATATTTTACTTTATTTTGAATATATTGAAACAAATTACCTGAGAAGAAATGTCAAAGCAAAACAAAGTGTTAAACATGAGTTTTAGATATCATGCAGAACAAACCAGCGTGTTTGGTACGCCTCTCCAGTTGTTGGGTCACACTTCGGCCGACCGTGTTGTGAGCTGCACGGTTCTGATCAGGTGTGCCTCATCACTGGAGATACCTCTGGCCTCAGGGGGCCGGTCCCCAGGCTTTAATTCTCTTCGGAGGGGTTGGGTTTATCGCCTGGTGCCTGAGGCGCTCCTCTTTAGGGGAATGCCGGCGGCGTCCGAGGCATTTTCGAAAATGCCGCGTGCGTATGGGCTACGGGCCTGCACTCAGACCCACCTTAAAAAGGCCTTGTGCCATACTCGTCCGGTTGGTGGGCCGGAAGACAAATAACAGAACTCCCCATCACAGTTTAATGATTCTTGTGTCGTCTTTATGAAAAAGTTGGGAGTTGTTATACATAAACTCAGCGGTCGACTTGTTTACTTAGGAAAAGATCATTTTTATTGCAGTGCATCATTCATTTACTTGTTCTGTTTCTGCTAAATCTTTCTACAAATTCTTTTATTTTCTTCTATTTGTCATGTTTTGATGTCTTGCAAGTTATCAAGTACGTTTGTATATTTTTTTACGATTCTTTAAGCTCGTATTCCTACTTAAGATTCACTAACCATCCCCGAAGATGCTTGCACCTATTGGATCATTACGATACTTCTAACATAACTGTTATTGTTATAAGAAATGAACTCGGTTATTGGGATGCCCACTTGAAGAATGACTAGGGGTAGTTTATGTTGACAAGGAAAGATAGAAACCAAACTATTTTAACGAAATAATTCTGATGAACGTGGGTCATTCCATAAATAAGGTGAATTTTGTTTACAGAGTTGAAAATAGGAAGCACTTTTTGTAGTTGCCCTATTTTTTAAGGAAATCTGTAATGATAGATCTTTTCATGTTCCAGAAGACTGTAAGCATCACCTTCTTTACTGACCTTTGCATCCGGAACTTTCTATTTACCGGAGAGTCAGTATGTTTCCATTCCATAGACGATTTTTTCGACTCGCTCATCGTGGAAAACTCAGGTTTAGCTCATTCGTAAACAATTTTTTAAAAATGATTCTCCGTATACATCATACAATCTGTGACTTATTTATTGAATGACCCTCGTTTTTTAATAAGAGTCTATGGGCATTTAAAATGAGCTGTGTCAATGCACCAAAGAAAAGGGTTTTAATGGCAAAGAAAAAATCTTTCAAAAATCCTATTTGCACACACTTTCTTGTTTTCCATCTTATGTAAATATATTGAGTTTTTTTATATAATTTACAAGTGAATATGAGGTGTGTGGGTTGACTGTTATCGTCTTAAGAAATGCAAATAGGGAACCGTGTTCAAATTCTCGATGGAGGTTTTTGCGTTTCACTTCGGGCTTATATATTTAGGAAAGGCATTAATCTATCTCTTAGCCCACTCGACTGGGGCTGTAAAATACGTCAACTGAAACCCTCCCTCGAGTTTCCTGGGTATGACTCTAAACTATTTAATCTTGAAGCTCCGGTCCTTAAGCGTTGTGGAATGGGGAACACCTCTTCACTCCCTTTACTTCCCGGTCCCCTGGGACCCAGCCTTGTAGAACCTGTTTTAGTCTGATCTATTGGTAAAAGAGAAATATTTAATCATTTTCTATGCTTAAAACCATTTAACTCTGAGGAAAGAAATGAGCCCTGACGTGTTTAAAAATGGTTACTTACAAACTATTCGTTTAAAAATCATATATATTTAATGCATATGTATGAAGAGGATTTGGTATTAAATAACCCACAAGGATTGATATGCCGTATCCCTCCCTCATAGGTAGGGATAAATTGTAAGACAGACGAGTTTCTTTAGCCTGGGTACGGCAACTGGTCGAAGAGAGGGAAAAGTCTGAATTCAAACCAGCACTACTTCATTGAAAAATTGACCTTATGTTGCATCTTGGACGTATCGAAGGGGTTAGGTAAATATATACTCATGAATACCCAGGAGGTGCTTGTGGCGTAATTGTTTTATCGTAGGAATTGAACTTGGTTCGGATCTAATGTTTCCTTCGTGTTTATACCTTTGTGTAAGATATAAATCCATATCTTCTTGCTACTTCCAGCTCTCGGTAAATAGTTGGGCAGACAAGGTTCTATAGCCCTGTTTGGCAACCTGTCGAGAAGAAAAAGTAAACTCCGAATCCAAAGTGTAAATTCGTATTTTTAGTCTGTACAAACCAGTAAAAAGTTGAACAAAAGCTAAATGTAGATTAACGGCTAAAACTTCTAAAAAGTCAGTGCATATCATATTTAATATAATGGCCGAGGGATTTCGTTTTATACCTTTGGGTTTAGTTAGGCTGGGAACCTTTCGGCTCAGCACATGCGTTAGTTCGGTGTAAACTTGAGTGCGGGTGTTAACGCGCGTGCGAGGAGGATGTGTCGTTCATAGATGTCAAAATAAAAATCCGATAGAAAGGTTGACCAGCGGATGTGAATGACGTCATGCACCGGAAGCGCGCGCGCGGAGGATTTTAGGGATTTTTAAAAAAGTCAGTCAGTTAGTTGAGTTGAGACCTGCCTCGGGAGAAGACGGTTGACTTTTGCTGGCTTGCGGAGGCCATTGCGACGGGTGCGCACGAGATGGGGAGTGGATGACAAAGCCAGAATAGAAAGAATGTGTCTCTCCTTATGTCGAAGAACCTTTAAACTCCAAGGTAATAAAAAGTTTCGTGCCTGAACTAAGAAGTCGTAAGTGTTTTTCGTGTTTCGAGATTCCTATGTTCTATGATATAGATATATGAACATTTTATGTACGTTTCACATATCCATATCTGGATATGCTACACATAGAGGAAAACATTTTCTAGAAATTTGTCAGCCCAGTTGACTGGGTCAGTAGAATACACTGATACATCTCTGCAGAGGCAAGACCCTCCCCCAACGTGTGTCCTGGATATAACACTAAAGAATCTGAGGATGAGGCTCCATTCCTGGATCTTTGAGGAATGTTGAGTACTCCTTCACTGCTATTACTCCCAGCGGAAGCACTTCGTAGGATCCCATCTATGTTCTAAATAGAAGTGTTTGTCTGTGTGTAAACAAATGACTGATGTTAAATTGAACTGTTAGTGTTACATAGCGATGCCTGAAACCATCTGTGTGCTAGTAAAACTATTGATGTTAGATCGCAATACTTGAAGCAATTTAACTGTGTGCAAACAAATGATGAATACTAAATAAAATTATTTGTGTCAGATAAGAATACTCGAAACCATGTAACTGTGCGCAAAAACTGAATTATTGGTATTGTTTAGTGATACTTGGAGACATTTAACTTTGCGCAAATGAATGAATAGAGTTGAATTGAATTATTAGCGTTAAATAGCAATACTTGGAACCATTTGAGTGCATATAAAATTTAGTGTGTGAAAACTTGAAATGACTGAGTACAAAAATGATTAATATTAGAATTATTAGTGTTTGGTAGAAATACTTAAAATCGTTTGTGTTCTGGTTCGTTTTGGAATGTTACCTAGAAGCTTTTAAATCATATGCATTCACACATATATATATATATATATATATATATATATATATATATATATATAAAAGAGGATTTGACATTATATATATATAATGCCATAAAACCCAACAAACAAGAATTTTGAAATCCAAAGTTAGGAATGCAAGTTATATACAAATAATTATGGTGTATATATATAATATATATATATATATATATATATATATATTCTATGTTAGCTCTATCAGATTTGTTCTGGGTCACCTTCATCAGAACATCTCTGCATCGTTGATTAGCAATTTTTATTTATTTATTTATTTGTGACAGTGGTAAACAGCTAGACCATCATTATAACGTACTTCACAGGAAATAAGCCTGCCCTTGGCCTGTGGTTTTATAAACTTGCGTTGTTCTTGAAAACATTGAATGGACATCGGTCGTCATGTTAATATCTGCGTAAGAACTGCATGATTGCTAAAAATACCATTTTTATTCTCTTCATTATTTTTCCTTCATATTGTGTTTATCACAGGTGTCTGCATGGGAGTTAAGAGAAAGCAAGCTTCTTCAAATCTCTAGCACTTTCCTCAATATTATTGCTGATCTTTGAATATTCTAAATCCTTTGTGCGCCCTAAAATATGCTTGGATAAAAAAATTTGACTACTGTTATCTTATACGAAAATCAATATTTTTATCAATTTAATATATCAATGAGTAACAAACACGATCATCTTGGACGGATTGATCTATTTCAAAAGCATGTTATCCGTTGTTTGTAATTAAACTTTAAAAAAATATATCAAAGTTATTCCTCTTGAAAGATAGAAAAGAAACTGTCTCCCTTGAATTGTGCATTGTAGGATTGTAGGGACCGGAAGAACGGATACACGTGAGGAATACAAACTGACTTAAAATCCGCCATGATACTTGGTAGGTGTACATTTGACTTGTGCTCACAGTTAAAATAGCTTCTTTTCCTGGTCAGTAGATGCATGTTCTTATCTTTGGGTAAATAAATCTAATTGTTTTTGTTTTTTTGTTCGTTTGCTTTTTTGTGGGGGTCACTACAAGGCTGTCAGTTTTGTTTGCATATTTTCTTTGTTCCTGTTATTCGGGAAGATTAGGGAATCCTGTTCATTGTACATTCATATTTGCATTTTCGTGTTCTTGCTTCTTAAGAGTTTTTTTTTTGTCTTTTTTTTTTGTACACGGTTCTATCGATTACAAATAATTTTCAAACAAATCTATTTGACCATAGATAGGACCCTAGTGGGTAACACCACCCAGGTCAGAGTGATCCTGGAAGTATTGGCCAAGGAAGTGTACTCTACACTCATCCCTAGAACTGAAACCTCGCTATCTGATGCAGTTTAGTGTCATACCTAGAAAATTTTGGGAGAGGGAGAGTTTTACCCTCCTGCAAGGGGTACACTCACCATGTTCTAAGCCACACCGTGAGGGTGGTTATAATCTTACATTAAAATGAATATTTTTCATTAATATACCATATAAATAAGTAGTAACCAACAATATCAATTTCGCATTTTAAACAAAATTCTGTCGAAGATAAATGTTTTTAAATGACGTATTTAAAAAAAAAAAGAATTCGAGCAAATAAGTTACAGGTTCAGTTTCCTTGAATATCAAAGAGCGAAAATGTTACACATTCAGTTTATTAAAACATCAATCAGCATGATGTATATCTAAGCTCAATTGCTAATTAGAATAATTACTGGTGGAATTAATGATAACATTAATTAAAGATTAAATTAAATGCATCTTATGACCTCCGAAATGTTAACTGAATTTTTCGAGTGTTTGTGTTTACAAATAACCTCCGAGCATAATTTGCCAAATAAAATTTAACATATTTGAAAAAAACAGTTGATAGCATCGAATTGTATTAATTTCGGTTTAAGTTATTAAATTATTTTTGTTGATTTCATCATTCAAGAAGCTATAAGTAATTAATCAAAGTAAAACAGAAGTTTTTTTTAAATACTGTGGGCAAAATATATCGAAAGATTCTATGCTTGTTTGTTTGCTTTCTCTTTCACCAAATCTGCTTTGACTGTGAGCTAGAAATGACTGATAGTAAATTAGGTAATTAGTGTTAGATAGCAATACTTGAAACCATTTAATTGGGAGCAAACAAATGTGCTCTGGCTTGTTTAAAAATATCTTTACCTTCAAACTATTCGTTGCAAATTTTATATATACATATATGCACACACACACACACACACACACACACACACACACACAGAGGATTCGGCATTAAATAATCTGCCATAAAACTTAAACAAATCAGCAGTAGCAGTTGCCCCAGCTGGATACTTTGCGTCTTCTGACTTTAGACTTTTCCTCGGTTCACTTCATGTTTGGTCTTAAAGTGTCATATCATTTTACCGTTGAATGAGATTATTGCCGACTGAATTTTGCTTATCAAGGGTACAGATTTTTAAATGGCGAATGTTAGTGATCATTACAATAGGCATACATTGACTGAGATTCCCTAAGGTGCTGTTATATCCAACTGAAATAATAGATAATACGTTAAATTTGATAAAGATATTTTCAATTTTGCACGCAGTAATCTTCATTGCGTACTTTCCTTTTTAGGAATACACTCCTCTGATCTCAAATCTTCAAGGAATTATTTGTATGAATTATTTCACAACGAGCAGTCCTTGCTTTATTGTTTATATATTCGTTGACACCAGTAGATTTCACAGTATGAGTAGTTATGAAGAATAGAAACAAAGAACAGTAATAAAGAAAATACATGTCAAAAAGGAAAGGTGGATGACAATATCTTATCTAAAATGGATAATTATTTATCGATTTCAGAAATTAATGACTCATTTGAATGATTTACATTGGTATATAAATAAATCCGTAGTCTAACCAACCCCTAAAGTATTACTTCCAGCTCATTTCTACG
This sequence comes from Sepioteuthis lessoniana, assembly GCA_963585895.1. Lineage (NCBI taxonomy): Eukaryota > Metazoa > Mollusca > Cephalopoda > Myopsida > Loliginidae > Sepioteuthis > Sepioteuthis lessoniana. Next base: position 77,964,437 of record OY757916.1, on the reverse strand, counting down.
AAATTGTCAACAGATACGAGAGGCGCGATTTTACAATAAGACAGAACAAGTTTTCAGCAAGAAAATGCTTTTTTAAAAAATGTATTAACTACCATTGGTTATACAGTTTCGCCTGCTATGAACAAGAATCTGTACTTGCAGCAGCGGAGGTGACCCCTTTTTTACAGCAGCTATGACGAGCGTTGTTGTCAGGAAAAATGTTGACAGCATCGTCCATCTTTAGTCGACCCAACTTCCCTTTTACTGATTATGGCACTTTTCCTTGCGTGAATTTATAATTGTATTGAACACGGTGTGTCTCTCGCTACTGAAACGCATAATTCATCACCTACCTCATTAAGCTTACAATTTGGTAATCATGTGCATTCAACAAGGGTTAATGCTTGTCAAGGAATTCTGTGACACAGCTTCATTTTTATATTTGAAACCATTTTGCGGAGCTATCGCTCAATTATTATCTATAACAAAACCAAAATATGGGTTATTAGCGGGTAAGGTCCAACCTTTACAATCATGCCACCATTATCTGCTTCAGATGCAATGAGACAAGATAATAAAATAGAAGGCGCTACTATCGGAGCAACCCACCACACACACTAACGCTGAATAGACTCGTTCATTTGCAGCGAAGATGCATCACCAATGTTGGTGACTTTGGGCGGGAAATGTTTTGTTGTAGAAAATTTAATCTATCCAAAAGTAATATTGTGTTCCTTAGATTTATAGAAGTTTCCGTGGAAATAATTAGGTTTTATTTTCGAAGTGTCCCGCGTATATTATGCCAGAAAGATTTAATTTTCAGCATAAACCCCCTTGAGAGTGCACTTCATTCAGAAGTGAATTTTAACAACACAGAGCTACTGTTATGCAGGAGTGATTTGCTAATGTTCTCACACACAAACTCTCTTCTTCGTCAAGCATTGTGACAGGTCATGGACGAAACCTTTTTCCAAACATGAGATAAGAGATAAAGAAAAAGGTTGTGGATTTATTCCTCTTCAGTTTTTCATTACTTTGTAAGTATCCACAGACGAAATTGGAACCTGTTTTGTCAATTTCGTAACGATAACTGTCTCGCTACCTCATTCTCCCTAACTAACATAACCAGTGCGTTGATAATTCGAACTGAGGAGTAATTGAGGATCGACTGTTAAGTATTTATTACCTTTAAGTAAACCTTTCTTGCATTTTCAGACGGTGAATGGCTCACGATTACACAATAGATGAATTTTCATAAGTAGACTTGCGTTTTGTTTTGTTTTTTTTGTGTGTGTGTGTTTTTTTGTTTTTTTATAACTATTATCCAGCCATTCCCTTCGTTCAATGATTTGCAGTATTAGTTTTGCTTTGTACAACTTTTCTCCCTAAACATGCTTCTTGCAATCCAGAGTAAGGAAAAAAACAGCCTTAAATCAACAGTGTTTGATATAATGCAATAAAACAAAAAATCATGGCAAAAATAAAAGAACGGGAAAAACAACTATTGATCTTCTTGATGTTTTTATTATTATTATTATTGACGATCCTTTAAAAGAAAGAAGTTAAAAACGGTAGAAGAAAGAAACGAATAAAACGTACCGAAAAAGTATCTGTAAGAAAATAAAGTGTAAATTAAACTTATGGCGTTTTTTGTCTCTCGTGAGTCGACAGTTTTAACAGTGGAGCGGCATGTCAAGCCAGGGAAGCCATTGTTTTCATTTAACCTGTGGGCGTCCTTGGCCACGAGTCACATGATATTTCTCGCCGTAAATCTCGCTGGTAAACATCGTGTTATAGAGACGCGCAATTCTGAGCAATTCTCACCGTTTTGCTATGCGCAAACACATTTGTGCTATACAATTAAAAAAAAAGAAAAAAAGAAAAATACAGGAAATAATACGATTAAACAACAAATTGAATTTTGCTTGTGACATGTTGGGTAGACCTCCATAAAAGATGAGAAAATGAACAACTCCTCACAAAGACACATCGATCAAGTGATATATCAGTTTTCTTAATTTGTTTTGTTTTTTTTAATTCATTTTTTGAGTTAGAGAAGCCGACGAAGAATATTGAATGATACTTTAACCAGTTCAGTTAAAACATCTGGCTTAAATATATGGATAGTTAACTAGAAAGATTGATTTTAACGGTATGCCACCTTGTTTCGGGTTATTTTATGCCTAAACATTAGGGAATCGCGTTCATTGTACATGTAGAGTTTTTGTTGAGTTATGATATCAAATATTCATATCTAATACAAACTATTTGCACACAATTATATGGTTTCAAGTATTCTTTTACAATACTAATAATTTATACACAATTACATGGCTTCAATCAATTATTTTTCTGTTATAATAGTCATTTGTTAAACATACAATTATATGGTTGGTTTCTTTGTTTAATAGCATACCAATCATCGTGGGTCATTAAATACCAAAGCCATCCTTGTGGTGTTATTCAATCCTTAACTTAGGTGATCAGAGGAGTTCATATCTTTGCGAAAGGTATGAGTCCAAAAGTGAACATAATAACGCGACTAGAGTTCGGACTCACTTAATATCATGCCGCAGTCCAACACTAAAGCCACCACGCTACGTGGAATTTCCCAGTTATATGATATCAAGTTGCTAATATTAATATATAACAAAACTATTCTTAACGCAAATAATTTTCGGTTATATGGCACCTAGTATTTCAATCAAATACGAACAATTTTTAATTATATATATTTGATCCACTGATAGGACCCTACCAGGTACTACACCTCCGGGTCAGAGTGAACCTGGGAGTAATAGCACTGAAGAGAGAGACTAAACTGTCATGAGCTTCAGAACTGGATCCACTTCATCAGATGAAGTTTATGGTCATAGTCAGGACACTATCCTTAAAAAGGTTTTCTTGCTCCACTGAAGGAGGATATATTGAGCATATTCTAAACCACGCTAACAGAGCATGAATGTGGTTGTGGAAAACACACAATTTTCGGGTACAAATTGAATAAAACATTACACTTTGAAAAGAAGCTTAAGCAATTTTCAAAAATTTTATTGTGTGCTTTGATTGTAGCTCAATTTAGTTTTATGATTGTAAATCAATATTCCTTTAAGATCATCTGATAATTAGGAAAGAGAAGTAAAACAAATAAAAAATATGGTCGCTGAAATAATCCCAGTATTCAACTGTTTTCAATTTGAAAAATATACCGAACGTATACAATCGATAATTGTTGCTATTAGAGATAAATTCACACAACAGAAAAACTTATTTCCCCAGTTATTCTTAGTTTTACATTTTTTAATATTTTGTATAAAATTACATATTTCTGTGGAGAAATATTTTTCAGTGAGTGACACTTAAGAGATTTAAGCATATTCATTTTTTTTGTTCGGATTGTTAATAATACTGATTATAGAATTATTTTTCATCTTCAATTGAATAATTGCTTATAAACCTAATTAGAAATGTTTAAGTGAATACTTAATAATTATTCTAGAAAGACAAATAATGAAACCATTTTTTTTAATATCTCGGGAATTCAAATTCTATAAATTTGATTCAAACTGAAAATGGATGAACTATCTCTGCCCTCGAGTAACGCTTTCATAACCAAACCAGGATACAGGATAAATATCTCTCTCTCTCTCTCATATTGCAGCAACATGTCTTTCTGCTAATTACTTATTTGTCAGAGATCTCCCTTTTGATGAGAGCCCGCCTTGCTCCCTAAGGGACAAAAAATGCATTAAAAACTTCGCCTTTGTTCTGTAAGTTGAAATTTGGTCTTCACATGAAAATATTAGTCTGTCAGTGGAGGGCCGACAAATTCATTCTTCCCGCATAGTACGCTAGATGACATGCATTATACATAGTCCCTCTCTTCTTTGTTTTTAAATTAATCCCACGACAAATCATGCTGATAAAACGACATATTTTATGCCACAAAAACATTTCAATGAAGTCTCATTAAAATGTTCTTGACGTAGCATAAAGCACAGTGCATCCATCATATTTATATCATTACTTCAAACTTTAAGACGGGAACTTTAAGTTAAGATATTCCCTATTCCCATTCGTTTATTCAAGTCTATCAAAATAGAATATTACAATATTAGAACAGTTTTATATCGGCAAATATTTTTCTTCCTTGCCCCCAGCTCCTTCTTGTCGTACACTGGTTTCAACCAAACAAAACATATATAGATTAATTCGTAAAAAAATTGATTTGAAAAATACAACCTATACGGAAATAGAATGTTTTACTAATATTCTGTACTTGAAGTTACGTATCTTTAAACTGAAGTTTGAAAAATCTTGTCGCATACACCATTACTCTGGGGGTGTCCTCGTGGTGTAATGGTTAAAGCGATGAACTGCGGAATCGTAGTACGCGAGTTCGTACTCCAGTCGCGCTATTACGTTTACTTTCGGGCAAATACCCTTGGGAAAGGTATGAACCCCCTTATTCTCCCTCCAGCTATGGGTAAATAGTAGGACGGACTAGGTTCTTCAGCCTTGGTGAGGCAACTAGTCTAGGAGAAGGAAAACTCTGAATTCAAAACCTGTTAAACTCTGCTTAAAAAAAATTGACCTTGTGTCACATCCTGCCCGAGCGGAGGGGTTGGTAAATAGTACCATTACTCCAAGTATGAGCTCGATCTTTATTAGGTGCTGCACTATGGCTGCATTGTACCAGACTACGATATGCTTTATACTTTGCTTTATTTATAGAGAGTGCTCATTATCAGTGATAGAGAATATATATCTAAGTAAGAAGGCGCTCATGAGGTAACTTATCAGTGTGGGAAATGGACAAGGCGAACAACGTTCAAATCCTTAAGGATTTATTTCATAAAGCGCTAATACCCTTGAAAAAGCTATGAATCCAATTATTCTCCCTCCAGATATGAGTGAATAACAGGAAAACTGGCTCTTTAACATTGGTATGTCAACCAGTCTAGTAGAAGGGAAACTCTGATCATTACATACCATCGTTGACTGTCTCTATGCTATATACTATAAACGTGTAATATATATATATATAAGTGCCTTGAATCAGTTTGTTTGTTTTCTTTGTTTAATGGCATATCAACCTTCTTGGGTAATTTAATGCCAAATTCATCTTTGTGGAATGGCAGTAGTGGTACTATTTTACTCATAGTGAGATAGATAAGAGGAATACATACTTTTTCCAATGGTATTAGTCTAAAAGTAAACGTAATAGCGTGACTGGAATTCGAACTCGCTTACTACAATGTAACAATCCTGCACGTCAACCACTATACCACGTTAACTCACCCCTTGAATCGGAGGAGTTGATAATAATGTAATTGTGTACATAATTTTTACTGCTAGGCACTCCATAGTGACCAGGTTTCTTCACTGTTGTTCTTGTGTAAGACTAAGCTTAGACAATAAGATGTAGATTTTTATCTGTTTTCGAAACTTGTATATCTGATCAGTAACTTTATTTTCCAATAATTTTTCTCTCAACATTTTTTTTAGGGAAGAGGGAATGAGGGTCAAAACTTCAATTCCTTCACTAGATACTTCTGTCTACTTCAATCTACTTCACTTTGTGTTTGCTCTTTTTTATTCTATTCTCGTCATAAATCTCTATGTAGTTCAGTTTCCACTTTGATTCTTGAATAGGGAATAATATTTGTGCTGATGACATGAAGTTTATTTTCCTGAAACTGAGGATTGAACACTGTATACGTCTTTAGAAACATTATCATATTTACCCAACCCCCTCCGCTCGGGCAGGATATGACACAAGGTCAATTTTTTAAGCGGAGTCTTTAGAAACATTATAGACACTCGTGCTTTATGTAAAATATTCACAACTAAATAAGAAAATGCATTGGTTAAGTCTCAACTTAAGATTAAGAACCTTATTTTTGCTTCAGATTACAATTCCATAAGTAACTTACCAGCACTTTCAGAAATAATTGAAAAGTCAATAGCAAAACAAATGACTGATTATTTGAAAGCATCAAATTATAAAGATAATTTAGGGACGCTTTAACATTTATACTGTACAATTACATCTCTTTTTAACTAATACTGATATATATATCAATGTTACTTGTAAATGTCTGACATGTAAAAATATGTCGATTGTTAAGACTTATAGCAAGTTAAACAATGCATTTAAGTTGTATGATTTTTCTAAGTCATCCAAATTAAATGTAATTGAAATCTACATGCTTTCCTAATTTAACTATGATGTCAATTTATGAAATTTAACTGAAAGATTAGAAAGCAAAATTATAAAACAGATGCGTTTTAATTTCAACTAATATATGTCCACCTAAAAGCCTTAAAAAAGATTTTAGATATGAATAATAAATTTGCTTCAGTCTTACTATAATTTTTTTAATAAATTTATATAAATCATCAATCATTTATCTATTTCAACTTAAGAAATACATCTCAATTTCTTTTTTACTGACACAATTAAAATAAATGAAATTTTAAAAATCATTAATACAATCCGTTTCTATGGATTTTTTCAGATAAAAGTGTAAGAGAATATTATCTAAATTGTCCATAGACTAACCAAATAATTTGAAATGCTTTCGTTTGGGTGGATTTTTATTCTTTTTTGATCCTAGCCCCTGATTTTTTAAAAATGTATTGAAATGATTCTGATTTCTTGATAGTCAAAAATTTGTTTGATTTTTTTTTTGTTTAATTTCATATAATATCTCATGGGTTATCTAATTCTAAAGCAATTCCTGTTGAACAACAACAGTGGTACTATTTACCTCATAGCCAGGGAGATAAGAGGGTTAATATTTATTTACCAACCTCTCCACTCGGTCAATTTTTAAGCGGAGTTTAACAGGTTTCAATTCAAAGTTTTCCTTCTCCGGGACTAAACACAGTCTGCCCTACTATTTACCCATAGCTGGAGGGAGAATAATTGGATTCATACCTTTCCCAAGGGTATTAGTGCTATGTGAAATGCAATCAGTCTCATCCAGGATTTGAACTCATGTCGTGGTGTTCATTTCCTACGATAATAACCATTACACCACGGGCACCTCCTAAGAGGGTTAATATCTTTCCCAGGGATATTAGTCCGAAAGTGAACGCCATACCACGACTGGAGCTCGAACTCGCTTACTACGATGTCGTGATCTTAGACGTTAGCAACTACACCACAGGGACTTCCCCCGCCCTACACACACACAAACACCGTTAAAAATTTGGTTGGTTAGTTTTATGTACAAATTATAGTTTTAAAATATTTGTGCCATTTTCTCTTCTTTCATACTTTGATATAAGTCTCTTTTGGTCATAATCCTATTATGTTTCCTTCTGTATCAAGTAGTCTTATTTATTCTATGGTTTTCTGAAATATCACAAAACAATAATACTAAATTATTTTTTTAGAAAAGCGTGAATAATTATGAGTATAGCTTAAAACCAAAAAGTTAGATAGACCCGTTAATATTTTATTGGGAAAATTTTAAAACTAACCAATTGAGCGCGTGCTCTCTCTCTCTCTCTCTCTCTCTCTCTCTCTCTCTCTCTCTCTCTGGTTATAACATTAAACTGTCTCTGAGGGTGAAGCATCAGTCTTAAATTTTGGGTAATGTGGAGTACCCCTTCACTACCATTTAATCTCAGGTTCACTTGGACCCGGAGTGGTAGTACCTATAAGAGTCCTATCTACAGGTCAAATGGAACTGTTCAATCTTTCTCTCGGGATTATTAATAGTTATTTGAAACCATACAGCTATATGCAAGTTGTTCGTATTAAGAATACATGATAAATAGATTTACTAATATTACATAGCAACAGGTGAAAACATATAATTGTGCGGAAACAAATGACTAATATCAAATAGAATTATTACTGTTAAATTGGAATACTTGAAACCATTCAACAGTGTAAAAATGATTGATATCATTACTGTATGATATTAATACTAGTAAGCATTTAATTGCATGCAAAAAATGAGCTCTAACTCGTTTTAAAATAAAGTTATCTACAAACTATTCGCTAACAAATTATATAGGATCTGCCATTAAATAACCCACAAGGGTTGATATACCCTCTCTCTCTCTCTCTCTCTCTCTCTCTCTCTCTCTCTCTCTCTCTCTCTCTCAGCTATTAACTTGATATTCTTTATCTTCTTGATAATTAGCAAGCTTCCACATCCTGAAACATACCAACACCCAATAAAATGAAGGCTCATCTGATCCGTTCCAACTTTGTCCCCATGCTGACCTATCAGTGGCAGATATGGAAAGTTACCAAAACCCAGGAGAGGAATATCACCGATGTGATGAGTTGTCTCAGACAAGTAGCACAGTGAAGACAAGGAGACTTGGTCTGCAAGTTGGAGATCCGAGAAAATGTCTGAACAACGTCAGTCTGCAAATACATCCAGCGCCAGAGAGGGAAATGGTTCGGACACTTGACAAGAATGGCAACTGACCAACTAACGTTCGGAGTCTACAATCTCAGAAGTTGAGGCGCGCGGGCAACCTGACAGGCTCTCAGGCGTTGAATCGAAGGCGTGGTAGAAACTTTCAAGTCCCATGCCCAGTCTGTCACAGCGGACACTCACCAAGCCATCGACTACCTATAATTAGGTACTGCTTCTTACTATGCAGTAACATCAATTTAAATAATGTGACACAGACACAAACGTGTGTGTGTGTGTGTGTGTGTGTGTGTGTGTGTGTGTGTGAGAGAGAGAGAGAGAGATAAGTAAACTCCGAACAATTGTTTTCGTAAATATTAATTTTCTTCTGAACCAATGATACCAGTATATTATTTCTTGTCAAAAATAATAAAATCAAAACTGATATGAGGTATTCCATGACCAAATTTGCAGTAAATCTTGATAAGAAAAAATAAAATTGTATAAATGAACATGAAGACGTATATATGCTACTTATTCATTTTTTGGGATTGGGATTTGTAATGCTGTAGAGTTCGGCAATAAATATTACCTTGTAATATCCCTTTTGATTGCATAATGCTTCATCGATATATATATATATATATATAACAAGATACTCGCATAGGCTCAACATTAATTATCATCTCGAATATAACTTTGAGCGCCATTCGTACTGCAATGTGAGCTAGCGTCAGTAGCAGACTATTGTTAGTATTTAAATTTCACCGAGTGCCCCATGGTTATTATTTATAGCTGAAGTAATCTAAAATTAGGAAAGGTTTTCGTGTACACAAAATATAATGTGATATATATATATATATATATATACATATATATAACGAAGAATAAAAAAAAACAATATGAAGAAAAACAATCGTCTTTTGTAAAAAGAAGAAACGTATGAAACTGCCAGTAAAAGTAGTCTAAGGGCCTGTGAGGCTAAAAAATAAATAATAATTCTAATTTTTTACAACTCTGTTTGCCGGCATTCGAGAATGTTGTTTTTTTTTTTTTTTTATTTTTTTTTTATCCTAGGCTTGTATTGAAACAATTGGTTTTTTTTTTCTTCCGAATATCTTTTTTCTTCTTTGTTCATATATATATATACATATATATATATATATATATAATGACAGAAACATTTTTTTTCAAAAATTATTTACTTGTCCCACAACCTCCTGTCTCATGATCGTTTTTTCCTGGGCTCTGCGCTTTTTTGTGTTTTTGTTTTCTGTTTTTGTTTTTTGCGAAGGAAACTTATGAAACTGGTAGTAACAATATTGAATGGGATTTAAAGAAAAAAAAATTATGTGTGTTTGTGTGTTGCAACCTTGTCTGTCTACAAAGTATTTATTTTCACTTTTTTTCAGGATTTTTTAATATTATATTTTTTAAGTAATCGTGAGACTTCCATGGATACAAATGTTATATTTAAACTAACCTCTGCACAGAGTAGCGTCATTTTGATAAAGAGTAATGCCAACAGACACAACACTTTGATCTTAGACAGAACTGCCGATTCATTTTTAAACAATCTTGACATGAACTATGCTCTCCAAAATAGAATTAATATGAAAAAAAATCAAACTCATTTTGAACCAACTCAAAACTAAAAAAAAAATTCTCAGCACTGATAGACACAAATACAATGGTTCATCGAATTTCTGTCAGAAATCTTTTTTTTTTTCTTAAATCAATAACATGAGGAAACGCAGGCTTATTTCAGCCATAGGAAGAAAATAATGAGCAATTGAAGGAATTTGGGAAGATTATTACTCATCTTCTGATCTATAACCACTCCACTATCATAAAACTTAGCCTTTCTGTTCCAAAGATATTTGTCTAACAGGTCGATGGATGTAAATTGAAATAAAAGATGTACCATCTGTTTCGGTAAAAAGTATAATTCAAATTTTTTTAGATGATTTTTTTAGTTTAGAATTCTCACTTTTTGTAAACGAATGAAAAAAAAAAGCTTTGCAGCACATTCTTTCTTCATCGCCTGTTTAAAAAAAAAATGGCCCTTTCTCATCTTGTAAGAGAATTACTGAATGTCATCCAGCGCTACTTGCTTGATAAAAACTCACATGTCTTTTCTTATCAGAATAATCAGACTGAGGCTTCCGAGTAGCTATACCTTCGTAATATCCATTGGACTCATCCAACACTTTCAAATCCTCTGAACTATTTTCAGATTGATGCCCAATACCCTGAAATATTCGTATTGAAGCTTCCAGCGTGAATGTTAAACAGTAGAGCATATCGTTTCCAAATTTCTAGAGGACTAAATTGTGTCATGGTGCTGATTTTCCCCAAAGACATTGTGTCTGATTTTGTTTGCTTTGTAGCAAACTAATGTCAGTTGAGCAAACAACGCACTAGCACAAGATTAATAATTTATTATGGTGGCAGTTTATCTATCAGGCTTTGTGTGTGTGTATATATATATATATTATATATATATATATATATATATATATATATATATATATATATATATATATATATAGGTGTGGCTCTGAAATAGGTTGGATAGACTTGGGATGACAAAACACCTAAATAATCGAAGGCTACAGCAAGCAGTTCTGGTTAATTGGAAACACCTCTCGCCTATGCTTAATGTATATCTCATAGATAGAGTTCAGCGCCAGGGGTCCATGATATAAAGGTCATTTGAAGACTCTTGGATAGCAGAAAGTAGTTTTCATTTAACAAATGGATATTCTACGTCACTAGTTGATTATTTTATCGCTTCTCTTATCACATGTAATCTCTTTAAAAAAACTTTTTTCGGCGATGACCCAAGGTTGAAACTAGTTGAGCACTATCAAAAAGTAAATAGCTCAAAACAAATATTTTTTACATCATTTTTCTAATTCTAGATAAGTATGCATGACAAGATAGATATGAATAGAATAACGCAGATAAATAAATATAAAAAGGATTTTAAAAAGTGTACTGACACTAGCAAGGATGCCAACCGTTGTTCTTTAGTAAATGACATTACTTCTTTCATGTCAGTGCTCATGACATAAAAGATATTTGACAGAACTTCAAACAAATTTGGGAATGTTCTCTCAAATATCGAGGACATTTTTAAAGTCCTTGTTCATGTACTATATTATAATAAAGAATAAATCATCAAATTAATCAAAATCACAGAAAATTTTAATATTTTCCTTTTGAAATTTCTAATGGAGACGTCATTATAAAAAGTTTGCTATTTATTTTATAATTATCAATTATTCTATTAAAATTTAATTATTGGTTGGTATTTGGTAGTTTCTTTTTTTAATTAATTTATTTAATGCATAAAAACTTATGCTATGCTTACACTGAAACAAAAATGAAACAGTACTTCCGATTCTATATTGTTTCCTCAAAGAAACTTAGTTTTTTGTAACCTTTCTTACAAAGGATTTGTCGATTAAATTAAAATTCATACAAGTTTGAGAATTTCTTTTCATGAGCCTTGAAGAAATTTCAAAAGTCCGAGTTTCTGTTGAGTGTCATCCTGGTAACGGAAAGGGGTGGCAACATACCGGTAGACGAATGCTGAGTTTGGAGCGTTAAAATCTTATAATGATTTTAAAAAATTCTGACCGCCAGCGTGTCGGATGAAAAATTGACTAGCAGCCATTAACTTAAACGTGAAAAGAGCGAAAATTTACGCCCTGGGTTTAAAAAGTGAACAGCACCGAAGTTATGCCTCGATTAAAACGATTTTTATCCGATAAAGATAAGACAAAATAATGTCTTCTTTATGGGTGGTCAAAGTAGTTGGAGTTTCTTTTTCTCGAAGAAATCGGCCTTTTGATTGGTCCAGATGAGAGTGGTTTCAGCTGAGTGGTAACTGAAGTCAATGGATTTGATTGTTCTTTTGCAGTTGTTCTAATTCAGATCTAACTGTGTAAAGGGTGCAAGAAGAACGAGTTACCATGCCACCCAAAGGACCTGATATAATTTCACAAATGCAACGAATTATCCGAGGGTTCGTCACCAGATCTCACCATCACACCAAGACATCAGAGGTATTGTTGTACTAACCAGTCCACCAGTGAATAAGACTTGAGTCTCAAACAAACAGGACTGGGTTAAGGTTGTATTTCTACCTCTGACCTTTGTCAAAATGTATCGTTAGAATTCAACTTGACTTAGGATCAAAGTGTAAACTCAAACTGAAGTTTTAAAATATTTTGATTTATTTAATTGTATTTTTCAGAAAATTTTTTAAAATTTATTTCAAAGTTGCATAATTTCCAAAAAATTTCAAAGAAAGTATTTATCAATATATATTTACTTGCTGTACACTTGGAAATTCTACGGAATACATATATATTTATTGCCCAAAATTAAGATAGAGATAGCATCCCGAGATAAATTATCATCGATTTGTTATAAATTCTGGTTTTCTTTACAACCAAACATAGAGAGACCCGTAATATAGTGACTGATATGTTGGACAGCGACATCGTAGTTAGCAACTCTGAACTACAGTTGTGCTATTAGGTTCACTTTCGAAATCGTACTCTTGAGAAAGCTATGAAACTCCTCATCCTCCCAGCCGTAGGTTAAATAGTAAAACTGTTGATTTTCTTCAAAGATAGCCTTGGTGTTAAATGACCCCCGAAGGTTGATATGCCATTAAACAAAGAAGCCCTACCAACAAAACATAATTAATAAATAATAATAATGCAAAACCAAGAACCTGTCCAGGATAAGGAGATGCATTAACTTATCTGGGATTCTGAGATTCAAGCAGATCACCTAATCTCAGCTTAAAGGCCAGACCGAGTGATAGTTTCCAAAAAAAAAAAAAAAAAAAGAACCAACCGAAGAGTGGACTTTGCCGTCCTGGTAGACCACAGAGTAAAAACAAAAAAAAAGCGAAAGAGAAATAAGTACCCAGACCTTGGTAGAAAACTAAAAAAATATGGAACATGAAAATGAGGGTGATACCAATTGTAATTGAAGCACTCGGAACAATCCTCCAAAGGTTTAGTAAAGGGACTGGAAGACTTAGAAATCAGAGGATAAATGGAGGCCATCCAGACCGCCGCATAATTAAGATTGGCCATAATACTGAGGAAAGTCCTGACGACTTAAGGAGAATTAGTGTCACTCAAACACAAGAGAAAGAAATCAGCTAACGCTGGTGTGGAAAACTCTCAAAGAGTAGAATAAAAACTTCGAAATAAAAAAGAAATGAAAACGAGAAAAAATTGAGATTGAGTTTTGTGAAGTAAGCAGCGCTCTAATGTAGGGAAAAAATTTGTCTTATTCTTAAGAGAATTTTTTTTGGGGGGGTCTGTTTACAATAAATCTAGTGTTGCCGGTTTGTAAAAATGCTAATGTTATTAACAGTACAATTTCAACAGAGGATAATAACTAAAACTGTCAACAAAACAATCCCTTATTTAATGAAAGTTTTTTTTTTATTGGAAATGAATAAGACAATTATTAATTTATAATCTTATTTTTCTAATATCTGGTTTGTTTGATGCTATTATTTCTCTTTTGAGGGGGTGTTTTTTAGCTTTTTTTTTTTTTTTTTTTGTTAATGATTTTGAAGCCAAATTAGCAAATCAGAAAACCTAATTATGAAAAAAAAACCGCTACTTTTGTCAAGTTATATACCAGGCTCAACTGAAACTTATTTGAGGCGGAAAAAGTGCACGTTTTGAATTGTTGATGGTACGTTGGCTGCAGTGGGCTTCTCCCTTAATCAGTTCCTGCCCCTCATGTCTAAAAGACAGAAGGTCAGGTTAATTGCCGGATGTCTGAGGCGCCTCCCAATGGGGTAATGCCAGCGGAGACCAAGCCTATTTTAGCACTGCTCTTGTCCGTGCATACGTTTGCTGGAGGATGTCCACCACAAAATTTGACCTTGCGTCAGATCCAGCCTGTGGCGGAAGAAATGAATGCTTTGGCAACCTAATTTCAGATAGATTCCGGGCCCGAACAAACAAACAGAAAATCTGTTTGCTTTATACACACACATACATGTCTCTGGGTTTCTATTACCATACGTCACCTTTCAGCTAAATAATGTATACCATCATAAAAGATCGTTTCTAATTTGAACTTGATGAATGTTTCAAAGTGTTTTACAATCTCTGAACTGATATGATAAAAAGTGCTGTAGAGAGTGAAAGTGAATAGTCTGAAGGCAACAATACTAGGGAATATACTGCAGGCAGAAGAACTCCATGTATTATCAAGATAATTGTTTGCTGTATTGAATTTACAATACGGAGACGGGCTTTATCAAGTTATATATAATTTGTATGTACTGTAAATCAGTACAGAAACATTAACTCTAAGATATATTATACTGCTTCAAATATTTATACATAGATGCTGAGAGATAGTTCTGAATAATAATTTGTGTATGTATAAATGTGTTTGTCTAGCGCGAGTATATGCTTTGGTGGGATTTGTTTTTTGTTTTTTTATTGTTTAATGGCATATCAACATTTTAGGGTTATTTAATGCCAAATCATCCTTCTTGAAGGACAATAGCGGTACTATTTAATCCATAGCTAGTAGGAAAAGGAGGTTCATACGTTTGAGAAGGGTATTTCTCTGAAATGAAACGTAATAACGCGACTAGAGTCATACCAAGAGGACACCTCCGATATGCTTGAGTGGCAGGGTATATATATATATTTATATATATATATAGTTCCCATATTGTAGTAGCTAATGTGCGGGACAGTGACACCGTAATAAGCGAGTTCGAACTCCATTCGCAAAATTACGTTCCCTAATAACCCTAAGAAAGCTATTATGACGATTTGTTTGTTATATCTCCAAGGGCATCTTTGCTTTTTTCTATCTTCTCATTGCCAGTTGGCTGGGGCTGCAGAATACACCGACTGCTGCTCTGCAGAGGAGTAAGCCCCCGCCTCAACGAGTGTCCTTGATATGACAATAAACAATCTGATGGTGAGGTTCCAGTAACGCTGAAGCTTTAGGGAATGCGGAGTACACTTTTATTGCTATCGCTCCCAGGTCCACTCTGACCCGAAGTGGTAGGAACTGATAAAGGTCCTATCTATGGATCAAATAGAAGTAAACCGTGGCTTCGAGAGTTTACTGTTTTAGCATTTAAACTGAATATTTATGCTGAACTGAATTGTTTAAAATAGATTTGTTTTGACACCTAAACTGCGTACTTATCTGAAATGAAACTCTTTATACATTTAACTTTGTGTATTGCCCAGTTGGCTGAAGCTGTAGAATACACCGACTGCACCTCTGCAAAGGGATAAGACCACCCCCCACTCATCGAGTGTCCTGCATATGACTCCAAACAATCTTATGGCGAAGTTCCAGTGATGCTGGAGCTTTGGGGAATGTGGTGCACCTCTTTATTGCCATCGCTCCCTGGTGCACTCAAGCCCGGAGTGGTAGCACATGATAGGGCCCTATCTATAGGTTAAATAGAACTAATCTGCATACTTATCCTAAAGTAAATTACTTGAAAGAGAACCATTTTGATATTTAAACTGTATATTTATGCCTAACGGAATTGTTTGAAATAGAACTGTTTTCGACATTGAAACTGTTCTTACGTTAAACGGAATTTTTTGAAATTGAACTGTTTTGACGTTTAACTGTATTAACAAAATCTATACTTATACTAAACTGAACTTTTTTAATTAGAACTGTTTGACTAAACTGAATTGCTTGAAATTGAGATGTTTTTGATAATTAAACTGTGTACTTAAATTTAAACTGCGTACTTATGCTAAACTGAATTGTTTGAAATGGAACTGTTTTAACATTGAAACTACTTAAGCTGAACAGAATTGTTTGAAATAGAACTGATTATTTGCATAAAAATGGATTTGGCATTAAGTATCCTACAAGGGTTGATATGCCATGAAGCCTAACCAATCAATCTATCTTCTCATATCAACCTTTAAAAATGGCATTGAACATATACACTATTAATCGAATTCTGTTGAATAATTTATTCGATAATTCCCCAAATTGTCGCCTTTAATTCTTTTTCTTACTATTTTTTTTTCTGAAACAATTCAAGTATGAACTCCCAACGATTAGTTAAATAGTACCACAACAGTTTTTCTGCAAAGATGATGGTTGATATGCCAGTAGACAAAGAAACTAAACACACACAAGCTATATATATGAGTGAGTGTGCGTGCGTGGAATGAAAAAGATATAATAAAATGAAAATCGAAAAATAGCGCGATATGGTAAGAAGTGTAATCTAATAAGCTGTTCATTATGAATATACATAATTGATGAATCACAGTATAAGAAAGAAAAAGTTTAAGAAAAATAAGGTTCCAGAAATGAAATGGCGTGTTTGGAAAGTAGGAATCAATCAAGCAGGTAGTCAAGGGAAAAAGAACGAAAATTAAATATTTTTCAATGGAAACATAATTTCAGATTAACCATGTTTTTAGGTTGATTTGACTTTCTCCCTGAGAAGCCTCTTCTAAGATGGCGTCGTTCCTATTATATATCATTGGCTGCTCGGAAGACTCGCGTTTTCTGCTTTCCTCCAATTTCAGGTAATCAGAATTTTACTGATTTCCTGCAGCTTTCGGGAAATGTTTCTCTCCTTTTCTTTTGAATTCTGTCAAGTTCCCAACTGCTCTCTCTTTTCTTTTTCCAGCTTCCACTTTTTTTTAATTATGTCGTGCTTTATTTTATTTTTTGTTACTTAGTGTTTTTAGCGTTTTTTTTTTTTTTTTAATTTTGTCTTCGATGTACCATTTTTTGGGTTGAGTCATAAATAATTTCCATTTTTAAAAAACGAGTTTTAACCCTGCATTTCAGCCTTCCAAAGTTTTAAACACAACTGGAAATTAACTGAGCGCCTTCATTGTTTTTTTATTTGAATAGTAAAAAAGTAAGCATCGTAATTTAATCTATAATCTCACACATCTAAAATGGAGGAACTAAAAGTACATATTCAACATAGAATGTTGTTGGAATAGAAGAATAACAAAAACACTACAGAAACGGCTATGAAATTTGTAATTTTCATAGCTATGGTATAATTACTAACTATCAAGTCTGAAATAGGTTTTTAAAGTTTCGTTCGGGCAATATGTCATTGAGAAATGAATCCAGGCTAATATGTTCATCAGACCTTGATCTGGATGCTCTAAGGGAATTGGTGGAATGCAACTCCCGCAAAACTACTCAATAATTAGTACTTGACTTCAACACATCTCAATACATAATCTACCGCTACTTGATAAAGACAAGGAATATGAGCAAGCTGGGCATTTGAGTTCTTCATACTCTTAGTGAGAAGAATTAAGAAGATTGCATATCCATAGCGACCAATCTTTTTTCAAGGCTGACAAATGACACGTTTTTCAAGAACATCAGTACAGATAACGAAAAACGGGTCTTTTCTGACAAAAATACTTAATATTAAATAGAATTATTAGTGTTAAATAGTAATACTGACAATGTTCAATGCAAAAGACAATCTTTTGACAAGGATGAATCTCTGCATAATTTCACGGAAGAAAAGTTATGCTGTCTGTATTGGAGGAATCAACGCAGTATTTTTCATTTTGTGTTTTAAATTGCGAGTAGACACTCACTGCAGACTTACAATATTTACAGCTGCAAAGTGTGCGTGAAAATCTGAGAAAACCTCTCACACAGTTCACTTGGAGAAACGCTGTGCTTCTCATGATAACACAAGAACCATAATCAGAAAGAATTACGCAAAAAAAAAAATATTGGATACAGGCTAGAATGTTCTACTTCATCCACCATATTCACCAGACCTTGTACCAAGTGATTTTCGTTCTTTACAAAATGTCCTGAATAATAAGATGAAGTGAAAACGTTTGTGGAAAATCTTTTGAGCTTGAAACCAGCTGAATTTTACTTGGGAGGAATCAACAAGCTACCTGATAAATTGCAAGAGGTGACTCAAAATAATGGTGAATAAACAATTGACTAAAATCAATTCATTGTTATTTATGAATAAATTATATCTTACTAAAACGGAAATGAGCTATGACAAATGCCATTATTTTCTTCTAGCTTCACAGTATCTCATTTTACTTCTCTGTTTTTTATGCTTTTTACCAGTTTCTAATTTTCTTTTGTTCTCATTTTTCATTTCTTTTTGTTTTCTTTAATTTATCCTCTTTTATTACTCGCTTTTTCTTTCTTTTTTCTGATTCTTAACTTTGTATTCATCTTTGTTTTTCTTAGACTCATATTGTTTTTCTTTCCTTTTATTTGAATTCATTTTGCTTTCCTTTCTTTCTTCTATTGCATTGTATTATTTTCTTTGCTTAAAAACCTTTTTTTCTACAAGAGCTTTTACATTTAAATCCTCTCCCTTCATTTACAATTTTTTTCCATTACTTGTTTTTTCTTTATCCATATTTATCTATTACTTAATTTCTTTAATTCATTCTTTTTTCTTTCATTTATTCTTTTATTAGTTTTTCTTTAATTCATTCTTTTATCAGTTTTTTTATTCCTTTACCAGATTTTCTCTCATTTTTATCGGTTACTTTTTTTTTTCGTTCATTTGTTCATCGATTTTTGGTTCCTTTATTCATTCTTTTTTCTGTTACTTTTTCTCGTTCATTCTTTTATTAGTTTTTTCTTTCATTCATTCTTTTATCTGTTACATTTTTCATTCATTCTATCATCTCTTACTTTTTTTCATTCATTCTTTTATCTGTTACTTTTTTTCGTTCATTCTTTTATCTGTTACTTTTTTTTCATTTATTCTTTTATCGGTTACTTTTTTTTTCTCGTTCATTCTTTATCTTTCTTTCATTCATTCTTTTATCGGTTACTTTTGTCTTTCGTTTATTCGTTTATCAATTTTTCTTCATTCATTATTTTATGTTTTTATTTTTTTTTTCTGTCTTTCATCTTTGTTTACTTTTATGCAAATTGAGTTTTGTATATGCGTCTTTCTTCACTTTCGACCTTTTTAATTTTTCTCTTTTATCTTTTTTTTTTAATTTAAAAAAAAATTAAGCTTTTTCCTTTATTTTATCATTTTCTCTTCATTCTGCTTCATTTTTTGCTATCGATTTATATACAAATTTGTTTTTTAAATCATTAGTTTCTATGTTCACTTCTTCAGAGCCTTTTTACATGTTTTCATTAAATCTTTACACTTTTTTTTTTTTTTTTTTTTTTTAACAATTATTCTTTTTTTTCCTTTCATCACTTCTGGTTTTAATTCAATGCATTTTCATGATTCTTATTCCCAATAATCTTTCCAATCTGTTTCCATTCCATTATTCAGTTTGTATTCCGTAATTCTATTTCCAGATTTTATTCATTTATTTGCTTATCTTCGTTCCTTATTTACTTTGCCATGATACATTCGTTAGTTTTAGCTTTACATTCTTTTTCATCGTCCTATATATTTTTCTCTCCTCACTCAATTCTTTCGTTCTTAAATTCTCGCATTTAATCATTTATTCAGGCATATTCGTTTCTCCATTTTTGCTTTGTTTTTTATTCATTCTCCCATTCATTCAATATATTTTTCATTTTATTTCGTTCTTTTTTCATTTTTTCCCATTTTATTATTTTTTTCGTTTTAATTAGTATCTTCTTAATTTTTCTATAAATCTGAGGTTTATATTCTTTTAACTTTCTTGTATCCTATTATTCTTCTTAGATTTTTTCCTTCCGCTATCCATCCTAATTTTCTTGCTTTCAATTATTTGGTTTCATTCTTATTCCTTTCTTTAAGACATAACCAATTTCCCGCTCTATTCAATAACAAACAGTCGATGGAAGCTGCCGCCATGTTGAGCCATTCATTGTAAAACTGAAGGAGAAATTCAAAGGCCTTTACGTTGATCGGAATACATTAGTTAGATTTCCTTCTTAGCGTCAACCTATTCCTTTTCTATTAAGCGTGTTTGTGTCTCTGTCTCTCTCTCTCTGTCTGTCTGTCTCTCTCTCTCTCTCTCTCCTTTTGGGAGTAAAGTTTTAAGCATTCACTATTTCTATCAATTTTTTCAACCATCCTTCATATTTATATATCTCATTACTTTTTAAATTCTTTATATTCTACTATATTCTTTTTATCTAATTTGTTTATCGTTTTTAATTTTTTTTTGTTTCGTTCTTTTTTCTTTTTAAATTTCTTTGTTTTTTTCATTCTGCAACTTTTCGTTCTTTTTTATTTTATTTATCTATTTTTGCTGTTGCATTTATTTTCCTTCTCTTTGTCACTTTCTCCCATTTTTTCATTTTGTTTTCTTTTTCTTTTTCGATTTTTCTTTTGTTTTTCTTTTTTTTACCTTATTCCATTCATATTTTCTTTCATATTTTTCAAAATTATTTTTATTACCACTAAACTTGCATTTTTTTCCTCGTTTACATTAGGATTGTTATATTGATTTTATTCATTTTTGTATTTTTAGCTAATAATCGTAAACCTAGTTGCCTTGCGTGGTATGATTAGCAAGCTACTCTAGCCGATACTTGTTTGAGTTCGATCCTCACTGGGAGCTCTATACTTCTGGCCTTGTGCCAAATTTAAGTACACTTAGTATACATTTACCTAACTTTTCCACCATGACACAATGTCACTTTTCAAGTGGAGTACCTCTGGTTTGAATTCAGAATATTCCTTCTCCAAAATAACACTTCCAAGGCTAAAGAACCCAGCTTTCCTTCAATTTTCCCATAGTTGGGTGGGCAACTGAGGGATTCATGCAGGTCCGTAAAGCATGAGTGTAAAGTAAAAGACAAACTGCTTATATCCGGGATATGAACTCTGGTCACCGATTCCATTTCCGACGACGATAACTGTTACGCTAAGCGCACACCTCTACGATACATAGTGTCTACAAACTGAATATTTATCCGTGCTTCCGAGGTAGGATTTGACACAGTCTTTTTTTATAGTGGGGATTTAGAGGAGGGGTATGTTGGTTACGAGCCGAGACTCGTGTAC
This sequence comes from Sepioteuthis lessoniana, assembly GCA_963585895.1. Lineage (NCBI taxonomy): Eukaryota > Metazoa > Mollusca > Cephalopoda > Myopsida > Loliginidae > Sepioteuthis > Sepioteuthis lessoniana. The sequence continues at coordinate 77,943,080 of OY757916.1, read as the reverse complement.
CGCTGGTCTTACCATCACTAAGTGCAATGTGAACTATGCTAGCCTTTGCTAAGTCACTGGGTATGTATACCTGATGACTTTGCAGGTCATAGATTAACCAGACTCTGACGTCCAGTGCAGTGTGATGCAATGCTTGTCGTTGTAAGATTGGTTTGAAGTACAACAGAAAAATATTCGTTAATTAAACATAATTAAGAAAGATAAAAGAAACAATTGATATTTCATTAAAAAGTTAAAAATAAAGTAAAGACGAAATAAAAAGAAAAGCTTTTAAATTTAAGTCGAATTAAAATGTTCGAGCCGAGAGTTTCATGATTGATTCTCTGGCAAAGCTGAAGGAGAAACAAAGTGGTGACGAGAAAAGAGATTGTTACTTGAGCCCGGTGAAAAAAAAAAATTGTCATGGTTTGGTTTTCACGTTTGTTGAAATGTAAATTTCAGTCGGTCATTCTCCGTGAGTTTCCAAACCGTCTTTCACAGAGAGGAAAAAGGTCTTTCCCTTTTCTAAAGAAAAGGTCGAAGCCTATGGAAAAGGAGTTTTAAAACGTTAATTAATAACAAAGGAATAGAATAAAAATAAAAGCATATCCTCTTTCCCATCGCTTGTTCGAATCGAAAATAATCTGTAACCCCCATCTTACCTGCTTTCAGTAGGGCTCACTTGCTGTTCACGCGTGATTGGTTGTATTAAGTGGATCGCCTAGTCATTGGGGAGGGGTCTTTCCAGCCAATACCAGCTTAACGGGACCTGGGGCAGTCATAAAGGGGATGTAAAGGGGATCAGACATTTTTGTGACAGCCACGTGAGTCTCGATTTGTGCGTGCCCACCGCTACTGTAAAATGATAAAATGTCAAATCTGATTTGGTGGGAAGTCGGATAAATTCAAACTTTTAACCCCGCCTGTCTGTCAAATCTCTAAATCACCGCTCAGGGAGTGATGATAGCCGTTACGCCATTATTTAACATGAGGTAAAAGTGAAAATTTCCATTACTGATCTGAAAGTTAGACAGACAGGCATTTTTTTCTTTCTTAGAGCAATTTACCTCCATTTGATCCTGAACAAAACTGAACCAAGCTAAGGATTTCTCTCTCTCACACACATACTCTAATATATAGGTATAATGTTTAGAGTGTTCGCCAATGGCCCGGGAGACCGGGGTTCAATGCCAGGTCAAGTCATGGCAAAGACTCAAAAAATGATATTTGATCACTCCTTGCTTAACACACGGTATTATAAAGTACAGATCAAGAGTAAAGTGGAGCAAGCCAAGGAAATTAGTAGTGGCCTCCCCTACCCCTTAGTGTAGTAGTTATTGAAAAGGGAGCTTTCGAGTCGACCTCGACTACGGTCGCCAACTTTACTTTATATGAAATCAATTTTTCATGCGAGCAAGTCTTACTGAAAAGTGACAGAGAAGGGACGTATTATTCATTCTTTATTCAACGTTACATGTTTCTTGAGAAGGTTTACGGATGTAAAAGAAAACTTCCCAAAATCTTCTCCTCAGCGCTTTCCTTGCAGTAAATGAGACATGAGTGATGTAAGTTGTAGTCGACCATAGTCAAGGGTGACCCGAAGGGTCCCTTTTCAATAACTACTACATCGAGGCGTAGGGGAAGGGCGCTACTCATTTCCATGGATTGCTCCACTTTACCCTTGATCCATACCTTATAATGCTGAGTTTTAAGCAAGGAGCATCAAGCACCATTTTTTGAGTCTTTGGTATGACTCGACCTGAGATTGAACCCCGGTCTCCCAGGCCATTGGCGAACACTCTAACCGCTAGGCCAATGGACCGGTTAAAGTAAGCACAAGTTAATTTTTTTAAAAGATGTTACTTGTCTGACATATTTCATAAAATTAGTTTGTATGTCTGTGATGAAAATTAGCTCACCTGACATCGTAAGCACGAAACTGAGTAGTTAATTTTTTTCCTACTTTGTATTTTATTTTATACTTGAAAACTATTGATATATCGTTCTACATTTTCGTGCATTAATTACTTCAGTGTGTGTGTGTGTTTGAGACAGAGTGAGTGTTTGTGTGTCGTAGCTGATAGACAACCCGGACATAATTTGGCAGGATAAGAAAATTCCAATTTAGAGTGTTGAAATATAAACATGTTTACTGACTTAGTGTCACTCGTCATCAGGCGACTTTGAAATAACTTTCTGATTTCAATATCCGTGTTTACTAAACTATAGCTTCTCGTCCTAAATTCAGAATGAAACACAATGACTAAGCTTCGATTTTATACGTAACGTTTGTTGATGTGACAATATTTTTAAGTTTTGAAATAGAAATATTTATTTGCACAGTGACACCTCTCAGAAGTGCTGTTAATTCTTATGGGAATACAATCCACACACACACACACACACACACACACACACACATATATGTATATGTATGTATATATATATATATATATATATATATGTATATATAGCTTACTTTTGGCACAAAGATGAGTATGTAAAACTCAAACCTTTTTGTAATGGTCTGCCTGTCCATCTTGCGAACTCTTAAGCTATCCAAAGTGCTTATACAATATTATATATTTTAGGAGAATCTGAAAGTTAAAAATCATAATTTCAATTGCAATCAAATTAATAAACAGGTATATCGAAGCTGAAATAATGCAAATGATTTGTCATGAATAAAGAATTCAAACATGATCATTTACATACACGTTACTTATCCTCAAGGTTCCGAAATTTATTTTATTCTATTTCTTTTGCCATTAAAATGCTCAATCAGGCACGTGAATACACTTCAATGCCGGAGTTCAGATCAAATCTGGTGCATGCGAAGCAGGGATGCAATATATCGGACAGCTGCTAATTAAACAACATTCAAAATTACTTGCCCAACCAATTATTTTATAATTAAGAGTCGGCCCTTTAAATGGATCACAATCTTTCTGTTCTGTTGTGATCTTCCGATGATAAGTAGGTTCCGTGTTTAATATACAATTCGATTTCAAGCGGATTCAACTGACAAGACGCCCATTTTTTTATTACTCATACACATAAAGGTATATATGTACACACATATGTGTGTGTGTGTGTGTGTGTATGTTTGTAAGGATATGTGTGTGTGTATATATACACATTTGCATATATATATATATATATATATATATATATATATGTGTGTGTGTGTGTGTGTGTGTAAAAATATTCATACATGTGTTTGTTACATTGAGCTCTTTACCAGGAAGATTTAAATATTCGAAGTTTGAATAATGTAATTGTCCTGACTGAATTATTACCGACACCGGATTGACTGGACTGAAGAATATATATATATATGTGTGTGTGTGTATATATATATATATATATATATATATATAATTCTTATATAAGCAGGTGCTCGTGGTGTAATAGTTATTGTTGAAGGAAATGCACACAGCGACGCGAGATCAAATGCTGGACAAGATTCATTGCTTCTCACGTAGCACTAATACACTTGGGAAAGGTATCAATCCAATTATTCTCCCCTTCAGCAATGGGTAAATTGAAGGGCAGACTAGGTTCTGTAGCCTTATTTTGGTTACCCAGTCGGCTGGGGCGGTAGAATACACTGACTGCACATCTACAGAGGAATAAGACACCCGCCAACGAGTGTCCTGGATATGACACTAAATAATCTAATAGTGATGTTCAAGTGATGCTGGGGCTTTGGGGAATGCGAAGCACCCCTTCATTGCCATTACTCCCAGATCCACTCTGGCCCGGAATGGTAGCACCTGATAGAGCCTAATCTATGGGTTAAATAGAACTAAACTGCATACTTATGCTAAACTGAATCGTTTGAATTAGAATTGTTTGACTAAACTAAATACCTTGAAATAGAAATGGAACTGTTTTAGACATTGGAAGTGTACTTATGCTAAACTGAATTGTTTAATATAGAACTGTTTTGGCATTTGTGTGTAAACAAAATCTATACTGATACTAAACGGAAATGTTTAAAATAGAACTGTTTAACTAAATAGCTTGAAATAGAAATGTTTTTGACACTTAAACTGTGTACTCATGCTAAATTGAATTGTTTGAAATAGAACTGAATATTTGCATAAAAATGGATCTGGCGTTAAATAACATACAAAGGTTGATAAGCCATTAAATCCAACCAATCTTAGTTTGGCAAACAGCCGAGAAGTAAAACTGTTGGACCCAGCTTAAAAATTGAGCCTGTGTAACATCCTTCCCATGCGTTGGGGTGTATATATATATATATATATATATATATATATATATAATCATCATCATATCGCGCTGGTAGCACGGATATCCCTGACCCTCTCTCGCCACTCCTCCCTATCATTCATCGCCCTAGGTAGGTCTTCAGGACAACATCCCGTATCCTCACATAGCTGCTGAATGTACGTTCGTGCTGGTCGTCCTGCTTTTGCGCGGCCATGAGTGGGGATCCATAAGAGTACATCTCTTATGAGTTCATCTCTGCTTCTCCAGCAGTGTCCTGCATGTCTGGTTCGTCTAACTTGAATAGTTTTCGTGATAGGGGGCAGGTGGCCGTACAGTTGGTGTCTTGTGGGGTGTTGCTGCCAGGACTTGTTCAGGATTGCACGCAGCATTCTTGTGTAATTGCCGTCTAGCTTCTTCTCCAGCCGTTTTGTTAGCGTCCATGTAGTGCAGCCATATAGCAGTATCGATGTGACCGCTGCCTGGAAGAAACTGTGCTTCATTTTATCGGTTAGGTCTGATTTCCATATAATCGATAGCCTATTGATAGCTGTCAATGCTTTCGTTAACCTAGTTTCGATGTCCTTTTCGGTTGATTCGACGCTGCTTCCTAGGTAAGTGAATTTGTCTGCTAGTTTAAGAGGGGTTCCTTATAGAGTGGAGATGTCCCCCGTTTGGTTATAGCACGTATATTCCGTTTTGTGTGCATTAACATAGAGGCCTATACTTACTGCTGCTCGTTCCAAACTATGCAGAAGTGTTTCGGCTTGGTCAGGTGTATTTGCCAGTATCGCTATGTCATCGGCGTAGTCGGCGTCGGTAATTGTTGTTGCGGGGTATCTTCTGCTTCTTTTCTTCGTCAGTTCGAAGCCATTCTCTTTGATTTTGTCAATCGATGTTCTAAGTACGTAGTCTAGACAAATGATAAAGAGGTACGGGGCCAGCGTGTCCCCTTTGTAGTACCCCTGCCTCAATGTCAAACTATTCTGTATCTCCATCCGGTGATCGTACTTTTACTTTAGTATTTCTATAGAGAATCGTTATTGCCGCTACGGTTTCTTTAGGTATGCCGTACGCTAGTAGGATTTGTTCCATCGTTCCTCTGTGAATGGAATCGAAAGCCTTGGTAAAGTCGACAAATATTAATGTCGCTTGTAGGTTCTTTGCCCGTACACCTTCAAGGATTCTACGGATGGTTAATATTTGTGAGGTCGTGGATCTATTTCTTCGGAAGCCATTTTTGTTTTTTCTAAGTATGTTGTCGATTTTGGGTTCTATTCGGTTTCGTAGTAGGGCATTGTAGATTTTGGCTGCTATGGATGTAAGTGTTATGCCTCGGTAGTTTTTGGCTAATCCGAGGTCCCCCTTTTTAGAGAAGGGGAGTATGCATCCCTTCATCCATCTATCTATCGGATTTTGATTGTATACTGCGTTGCAGTGTCGGAGCAGTATGTCGTCGAATTGTCTGGTCTTCCATACTTCTGGGGGAATTTCGTCTAGCCCTGCAGCTTTCCTATTTTTAATTTTTCTGAGAACCGAGTCGAGTTCTTTTTGTGTGAACGGTCCTAATTTAATGTCTAATTGTTTGCTAATTATTCTGGTGATTGGTTCATGTGTTATTTTTGGTGGGTTTCCAAGTAAGTTTTCGAAGTGCTGTTTCCACAGTTTTATTCTTTCTTGTTGGTTTGCTGCTTTCAGTTTTGCTTTGGCTATGTTCTTTCTTCTGCTCACTTCGTTTATTGTTTGCCAGGCTATTCTAGATTGTCTATCTTCCACCGAGTCTCTAATCTTATCTATCTGATTTTGAATGTATTCTGTCTGTTCCTTTATATATATGCCTGCTAATTGATATGGTGCCGTTTTTAGTTTTAAGGCATTTGTGTTTGTTGGGTTTTTTCGATAGTTTTTGGAGGCTGTTTTCACCAGGGCACGTTTTTCTCTTACCGCTAAAGTTTCCCATGGGACTCTATATTTAGTTTTATGTTTTGTTGGAATGTATTTTGCTGCTGCCTTGAGGTGTGCATTGACGAAATTCTCATATTCGTCGTTTGGTGTACTTTTTTCCGTCCTTTCTTGTAGTGTTTCGAATCTGTTTCTTAATTCTAATACGTATTTATCTCTTAAAATCTTTGTTGTTCAATAGGGCCCAGTCATAGTGTTTGGTGGTCGCTGTTCGTTTGACGTTTTTTCGTAGGCTTAACCGTATTTTCGCCGTGACTATTCGGTGATCGGTGGACACACCCTCAAAAGAGGAGTATGCCTCGCAATTCAATGCACTATTTTTCCATTTCTTGTTTATAAGGACGTAGTCTATTTGAGCTTTAGTATTGTTTGCGTACGTGTATGTCCATAGTTTGCCCTCCCTTTTTTGGTAGTTTGTATTGAGGCATGCTTTCTTTTTCTTTTTGTTGTTGGTCCAAAGAGAGAAAAAAATAAATATTTCAAAATGAATTGGTTCACTAAGAGATTTGCATTTTTAAAAGAATGTTTAATTACATATACATACGTATACGTTTCCAACTTGTTGATTTCGTCAGAATATATGTGGCATAAGTCCATATGAATGGGACACCCAATGAGACTCTGAACTCATTTGTGTCCATTTGTGAGTCGAATATTTTTTAATGTTTTGTATTGGTTTATAAAGAGGTCACTGTTGTGTGTTATATTTTTCTTTCTCTTTCTTCTTTTTCCCTTTCTCAGAGTGTCAACTAGTTTGTCTTTACCCCAATGAGTCTTTGATATTTGCTATGTTATAAAGTGTTGTTTTTTTTTTTACTCTGGGTTGTCGTGTGTGAGTGGATATGTTAGACTTTTTTGTTCGTTTTTTTTTGTTTGGGGGTTTGGGTTAAAGGGGTTTTTGATTCCACTAACAATTATTTTTCTTGTGTTTGTGTATAATTTGGGGTTCCTGTGTGTGTGAAAATAGTTTTGGTCTTGAGCTTTTTTCTTTTGAAGTAGATTGGTTTAACATTTACAAACACTTTTTACAATTAATTTGTGTGCATATATATATATATATATATATATATATATATATATAGGTGTATTTTTGTTTCCATTTGTGTGTGTGTAATTTATGCTTCATAGAACGTGGGCTTAAATTTATCTATGATTTTTTTTTTTATATTTGAAGTAATATGTAATCGCTAGTTTGATATATGAACATAATTCTAAATTTTCCTTGACTACATTCGTATAGGTGTTTAGATACATTTCATTTTCTGTTTTAAAGTCGTGTGTGTGTGTGTATGTTTATATGCAGAAAAAGTAAAACGGAAGAAAGATGTTTGATGGCTTGTTATTTGCCAACGCGTTTCGACTTTTTTTTTTCTTTTTTCAGAATGCGAAAATATTTCATCAAAATTATTTTAGTATGAGAAATAATTATGATTGATAAATTTTGATTCAATTGGAAGTCTTCATTATGGCTTGTAGATCTTGCTATGTCAAAAAAACGTATTAAGACTGGTTGATATGTTTAAATTGCGTCATGTCATGCGATGGAATTTTTTGGAAAGTAAATGGCGTTTTGTGGTTTGAGAAACGATTTGTATCGTTTTATTGCGTTAAATGTTTAGAGAAAGGGGAGCTAATCTTTTATATAAATTTTGGATTCTTTTAGTGTTATTTTTCTTATAAATGGTGTCATTTTGAAAAACTCATGTCGTTTTTATACAAAAATAATTTTGATAAAATATTTTTGCAGAAAAAAAGATTGAAGTCGAAACGCATTGGGACATAAACAAACCGACAAACATATTTCTACAGTTCAACCTTTTCTACGTACATTCTTTCGGATTCAACTCGTTTCTTCTCATATATATCGATGTAAAAATATGTATGCATATACATATGTATGAAAGTATATGTACACACGTTGAATAGATAGAGGTGGCAATAGTGTAATGGTTATAGACGCAAGCATAGTACGAGTCCAAATCCTGGAGGTAGAGGGATTTGATGCTTATATAAGTATATAATCACTTGCTAGGGATCAGTAGGTTCGTAACTTTCAAAATAAAGAACGTAATTGCATAACTGGAGTTGAAATCGCTTTATTCGTGACTGCAATCCAGAATCCATTAACCACGAGGAAAGCATATATACAAGTGTGTCTATGTATGTGTGTGTGTCTGTCTGTCTTTGTTTCATAAGATTTTTATTATTATTTTACTCATTTGAGATTTTTTCTCACTAGCGTTAGCGAATGGTTTTCCATTGGCTTTAGCTTAACAGCAAGTGTCCTGAAGTCTCCACATCTCTACCCAGTATTCCGGGCAATCTTAATCTTTTAGTTTTCATGGTCTTCACTACTCTGATTTCTAAATCTTCCTTTAGAGATTGTTCCGAGCGTACCAATTCCAATTGGTATCACTGTCACGTTCCATGTTTTTCTAGTTCTCTTTTAAGGTCTGAGTACTTAGCTCTCTTTTCACTTTCTTTTAATTTATTACGATATCTGTAGTGATGACAAAGTCCTCTATTCGGCACGTTTTCTTTTTTCTTCTTTTTTGACTTAAGTGATATGTTTGTATCTCAAAATCTCCGATAACCCTGTGCATCTCATTCTCTTGAACGGATTTCGGGTTGTACTCATAACACTTGTTCGCATGGTCCAATTTAAACTTCTTGCACAATTCCCAGAGGATCACCTTCCCCACCCAGTCGTGTCTAGTCTTACACTCTTTTTGCGCAAATTAACTGCATTTGCTTATTATGTGATTAATCATTTCGTCTTTATCACCATATATCCTATACTCGCTATTTTGCTGCGTTTTGTCTATTCTTGCTTTGACATAGTCCTTATGGCGTTATTTTGTGCTGCTATCAGAAGAGATTCAGTTTCTCTCCTAAGGCTTCCCTTTCTAAGCCATGTCCAAGTTTTCTCGTGCGAGATTTTTCATGTTTGTTGCTAGAAATGTCCATTATTATTATTATTTCTTTGTGGTTCTGAAAGAACGTTTATGTTTACACTCTATGTGCAGTTGTTTTTTTAAGATCTTTTTGTATTCAGTTATTTATGAAATTTTCCTCATTTTTCATTTCATATTGGTTACTTTGATTTTTCCCCTTTAAAGAATCTTATATTTCCAAGGATGGGTCTAGGGAGGGATCATGTTTCATCACCACCACTTCAGTATTAGACTCAGCCTTGAAATTAACTATTCTAATATTTTAAGATTGAAAACCCATAAAACAAACAAAAGCGGAAATCGCGGTGATTTTTTCTTGATAAAAATATAATATTGTAAAAGTTTTCAAATTACATTTAATGATTGTCTTCCAAACAAGAAATCAAATTGAAAATAACACTATTTTAATTACTTTTTTTTACTGAATTGAATTATTTTTCTTGTGGAATGTTTTACTGCTGCTGCTGCTTTTAGTAGTCGTTTTCTTGTCATGTGTGAATGAGGGAAGAAAAGATAATTTCCTTGTGTTTCTGTTCGAGGGACAAAAGAAGGGACTTGTTCACAATAAACCAATTAAAACTTACGTTAGTTCAAAAGAAAATCCTTGAGGCTGACATGGATTACACTGTAATTCTAAAAAAAAACAAAAATCGTCTTACTGAACACTTACTAAAAGCCTAAAAAAATCACCAGTGACTCGACCAAAATCAAATTCTGTTCTTAATTTTAAAGTCACAAATGATTTTATTCAGGTTTTTTTTCTGAATGTTTTCAGTTTTGTACCATTTTCAAGATAATCTCAAATATGAAAAAGACCATCACATCAATCTTTTGATGAGTCTTTAATATCATTTATATATGATATAGTTTTGCAGATGGTTAGATAGAATCAACATTCCCATCCTGTCAGTCTTTTTCTCTGAGCAGGTTTGTATGACATTGGAAGTAATTAACCTTATCCTACTAGGCTGTCCCATTCAGTGTTAGTAATGGATTTGAATCCAGTTTTACTTCTCTTTCATAAGACATGGATTCATGCCTTTCTTAGGGCATTAGCACAAAGTAAAATTCATACAGCTTCTTTTTTTTTACAATTTGAACTTGGTTCATGAATTCTATTTTTCTTAAGAAAATCCATTATATGACTTGCATTTTCATTTATAAAAATCTACCATCACACAATCATTACAAGGGGGAAAGTACAAATATAAAACTATAAAAACTGAAAATTGAAAGATAATTTAAATATTATCTATTCTTGGGAATTTCTCAATTAAATTTTTTTGATAAAGAAATCTACAGGGTTTATTTTACACTATATTGCACCCTATCCAAATCTATCTACCTGTCCTTTCTTACAGCAAATGTCAAGTTAGATTTTCAAAAAGACTTTTTTCGAAAAAAAAAATATCAAAGGTATAAAACTTAAAACTGTTAAATTCCTTTTAAATTGCAAGAATAAGAAATCGTTCATAGTTTGATTATCTTTCTCAAATAAAAAAATTAGCTCATGAATACTTTTGAATTAATGAGTACTGGACAGAATGTGCATTCTACGTTGACCTAAGATTTAAAATTTTTTACTTGTTTTAACCAACAACTCTTTTTTCAACTAAATAGAGCTTTCAGTCTGATTGAAAAAAAAATAATAAGGTTTAAAATATCCCTTTTTAGGGGAATAATAATCTTGAGAATTGTTAAAATTTAAATATCGTGAGTTTCTATTTTAGACCAATCAAAATTTCACTTTGTGTTTCATTTCCTTTTCGAATGTTACCACCAATTCAATCAAATCAACCTTGATATGTTCAATTGTAACATACCTACAAAGCTAACTAGTCTCTGTGAAATATTGTTGAGTATATGTAAGTTTTTATAAGTTTCAGCTTTCCAAAACTATATTCACTTCTTGTCTCTAGAAGTGTGAGAAGAATCGAAGCAATATTAAGCTTGTTTTTCTAGATGTTTTATTGTTGTACGAAGAGAAGTACTTCTTATGGTCGCATAGACTGAGCAATTTTTCAAACCACTGCTAAAAGCTTGCAACGTAGATGTTTATTAACATCTTTGTTTCCATTTCAATGATCTTCCGGATTTAAAATTGCCACTGTGCAGGTGCTAGTAAAGTGAGTGGGTGATAGGTATGTCGTTGAATAGCATTAGCCATGCAAAGTTGCAGTCATGACGTAGAGTGGTGAACATCATGTATTTGTAATTGAATTTTTTTTTTTTTAATAAAGACTATCATTGTAACGCTGTGGTTCTTTCGTAAGCATTTTGGAGTTGGTTGACTCCAAATTTATTCCCTTATGATTATTTCCTCTAGGCAGACTTTGAAGGCCCAAATCTTTAAGTGTATGACTGCAGACAACTGACAAACTGAAATATTTGTTATAAAATGACAACAATGCCAGAGACAATAATGGGGCTACTGATGAAGAACTTCTTAGTGAGCCTTAACGAGTGTATAAAGCTCATGACGACAAGCATCTGGATGATATAATCTTTAAAACAAAATGATGACAATTATACAAAATCGTAAGATTAAATTTTGAGTAGACTCTATGCTGCCTTTTTTTTTTTTTTTTTAAATTATGTTCCAAACCAGGGAGATAATCTAGCTGGACTTGGTACATTATTTTTTTCTAAACATTAACGACCGTTTGTACATCTTCCGTGTATTATTTCTTTATATAGTATATACCATACAAAAAGCCAACTAATGAATTATAGCGTAACTGTTAGAACGTCCCTTCTGCAGACTGTTCCTGTCTAAGAGAACATAACAAGAACCTACTTTATTGAGCCATTGGTATAATGAGTAGAGAGTTCGCCAATGGTCTGAGATACATGGGTTCAATCCCAGGTCGAGTCATACCCAAAACTCAAAAAATAGTACTTGATGCCACCTTGCTTAACACTCAACACTATAACGTAAGGATCAAGGGTAAAGTGGAGCAATCCAGGGAATGTAGTACCGTCCTCCCCTACACCTCGGTGTGGTAGCTATTGAAAAGTGAGCCTTCGAGTCACCCTCGATTAAGGTGGCCAACTTTACTTACTTACTTGAATAGCTACCTTAAATCATGTGATGCTTTTTGGGGCCTTCTATTGTTTGTTTTCCTGTTTTTAATTAAGTATATCAGATCAGAGTGATCTATATATTAAATTATGTTTGATAGAATTGTTCGTATTGAAAAAATAGATTAGATGTAGACGACTTGTCGGGGTACAGGGTTCAGCTTGGAGTCAGATTAAGCTTAAAAGAATCAAGGGATCATCATGATAATTTTTTGAGTTTAAATGTCAATCAAGTTTTGAAGCTTTGTTAAATTTAAGAAATTGAAAGTGAAGAAATTGTTCTTTCATTCCTGCTTATTAAAACTGAACTTACTTCTCTATTTTCCTTGTAAGCAGTTCGAATATGTTTAGACATGAATTACAAGTTACATAGGTGCTATAAGAGTTGGCAATAGAGAATAGTTAAACATTCATTTTAGCAATGGAAAAATGGAAAGTGTGCTCGCAAATTCGGGTGCTTATCTAGAATATCCTGCTATCCCCTTTAAAGAAAATTGCTTGGCAGTAGGAAAATCAAAAATTAGAGAGAACATCGCAAATCTAAAAGAAAAACTACTCCCTTTCTAACATTTTTGTTCATTTTCTCAAAACTTTAGTATAAATACATATGAATTCATATTCATATGTTAAGCAATAAAGAAACAATACATGTAATCCAGGAACAAAATGTGTCTTACATAGTATTATCAGTCACTTAAAGAGATCATCTCCAGAGTGTTCAACTTTTGGCTATCAAGGAAACTTATACTGTGCCAACGGAGGACTCTCAACAAAATTACAACTGGAAATTTGGTGATTCTTTCTCTCTTCAAAAATCTATCTTCAACTTACAAGTCTGTATAAAGAATCAACAATGATCATATTCTACTTGAGAAAGAAAATTTTTATTAAAACTTACAGCTAAAAACCATTGAATAATTTCTTCAAAAGAACAATCCTATGATCTTTACTTCACTGATATTTTGTATATTTTATTATTCTCAAATTTATTTCTAAAAATATTTCAATTAATACCCACAATTTATTTAAATTGTAAAATATGAAAAAGGTTAATGTATACTACTTGGAAGTACATCCACTTTTAATGCGAGAAGATCAAGCTATAAACTAATCAGTAAAATTTGCATAATTATTTAATAAGATACCATCACAGTTTGCTTAAGTAACATGTGACGAATTTACGTTCAAGAAGGGTATGAATTTCTTAGAAAAAATATGCCACCTTTTATATGTTATATATGACAAAAATGATCGCAATTCACCCTGAATTACAAAATCTAGATAATTATATACAAAGGAGCCTTATGCATTTTTTTTTAATTTGAAAATATTTTTGTAAAAAAGTTTAAATCTCAAAGAAAAGTTTATTATTTCGACAACTCTTTTGGGACAAATTTTATATACGTTATATATATATATATACACCAAATTTTAAGAAAACTTTTTAACTGACATACGCCACTATCTAATTCATGGAACGTCAACAAAATTCTATTTTTATGGTTTTGGATCTCGTTAATGAGGCATAAATAAGATAAAGCATTTTTTGTTTGAAAAATATTGTTACAACTCTTAATGTTTATATAGATTATTTTTGGAATGCTACTATTTTAATTATTAATAAAAGATATAATAAATTGAATAACTGCGTCAAATATTGAGATAAAATTGATTTCTAATAACGAGAATTCGAGGATGTAAAGACTCAACGAATCCTCGTCTTTCAAAAACCCTGTAGATGTGAAATTTTCTTGTTTATATTTGGTGACGATTTAGCCAAGATATAGATCCAGATTATATTTTCTCAGCTTATGTTGTTTGATACAAGGCCACAGATGTTGAGCTTTTGGCTAGTATCAGTAGAGAAGCAATGTTTTATGAATAGTGCTGATTCTGAGAAACCGAATAATTTTAATCATGATTGAATCAAAATATTGACTTCCGAGTTCAATAAGGGCTCATTTATTGGGACAGATGGTAAATAAAAATATGCATAAATCAATCTTCATTTGTAATGCATGCATATACCGTGTATTGGTAAGTTCCTACGTATGCACAAACATGAGTGTACTGTGTGGTGACTTCGACTTGATAACCATTTAAATAGCATTATATTTCAGTCAAATAGTTATTTTTGTAAAAGGATTTTTTCATGGATTGGGCTGTGGTTAACAATTGAGCAGGTCTATATGTAAAGTAGCTCGAAGTAATAACATATATTCCGCATGATCATGTATACATATAGTTTGTGGGGTTAAAAATGTGTGTGAATGTATGTACTTATCCAACTTTACGCCAGGAGCAGGATCTGACTCAAGGTAAAATCTTAAGCCGAGTGTAACTGGTTTGGTTTGGTTTCTTTGTTTAAAGGCATATCAACCTTTGTAGATTTAATGCCAAAGCCATCCTTCTAGAGGAACAGTTGTGGCACTATATAACCCATAGCTTGGAAGATAAGGGGGTTTATATCTTTCCCGAAAGCGAACGTAATAGCGCGAGTGGAGTTCGAACTCACAACAATTCCACAATCCATCGCTTTAACCCTTTCACCACGAGGACACCCTACCCCCGGGTACAACTGGTGTGAATTCAGTTTTTCCTTCACCTAGATTGTTTGCTATACCAAGATTAAAGAATTCAGTCTCCCTTGATATTTACCCGTAGCTAGCGAGAGAATAGTTGGATGAATAGCTTTCCAAATCCAGGACGAAGCCTACTTGTACTTTTTATTGCCTTACACTATGAAAAATACAAGCAGGCTTCGTCCTAGATTTAAATTCTGTTCACAGGATCCATTTCCAACGACGATAACCGTTACATTATAAACGCCTCTGTGTGTGAGATAATTGGTGAACAAAATGTATATCATCTCCCCCTCTCTCTCTCTCTCTCTCTCTCTCTCTGTGTCTCTCTCTCTCTCTCTCTCTCTATAGATAGATAGATAGGCCCATATTTTTAAGAATGTAATGATTTTTATTAATGCGACTAAATTCAACTAAATAAATCTCACTAAAGAGGGGATAGTTGCCTTCACTTTTAAGTCAAAAATCGATAAAGAATATTTAATTTTTAATAGTGAGTCCCATATTTGCTACAACAAACTATCTGAAGTTTAGAATATTTTTACTCTTCCCCTATACATAGTATAACTTGGGTATTTACTATATTCGGGTGAAGTTTGAAGTTAATAGCAATGATAGAAATTATTTTCTTCAAAAACCTTTTAAAACCCACCTATCCAATAATTATATTTATATATAATATCGCTATCCTTCTGCATTCATATGTGAATTTTGGTTAAAGTAAATACACAAATAAATTGACATGTGCATTTATATAAATGTATATGCATAGATATATACCCACACATACATATATAAAATAAGTTCATCTTTCGTCCTGAAACCATTAATATAAGAGACGAATGGATTCCTAGGTCAATCTATGAGGGTTTAGTTATATTCATGCATATCTCACAAGCCATAAATACAAGCACATACATATAATCCTGTGTCAGTTTATATAAATATAGATACTTGCATTTCTGACTACCAAAAAGACTTACTACGCAGTAAATAACCCGTAAGTGAGCAAGTATCTATTTTCATCTCTAATTTCTGGTTCTGCTTATATTCATATGACATGAATTTTTGTACCAACGATATTGCATTTCACAAAATAGCGCTAATGTAAATTGACTGCCTAAGAAATACTCGCCAGTTTCAATAGATTTCGGATATAAAAGAATGTCATATAATTATACGCTCACCAAGTCCACATCCCGATAAAGCAGTAGAACTTTTCATCTGAATTTTTTCTGTATAAGTTTCAAACTATTGGATTAACGGAGAAGAATTGCAAACATCATTGATAAGGAAGGAGATTATCTTAATAAATAGATATTTTTCATCATCTATAAGATTTATTGCTAATGATATCGTCGCTGTTTTGTTAACATTTCAGTAAACTATCTTCCGCTTGTATCTTTATCAAGGCAACTTTTTGTATTTTTAACTTTTAATACTATGTATCTACCTTTTATATCAATTTTAAACTTTTAATACTGATTACCTCTATCAAATAGTTTGATATCAATACTAAAACGTGCTATCTGCGTGGTTTCCCTTGATTCACTCCTACCATCAGTCCCTATGGATCATAGCTCTTGGTGAGTCAGACTGCATCCAATGTCTGCAAAGAGCGGATGAATGTAAGTTTTTCAAGGTCAGTCAACACTGGCATGCCCATGCGTAGGAGTCCATAAAGTAAAATCGTTTATGAGTTTGTCCTAACTTCTCCAGCAATGTACAGCATGTCTTGTGTCTTTCTCTTGGATGGTTTGTGAGATGGGAGGTAAGTATCCGTAAGGTGGCTGTTCTGTCAAGTGCTGCTTCCAGGATTTGCTCAAAACAGCACGTAGTATTCTTTTGTAGCTCCTATCTAGCTTTTTTTCTCGAAGTATTTTGCTAAGGTTCAAGTGGTTCATCCATACTATAGTACTGACACGGCTATAGTTTGGAAGAATTCCCGTATTATTTACCAAACTAAGTAGATTTCTATATGATCGTTAACCTGTCAAGAGCAGTACATGCTTTACTTATGTGTATGTTGACGTCGCTTTCGGTAGATGAGATATTGCCATCGAGGTACATGAACCATCGTTGCTGAACTGTTTATTCTTTATTTTCATTTATAACATAGAATCATTTATTGTTTGTTCTTTATTTTACACCTTTCAATAATAAATAGTGAAAAACTTGTAATTATGTTTATTTTACGCTGCTTGTATTTAAAAAATGAGTTAAAACAACGACAAAAGAAATTAATGGTGTTTAAAGCTCAATGAACGTGTGGCACAAAACTCGTCGGGATTTTTCAAGGAAAGTGACACCAGCCTTGAAGACAAACCAAGGTCAAGGAAACCTTCTGTTGTAGATGAGGCCTTGCTTGTAATGTTTAAACAACAACCAATCACAACCACTCGTATTTTGTCGGCAGAACCTTATCCTTCGCAAAAAAACCTTCAATCGACACTTCCATAAGATCAACCAGGTGAACAGACGCTGAAATAAGAATTAGTTTGAAATATTGAAAAACTTTTGACTCCCCTAGTAGTTTTAAAAAGGTACGATATTCACAGATCCCGTCGTAAATAATTAGAAACTAGATCTGTTGTTAACTGTGACAGCTATCTGAGGGTTTTTATCACATTTGTACACTGAATTGCATAAGTTTTATTCCTTCACTTGTCCCATTACCTAATTTTAGTAATTAGGATGCTACTCATGTAACGTGTCTAAGGCGGGAAAAACCTGGTGGAGCCCATCTCTCTCCAAGTCTATCACTGGTTTTGAATTCAGTTTTTCTTTTCCTAGACCGGTTAAAACACCAAGTTTAAAGTACCCAGTCTGCCTGACACGGATTTATTTATATCTACCGGAACGTTATCAGAGCTATGTGAAATGTAAACAGCCTCGTTCAGGATTTGCACCTTGGTAGCTGTTAATTTCCTATGACAATATCCGTTACGCCACGAGCGGCTTACTATTGACCGATGCTTAATTTTATTTGATAATGCGTGACACATGTCATTTATACAATGAATGCTTTGTCGATTGCAAGGCTATAACAAATACAGAGAGTTCAAAAACACTGTTTTTTAGCAACAAATATTCTTTCACAAAGGTACCATATATTATCTATGCATTTTCACTAGCAGAGTCCTACATGCTATCTTTATTCTTCCGAAAGTAATGCCTCCTACTTTAGCATGTTACCCTATAACGTTATAAGTTGATGTAAGTAATATGGCAGTAGAAGTTGAACCTTATCACCGATAAGCAATAATTTCTATAGTTTTGTTACATATCGCAGCCATTTGGAATTCTGGAGAAATGTTGTCTAATAGAAAACATTGGAGTTTCATGGAATTTCTATATACGAAAAAAAATTGGGTCTCTTAATATTCAGCGGGGAAATAAACAAGATATATTACTTTCGGAGCAACTCTTACATACATATAAATGTGTATAGATATATATGTGTGTGTGTCTGTATATATATATATATATATATATATATATATATATATGTGTGTGTGTATATATATATATGAGTGTGTATATATATATGTGTGTGTGTGTGTATACACTGCGTGACGATTTTATTAACGAGGTGACAATTCTCCACTTTGTCTAGAAATTACACATGGGAATTTAATGAAATTTTCTCGGAATGATAGCAATTGTTACATGCTTATGCGGTGAAAAAAGTATAAGGTACTGCGAAAATACTCAGGAACCACGTTCATTCACTTAAACCATAACTGTTTCAAATTATCAGCGAGGAGTAATTAAAACTTACGGAAACAAGATACAGAGTAACCAACATTACATATATATATGTAATGTTAATGTTTATATCAATTTATTCGTATCTATCTAGTATTAACATTCCATGATATATATATCTCCGTTTTTATCTTTGTTGATCTTATCTCTGTTTAATTCGACTACCTATTTATCTATTTTTCTTATATATATATATATAAACATTGAATCCGATTTATTTTGAATAAAAGATTTTGTAACTTTTCAGCACCAATCTGACCAAATAAGACACATTGGAAAAGCCAGGTCCCTGTTTGATAGTTTTGTATTTTGAAATGAAACAAGATTCAACAATTTTCCGACGTTTTGATCATGTTCGTAAATTAATATCTGGGAATCTTTAAAATTAAAGTTGCGATTCGTTTCTAAGTAAATTTTGCCTAAACTGTTATTTATGTCTGCTGTTTTTAGATCTCTTTTGTTTATCAAGTGTTTGACAAGTTTCACCGACAAATTTTTCATTCCAGTTCCGACAGAGAATTTCATATACCCTGCTCTGGATTCAATTTAGATATTGGAATTTTTTTTATGACAATAAATTCCTAATCATCTTTGAAGAGTTAACGTATTGAAGAGTTTTTTCGATGATATTAGTTGTTGAATTGTTGGGAAAATTGATATATTTATGTAATGTACTATCATTTAAAAATTGTTTGGAATTTCTGGAGAATATCTAATTTTGTGAATTTTGAGAGCTTTCATGTTTGCATTTACTATAAAAGATTAAGGATATTGAAGTTGCATGAAGGAATTTTCTGTATAGACAAATTCATCTAAATATTTGAAGTGCAGATTCAAAGACCACTAAGGTACAAACCTATGCTTTTATTTTGTTGTTAGGCTGTGAGTAAAAATGCATATGGTCATTTTGATTGGTGGATTTGTGATAGACTTAAAATTCTTATTTATTTATAAGTAAATTATCCAAGAAAGGTGATATGTTGTTATTTTCTAGTTCAAAAGTAAAATCAATGGTAGGTTCAGTATTGTTTAGTCGATCTGCAATTTTTGCTAAATCATAATTCTGTGGATACATGAGGATTATATCATATCAGAATAATATTTAGAATTTTGGGGTATTATTAATTCAAAGGGACCAGATTCAAGAAATTCAAATATAATGCAAGCAAGCACCTCACAAAGCGGCAAAACCATAGGCAACACAACATTAGCAAATATTTCTGCAATGAATTCATCCTCTGAAGACATTGTCTTTTTCATCACTAATAATATACGTTCGGAATTGTGTACAGTTTATTCCCAGATATAAATAGATGTGTCTGTGTACATACGTGGGTATAATATATACATAAGATGTGCAAATATAGATGTATATATGTTTGTGTGCCCATATATGTGTGTACACGTACATATATAGGGGTATATATATATATATATATATGGACACATGCATATATGTGTGTGCTAATGTATGTAAATATATATGTGTGCGTTTGTATATACCAAATATATATACATATGTGCGTGCATGTGTATATACCACACTTATATATATATATATATATATATATATATATATATAGAAAGAGGTGTATGTGGTGAATTCAATAAACTTACTGACATTTTTGTACATGTATTTAAAAGCTATGTGAGGATACAGGATGTTGTCCTGAAGACCTACCTAGGGCGATGAACGATAGGGAGGAGTGGCAAGAGAGGGTAAGG
>OY757916.1:77919083-77922593 GCA_963585895.1 Sepioteuthis lessoniana | reverse complement strand
GTATACTTTGAAGATTTAAAATTCAATTATTTATCGGTTTACTGCCTGCCCTATTAACGCGACTAAAAATATGCCGACTGTATCCCATCCAGAGATTATCTCTCTTTGACTTCCATCCCAAAAAACGGGTGTCCTAAGTATAAATGTAAACTACATCTGATGGTGAGGCTCAAGTTTTGGGGAGATCGGAGTATTTTTAACCATTGTTCCCAAATCAGCTCTGACCGAAATGGCGGTACCTGTTAGGGCTCCATCAATAGGACAAAGAGATCTGTTTGAAAACTATTTGTATTGATATGAATACTTAATGCCCCAAAATATTATTATTAGTTACTTGAAACCATATAACTGTGTGCAAAGAAACTGCTATTATTTGCCCATCTATTGAGGATGTCCTGATGGACCTCAGTCTCAGCATGTGTATCGAAAAACTTCGTTTATACCGTCATTGAAGTTGCATAATGCTTCTCTGTTCGTGTGCCTTAAAATCATTAAATAGCAGAGAAAGAATCATGAGAACAATCTGTGCCACATTTAATGGCAACCTTTGCCCGTGGTGTAGTCGTTATCGTCGTAGGAAATGGACATGGCGACACGAGTTCAAACCTGGACGAGACTGATTGCATTTCACATAGCACTAATACCCTTGGGAAGGTATGAATCCAATTATTCTCCCTCCAGCTATGGGTAAATAGTAGGACAGACTAGGTTCTTCAGCCTTGGTTAGGCAACTAGTCTAGGAGAAGGAAAACTCTGAATTCAAACCTGTTAAACTCTGCTTAAAAATTGACCTTGTGTCATATCCTGCCCGAGTGGAGGGGTTGGTAAATAGTACCTTTGCAAAACAATCACCTCTTGATAGATATAACTAACCAGCACATACCAACAAGAACAACGAGAATATAATCAAGGTCAAATCACTAAACTCAGAAATTCAGTAGAAGTTAGATAATCACAATTAGCATCGCAGACATTAAATGAAGTGAGCTGAAGGAAAAGAACTTCTAAAGGAAAACTAAAAGCAGCCAGCCAAGAAGAAAAATTTCAGTAGAAAGAACGTTTCAAGAATCTCCTGGAAGAGAAAACCCTACTGAAATCACTGCTAAGCCTTCCAAAAATTTTTAGCGGTCAACTAAACTGTTTACAGAGAAATAACTTGACGCAGTACTGAAAAAAAAAATAGAAACAGAAAAGCTGTAGACTTCGACGAAATACGCACTGAATTATGCGTGACCAGAAAATTCGACGAAAAACTACTTTATGTAAAGCTGTGTATATACAAAATACTATTGACAAAAGGCTACATCCTCCACTTCTCCAAGAAAGGTGACCTGGGAATCAGAAACAACTATAGAGGCGCAAATCATACGGCTGTAATTGCTAAGGTTTTTAATACCTGCTTCTCAATCGTATTCAACATGAAGTCGGGAAAATTCTTAGAAAAAAGCAGAACGGTTTTCGAAGATCCACGATATCATAGGTTCTAACTGTCCATCGATATTGTGAAAGGAGTATGTGAAAAACATCTTGCGGCAGCATTATTATTTATCATATTTACCAACCCCTCCGCTCGGGCAAGATATGACACAAGGTCAATTTTTAAGCGGAGTTTAACAGGTTTGAATTCAGAGTTTTCCTTCTCCTTGACTAGTTGCCTCACCAAGGCTGAAGAACCCAGTCTGCCCTACTATTTACCGATAGCTGGGGGGAGAATAATTGGATTCATACCTTTCCCAAGGGTATTAGTGCTATGTGAAATGCAATCAGTCTCGTCTCGGATTTGAACTCGTCGCCGTGTCCATTTCCTACGACGATAACCATTACACCACGGGCAGCATTATTATTCATAGATTTCTCTAAGGCGTCTGATTTCATACCCAGAAGAAAGATTAAGCAAATATTATTAGAATATGGTTTCCTCAAAGAAACTGTCACCGGTATAATGATGCTTTACAAAAACACGAAAATAACAGCTTGCTCAACCGATGCAGACATCGACTTCTTCAATTTAGTTGCTGGCGTCTTACAAGAAGCTGCATTATCACCATATATGTTTATAATCTACCAAGATTACGTTTTACTAACGTCAGTAGATCTAATAAGATAAAATAGTTTCAAATTTAACAGATATATAACAGACGACATTCTGCAGAAACATACTACGTTGATGACAAATCGCTTTTCGCAGATGCACCTGTCCTAGTCGAATCCCATGTGCAAAACCTGGAACAAATAACTGAAGAGATTGGCATCTACGTGAATGCAAATAAAGCAGAGTGCATGTGTTTTACAGAAGGAGCCATCTCCAGGAACCCCTGAAATTGCCCAGTTCACAGAAGGCAGATATATCTCATCTATTGAAAGTTTTTCTTAACGGCATATCCACTCCTGTGAGTCATTTAATGTCAGAAGGGTGGGATTGAGTTGTCTTGTGCATGTTTTAGAATTTCGTGTATGGATTTTATTATATTTAATTATTTTGGTTAAATTTCGATGAAGAAGTTGGTTTCTTTTTGAAAGCTTAAGATTTCTGAGAATGAGTTGAACTGTGAGAGGTACTTTACATGTTGAATATGTTAGGGGCTCCTCCATTTTTAGAAGATCTGAGTGAGTAATGTGGGTGTGGCTAATACGAATGGAGAGTATCACTTCTTTTCAATTTATTTTGGAGTTTCTTTCCCATTTTTGTAGAGTTGAGGGAATTCATCCTAGTAAATCTGCCATTTTTGCTTGATATTTATATTTACGTGTTTTGTTTTGTTTTTTATATCTGTATATGGTATTTAAATTAGTGTCTATAGGATCATTTTGAGCTTCTTTTGCGACTAAGTCTACAAGCTCATTTTCTTTGATATTCATATGAGTGTCAAAATATGCTTGGTGAAGGTGTGGATTCCTGTTGATAAATCAAAACTGGATTTCTTCCAAGCTAAAGTTTTATCGGTATCTCAGTATGGATGTACGACTTGAATTCTTGCGAAAAGAATGAAGAAAAAGCTAAGTAAAAACTTTGCAAGAATGCTATTCGCTGTTTTAAACAAATCCTGGAAGCAGCACCCTGCAAAACAGCAACTTTACGGCCACCTATCTCCCATCTTACAATCTACCCACATAACATGAACGAGACATGTGGGTTACTGCTTGAGAAGTAAAGACGAACTCATAAGCGACTTTGTCTAGTGGAACCTTACACATGGACGCGCCAGTATTGGCCGACCACCAAAGACGTACATAAAGAAGCTCAGTGCGGATATTGGATGCAGCCAAGAAAATTTACTGAGACAGATTGACATTCTGTTAAAATTAATTAATAAATCTGAACTAACATATTACTGAAATCGGTCCCGACTTGCATACATCTTTTAGACTTGCAGAAAATATATCTACGGTAACAATACAAGACACTGCGAAAGAAACGCGTCCCATATGTTTTTTTTTTATTCAGATTTTTCTCATTACCCTCGAAGTTTTATATCTTTAAGTATATTGTTGAAGTGTTATATCCTTAAG
>OY757916.1:77824083-77916583 GCA_963585895.1 Sepioteuthis lessoniana | reverse complement strand
ACAAATTGATATGCTTTGTCACCTCCTGTGCATTTCTGTCGTTTTTCTTATAGCTTATCAACTCTTTTGAAAACTTTTTAAAAAGACCTTATTCCTGATGATGACCAAAGGTAGAAATTAGTCGAAACAAAAATTAAATGACATAAAGAATCTATCTTTGTCTTAACACTTTTTCTCGTCTCTATATATATCCAGGTAGTGAAGAGTATGCAGAACTTATAGATTGACATAAGTTTTTTATAATCATTCAAAAATTATTAGTACGGCATTAGTCAAATCTATTCGAAATACTTAATATATGAAGTTCGCAAAATGTATGTTCTTTTTCCTTTCTATATAAGAGTATCCTCTCATCCCATTTTCACCAAAATATAAACAAAATTAAATGCCAATGCCATCTAACGCTAAAATCAAATTTAACGTAATCCTGTCTTAATAGCTTAATCAGACAAATTCTCTCCATCACATCACTGAAAGTTCATATTTTGGATGATTTTCTTAAAACGGTATTTCAAAATGTTCAGATGGAAAAGGTATTATGTAAAAAAGGACAAAATATTCTAAGTTTATACAGATATTTTGATATAAGTTTTTCCTGTTTCTGAATTAATAAAAAAATCGATATCAAATAGACTGGCAGAAGGTATGTAAATTTCGTAGTATAAAGAGATTTTGCATTTAGTCAGGATAAAAATCTAACAAACCAAATTTTTAAGTCAGGTTAGTTTTAAATTACCCGTTATAATCAATGTTTGAACGTGTCTTTTTCTTTTTAGTTAAGACAAAATCTTTTTCGTATAAATTCAGAATATCAACTGTCATGGCTTTCTTAAATGGCCTTTCAAGTAATTCCTGAGTTCAGACATAAAAGAAGGATACCAGTTTTGATTCGAGAAATTGTTTGGGTTTTTGTTTGTTTGTTGTTGTTTTTTTTATTTTAAAAATTATGGGAATGTAAATGGTTGGAACATGAGGAAAGACAGGAAACTTATCGGTTGAGATCCTCTGATAATTTTTCAGCAAGTTCACGTTTTGTTTATGTTGCATCCTCCTAAAAATATTTCAAGTTTGTTTGCTTTTTGTTTTGGGTTTTTTTTTCTCGGAGTGTTGTTTCTTATTGATCACAGCATCTTTTTTCATCTTTTCAATGTTTGCATAGCAATTTTGACACTTGCTTGCTGTCTTAATCTTCAATATTTTCTCTTTGAGCTCAACATTTTCATTTTAATCTTCACATGGTAATTCTGATACATACTTGTACCTACTGCATTATTACTTTAGATGTTACAGATCTACTCTCTAGCTTCTACAATCCTTTTCACCAGATTACAAAAACAGATTAATAGGGAATTTATATTCAGTCATGTTATTTACGAAAATATTTTAAAACGATCTACACACGAATCTTAGATAATATCCCTACTCACACAAAGAGCTGAGTAAAATTCAGACACTTCTAAAATCTCCCAAACATTTTATAAAGTTGTAGCGCTAAGAATGTATGATTCAAATCAATATAAGATTTGTTTCTTTACATTTTTGTGATAAGGTGATAATTGTTTTCATTTTTTTGGGGGGAGAGGATGCTTTTCTTATTTTTAATTAGAATATGCAAGAAGTCTAACGAAAATCTTTATATCCTCAAGCAACCTCTGTACTTTTATTCAGGTACGTTCATGAAGTGTTTTATCCTCCCAAGAAAAAAATTGTTGTGCTTATACAAGGAATACAATATGAAGATGTATTTTTAAAGCTTTTCAACTTAAAACCGTAGCTACAGATGATTTGCCTTGTTTATATGACTTAGATGCACTTGATTCAACCGGACCAAAAGCGTTTTAACCAGAAACATGTAGATTTTTCTATTGAATTATGTATATAATTGTGTATGTCTTTTTATTAATGAAAATAAATGTATGACGATACGCTTTTTTTCTCCTTGATGGGACTCGTTATAGACATATATTGATATGAAATGACAGATAATAGCAATAATAGTTTTTAAAGTAGTTGCATATTTCCTAACTAAATCAGTGACTATTGGTAAATGCATATAGGTTACACTATCTATCATATATGACTCATTAGATAGCTAAAAAGATATAGAGACCCATTTCAGTAGCTAATATCGCTACATATTTCCCACCTGTACTCGTTGTTGCTATAAAATACATGTAAAAGAAAATTTATCAGGCAATCGCTCTTCAGTTGAAAGATTGACACAGCCCAACATTTATATAAATACAATTTGCACCTGAGTAATACTAAATTCATTAAATATCTATATATGTAAGTAAATTTGTATGCAAATGTATATACATGAATAAAGGCACAATTATACTCACTCTTGTATAGCTTGACGTACACCCATAATCTTACGCACAAACCCTGTATTCAAACATATAGACAGCATATACATTTACACACACACACACATATATATATATATATATATATATATATAGAGAGAGAGAGAGAGAGAGATAGAGAGAGAGAGAGAGATCTTCAATATCTTAGCTCTGCCAACATTATATCTGTGTTACTGTACATTTTTCTTTTTGCTACTTTTGGCTATCTTTTTTCTCTTTACGCATGCGCATACGTTGTTTATGCTTGTTTTTAAGGCCTAGCTGACATTACTTTCTGAAAACAACATAAAAATTCTGGAAGGTAGATTCTGTAATATTGTGCAGTGATTACCTTAATCATTTCTTCTTCTTCATCTTCGTCTCCTTCCGCCTTTTTCTTGTATTCTGAAACAGAACCTCGTTGTCAATATATTTGTCCAATCATTCTTCGTATCACGCACTCAAGGAATGAGTGATAAAACACGTATTGATTCTCATTCACCTCGACCACAATATCCTTTCAATTGTCGCCAGTGACAAACACACTTTCAGTTCAAAGAGGTTTGTGCGCTGTTTCTAATAAACGGCTGTACTCACTTTGAGACTATGTTGTCTTGTTTCTTCCACTGGCAACCACTTGCACAAGGATAGAAAATCAATTTTCAAACATTGTGTCCAATATGCTGATACTATGGATCAGTGTCCGAGCGCTGGAGATTCGAATGATACAGTGAGATGGGCCAGAATATACTGAAGAATTTCTTAGTTCTCCGAGCACAAAATCTTTAATAAGAATATAAGTAGTACTATGCATTTATACAATGTCTTGAACAAGGCTTAAAATGTGGGGTCCCCAGTGAAAATAACCAAACTATCGTTTGCTGGAATAATTCACTAACCTGTATCCAAAGTTAAGTCACAAACAAGCAAATGGTATTTAAAATACTAAATTATATTCTCGTCAATCAATTTTTTAGACGCAGTAATATCATAGTTTAGAATATGATCATCTAATGTCATATGGATTCTAGAAGAGATACCCAAAAGGTCTGGGAATTTGAACAGCTCCCACTTACCAAATTTTGTACTGACAATTTTCGATTCTATGCTCTTTATTTGGTCAACTGTACCTGATTGAAGCTGTATTTAACAAGACAGGAATTTACAATGAATGAAACGTTAATTTTCTTCCAATTACTACTCTTGGTATTGAACCCATATTCCAGCGAGTTTTCCTTTTGTCAAAGCATCTCTGAAACTCCCCTTTTGATCTAGTATAGAGTAGTTTAATGTCCTCCACATCATCAACTCTCATTGCTGAGATTAAAGATTGTATTTATAAAACCTCTCTGCCACAAGCATGATGCGACACAAGATCAATTTTTCAGCGGAATTGGGCTTGTTTAAATTCTGTGTTTTTCTACTTGAACGTACCAAAAGGCTAAAGACACCAGTTTGTCCACCTATTTACTAATAGCTGGTGAAGAAGGGAAGAGGTGCACCCATGCCTTTCTCAAGAGCATTAATGAGAAATGAAACGTAAACAGCTTTGTCCAGAACTTGAACACTGGTAGAAGTGTCTATTTTTTCTGGGTGATAATTGTTAAATTCAGTTTAGACGACAAGAATAAGTCGAGAAGAGATTTTTCTAAGAAGTATGGAGGCTGCTAAACTTAGTATTTTCTTTAAAAAAAAAAAAAAATGAAAACTACGGTTCGAAAAGTATCATGACAAGGTTCAAAATTCTCTTCTTCCCCCCACCTTTTATCGTCGATTCTTCTGGGTTTCCTCTTGACATCATCACTTTTATAATATAATTTTGTCATTTGTGTCTATGTCTTTATTTAAATTTTGAATTTTCAGATTTAAAAACTGTAAAGCTTTAGACTCGATATTTTATCACGTAGTTCCACTACGAAATAATGAAATTACATTTTTTCGAATTCGAATTTTCCGCACTTTTATCTTTCATGTTGAAAATGTGATATTCCTAAAGTTCATAAAAATAATTCTCACAAAATCTAATTGGTCCAGTTGGCTGAGGCTTCAGAATACACCGTCTACATCTCTGCAGAGGGGTACGATTCCCCCAATGAGTATTCTGGATATGACACTAAACAATCTGATGATGAGGTTCCATAATACTGGAGCTTAGGGGAATGCAGACTACTCCGTCATTGCCATCACTCCCAGGTCCACTCTGGTCCGGAGTGGTAGAACTTGATAGGGTCCTATCTATAGGTTAAATAGAACTGTTTGATATTTAAACTGCGTACTTATTCTAAACTGAATTGTTTGAAATAGAACTATTTTTACATTTAACTGTGTGTAAACAAATGAGTGATGTTTAATTGAATTGTTAGAAATTCATAGCAATGTTTGGAAACATTTCATTTTGCTGACACACTAAACTGAGTTGTTTGAAATAGAACTGTTTGATCGTTTAACTGTGTATAAACAAAGAAACCGTGTACTTATGCTAAACTGAATTGTTTGAAATTAAATGAAACCATTTAACTGTGTGCAAGAAAATTAGCTCAGACTTGTTTAAAAATTTTTTCTACAAAATAAGTTTAGAAATCATATTTAATGTATGTAAAAATTATTTGGCATCAAATGACCTACAATGGTTGATATGCTATAAAACCAAACAAAATCTAATCTCTTGTCAACATGTTGACTGGACTTAGAATACGCCGACTGTATGCCTTGTAACGGGATAAGACACCCCAGAAAAAAAAAGTATCCTGTATATGACACTAAACTGGAGTATGGCGCATCCCTTCAAATTTATTACTCCCAGGTTCACTCTAACCTGGAGTGGTTGTATCTGTTAGGATAGTTTAAATAGATCTGTTTGAAAAATGTTTGCATTCAACAGGACCGTATGACAAAAAACAAGAACTACACAAACATACAATGAACGCGATGCTTTATGATCTTGGCATAAAAATAACAATAGATGGGTTGACATTCCGTTATAATTATTCAATCTTATCTTTTGCAAAAAAAAAAAAAAGAGATCCGTCTAATAAGACAGCTAATAGTTCTCCATGAATTGTTAAGAAAATAAAAACATCTAGAATAAAATTATTATCCTAGTTTATTATGTTTCTGTTATGTATTAATGTTATGTCCTCGGAAAAAGACGTAAAATAAATAAGACAAACACGTGTAAAGAGAGAAGAATAGAGATTATATATTACAGTAAAACATATAATACAATATCGCCAGTGTAGCTCTTTGCAAACAACGGTATTTGTCGCACGCCCCACCAAACGGACGAGTGTGGCATAAGGCCTTTTTAAGATGAGTCTGACGCAGGATCGTAGCCCTGACGTGCCTAGCATTCTCCAAAATGCCTCGAGCCCCGTCGGAATTCCTCCAGAAATGTGGCCCCTCTGCCACCAGACGATAAATCTAGCCCCTTCGAGGAGGTTTAGAGCCTGGGGGACGGCCTCCTGAGGCTCGAGGAATGAGGAATGTCAGTCTTGACTACGTGACGCGAATGCTAGGTTTCACTGGCACCCACGCCAGGCAACCTCGGCTGACCACCGTTTCCAGAGACATGACACACCTGACAGGATCCACGCTGCTGATACCACGGTCGCCTCAAGTGTGCTCTATCTAATGGATTGGTACAATTAGGCAAAACAGCAACAGCTATTTGCAACCAACGGTATTTGTCACACGCCTCACCAAACGGACGAGTGTGGCACAAGGCCTTTTTAAGGTGGGTCCAGGCGCAGAATTCTAGCCCAGACGTCCCTGGCATTCCCCAAAATGCCTCGAGCCCCGTCGGCATCCCTCCAAAACCGGTGTTCAATCCCAGGTCGAGTCATACCAAAGACTCAAAAAATGGTACTTGATGCGGCCTTGCTTAACACTCAGCATTATAAGGTACGGATCAATGGTAAAATGGAGCAATCCAGGAAATGGACTAGCGCCCTCGCCTACACTTTGGTGTGCTAGCTATTGAAAAGGGAGACTTCGAGTCACCCTCGACTAAGGTCGCCAACTTTACTTTTATTTTAATTGTTACAACAGAAGGAAGAAGACTACTTTCAAGTATTAAGTAACGCGTGAATGTAGTGACTTAGAAACTCGAAAAACACAAACAAGAACAAAGATATATAACAGCACAAACAATTCAAGCACAACGAGGAAAACAAGAATTGTTAAAACGAGAAAAACAACTATTTGAACACATCGGAAGAAAAGTTAAAGAAAACAACCCACGAGCTGACCTGAATATATGGAGGAACCCTAAAACGTGAAATTGAACCTCTATTAATAACAGCACTAAATAACACCATACGAATTATATTTAAACTAAAATACATCAGACGCAGGGGAATATCTAATGTAAGGTATGTTATGAGATGAAACAGTCAACTCATAGCAAATAAATGCATACAAGATTCCTATGGTATATGTTTGAAATAAAACCAGTATTTCTCTGGTTTTATTTCTAACACACAAACAACATCATTTTTGTCACAAGTTTGGTGTTTCAATCTAACATAGTTTTTAAGATATGATTCTACATAACCAGGGAAGGATTTTATTCTCACTCTGTATTGAACAAAAAATACAAACGGCCACAAAAAATTGAAAATAAACCAACTTCTGATTAATACATTCTAGCGTTACGTGATGAGAACATCAACAACATTTAACGTAAAAATTAAACATAAAAACTAAGAATCCAAAATTTAATATTCAAAAGAACGAAATATTGAGCCAATCAATAGCGTAAAGAAAAAAAATACAAACTCTTATTTTCCTCTATTGATAATCGCAATTGGTGTGAAGCAAATTTGACTTGAGGAATTAAATTATTATATATATATATATATATAATCAAGTCGGCGTCCGAAGACAGTGGGTGAGATATATACCTCATATATTCTGTACACGAGTTATTTCATATAAATCTATGGGAGTGCTCGATATATGTCTATTGTTATATATTCCTTTACAGGTTTATATGATAAAACTCACATACAGAGTATATACAATGCAACTGAAAGAAAACTCAAACCTGATTAAATTGTCATTATGAATTTATTTCGGCGAAGAATATTATAAATTTCGTAATGTTCTTCGCCGAAATAAATTTATAATGACAATTTAACCAGGTTTGAGTTTTCTTTCAGTTGCATTGTGTGTGTGTGTATTCATATATATATATATATATATATATATATATATATATATATATATATATATATATATATATATATATAGTGTGTGTGTGTGTGTGTGTCTGATCCACTTGACACTTTGAATAAAGGACTCAACGAGTACATTGTTTAGATGTTTTAGGTCAAATGCTTCTAAGGTCTTTGGCTCTTTCAGAAAGCTAGTCTGGCTCAATAAAGACCTCTCCATAAAAATTAGATGCGCAGTGTACCGTGCCATAGTTCTCTCAACATCCCCGTATAGTGCAGAAATTCCAACGGTATACAAAGCGGATGTCCAAAGACTTCACACCTATATGATTTGTCACTTTTGCAATATACAAAATGTAAAGTGGAGGCAAAATATCTCAAATAAATTCACCCAGGAGAAATGTACGATATACTCACCCAACGTAACTTTAATAGGCTGGTCACTTGAACCAACTGGAGGACAGCAGACTGCCAAAACAGATCTTGTGTTCTCAACTTAGAGAAGAGTCTCGTAAAACAGGAAGACCAAAACTGAGGCATAGGGACATCATCAAAAGAAACCTGGATGTCACGAACACCCCTTTAAACAATTGGCAATGCCTGTCTAAAAACCGAAGAAACGGAAGGAAAAATATCAACAAAATATTATTATTGGATACGATGGACAGTGAGTCGTAATAGGTTTTAGATCGACTCTCTTGAAGTAACACTGAGCGTTTTTGATACAAATTATCTTACTTATAATAAAAGTAGCCAAAATACAAGGTAAATTCATTGATAGATACAGACTGAGATAGATACTGAGATGAAAACAGATTGCTACGATAGATACTGAGATATAACAAGATACTGAGATATATACAAATTGAGATATTCGCTTTGATATAGAGTAATTGTTAGCAAGTTTGTGTAACAAAACAGTGTTGAATACGGTCTTAAGTGGATGTGCTGAATTTACTAATATCAAAATCATTTTATGTTGAAGTCAACATAAATAAAGAGTTAATATCTTCGTATTTTAGCCGCGTTTCAAGTGATAAAGAATACCTCACTTTTTGCAGTGAAAGGTAAATTTATCTGTGTTGCTAATTATTTTTAAGCGAACATTTTAGAATTTCGTGGCAGACAAAAGAAATAGTATATTGAAGATGATTTTTATACTGGTTATAGTTCAAAGAAAAAATTTAATCACGATTAATGAAGGTAGATGGACGTGAGCAATTCTAAGAAAAGCAATAAAAGACGTGTAAATAGCGAGTTTAAATAAATGGGAATTCTAAAAATGCAAAAGCGAGCTTCTTTAAAAAAAAAAAAATACCCCTCGATGCATCTAATAGCAGCTAATGGTTTCATTTAGAAAATTCTATGGAAGAGTTCTTTGCTCCAAGCACAACTACAAATTCAAGATTTTTTATAATACCGCCAAAACATACATATTTATAACTTTGAGTTTTAATGATAACAGGTATATATATATATATATATATATATATATATATATATATATATATATATATATGTGTGTGTGTGTGTCTGCGCATCTTTTGGAAGTGTCTGTGTACACACCTGTATACATTTATTCATATATATATATATATATATATATATATATATATATATATATATCAAACCTGATTTATACACTTATATTTCTTTGTCTTTTCTATTTCTCTTTCTAGCACTCTATCGCGGGGCTTAGAATATTTTAACTGTATCCTCAGCAGTGGGGTAGGAACCCAAAAAAAGTTGTGTCCTGGGTATGTTACTAAACTGTATCTGATAGACAGGCACCCGTTCAGGAAAGAGAGAGTGAAGTACTTTTTCATTACCATTTCTCTCAGGTCCACTCTGATTCGAAGTTGTAATACCTGTTAGGGTTTCATCTAGGAATTAGAACTGTTTAAAATCATTCTTATTCGATACGACCGTGTGCGAACAAAAATCTTTGGAAACAAGTTTACAAAAATATAAATGTATAATGAAGGTAATTCCCAAACTCTTGGCATGAAATAACCCATGACGGGTTAAAATCCTGTCAAAATCAATCAAATCTCTCTCTCTCTTTATATATTAGTTGGACGCGTTCATTGTGTAACTATTACCGTCGTAGGAAACGGACACTGTGACCCGAGTTCAATTCTTGGACGAGTCTGTTTACATTTCAAATAGAGCTAATACGTTTGGGAAAGGTATGAATCCCATTATTCTCCTTCCAGCTATGAGTAAATAGTAGGGCGGACTGTGATTTTTAATCTCAGTAAGACTACTGGTCTAAGAGAGGTAAAACTTTGAATTCAAACCAATTAAACTCCGTTTAAAAATTAGATCTAGAGTCACATCCTGCTCCAGTGGAGGGGTCGGTATATATATATAATATATATATATATATATATATATATATAGTGAGAGAGAGAGAGTGCTGAATATCAGTGATAGAACATAGAGATATCGAAGTTTCTAGAACGTAGACATAGTTAACAGCGGTTTGTGACAGTCAGTTTCTCGCCTATCACAGTTCACAAGCGCCATTGAGTGACTACGCTATCCTAACTTATATATGACAAACTGAAAAATTTGTATAATAAAGTGATGATGTCTGGACAAAATCAAGAAGAGTTAGAGCTAATTTGATAAAAAAAAGATTATCAAATCAGTCATGATACTTTTTGATCATCAATTTTTGTTTTGTTTTGTGTGTGTGTATTTTTATTTTTTTATTTTTTTAGTTCTTTTTTAAAACACGGTCTTATGCAGTACCATCCATATTTATTTGACCCAGCTTTGTTGCTGCTGAAAATTTATCTAAAAAATAAAAGCATTAACAGCGTAAATGATAAATAAAGAAAATATTCACCACAGTTTCCCACCATAATGAAAGAGGGGTTTAATAGGTACTTCGACCAATAGAGAAGAAACTGGAATATTTTGCATGAATACGACGGGAGCTCTTTTATTCGTTGTTTATTTCTGTCTAGATATTTACAGCTGCCACACACTACACGTATATAATGTAAAGACTGGGAGAAGGAGTCAAAATATGTTTGTCGGTTTTTCCTCATGGCCGTTTATCTTCTCTTCCACCCACACTCTTTTTATCAAATATTTTTCTTCTTCCTATTTTCAATGCTTACTTCCTTTCTACTTCCTCTCTTCTATTTTCCTTTGATGTAGTTTTGGCTTTTATAGTAGCTTTCGTATATATATATATATAAGGAAGCGTATCTGTATATGTATAAAACTACATAAAAGATTTACTTGTTTTAGAAATGATTAAAATATCCGGCAAAACTTGAAAATCTAGTGGAATGATTCAATAAAAAATAATTCCTGAAAAATTACGGAAATACTCGGAGAGCTAAGGTTAGAATAATAAATCTATTTTATTTGTAATGTTTGAACAGACAACTACGATATACTTGTAAATAAAGTATACTGTTGGCGTCCTTATATATATATATATATATATAATCTTAACATTTTCGAAAGCGAGTTCGAACTCCAGTGATGCCATTACGTTCACTTTCGGACTAATACATTTGGAAAAAGTATAGAACCCCCTTATCCCCTTCCCAGCTATGCATTAAATAGCATCACTGTTGTTCGTCTACAAGGATGGTTATTTACCATTCAAGAAAGAAACCAAACATTAACATCTAATAAAAAATTCATTTTCTTCTGAATCCGATAACTTACTAAGTAGGAATTTATTATATATAGTGGAATATTGATGTATAGTAGCTAGCACTCCTTCAACACGGCGCGCTCCTGGCGAGCGTTCTCTTGTGTCCTGTGGTGGGGCGCTCTCGACCGGCTGTGGTTGCGTGCTGCACGGTTCGGTCGGGTGTGTTCCACCACTGGATACATCACCTCTGGCCTCAGGGGGCCGTCCCCCCAGGCTTTAACCCTCTTCGGAGGGGTTGGGTTTATCGCCCGGCGCCTGAGGCGCCCCGAAAAGGGGAATGCCGACGGGGTCCGAGGCATTTTTGGAACTGCCTATCGCGTTGGGCTACGGCCCTGCGACAGGACCCACCTTAAACACGGCCTTGTGCCATATTCGTACGTTGGTGGGACGTAGGATAAATACAGCACTCCTTCAACACGGCACGCTCTTAGCGAGCGTTCTCTTGTGTCCTGTGGTGGGGCGCTCTCGACCGGCTGTGGTTGCGTGCTGCACGGTTCGGTCGGGTGTGTTCCACCACTGGATACATCCTCAGGGGGCCTTCCCCCAGGCATTAACCCTCTTCGGAGGGGTTGGGTTTTTCGCCCGGCGCCTGAGGCGCCCCAAAAAGGGGAATGCCGACGGGGTCCGAGGCATTTTTGGAACTGCCTATCGCGTTGGGCTACGGCCCTGCGACAGGACCCACCTTAAACACGGCCTTGTGCCATATTAGTACGTTGGTGGGACGTAGGATAAATACAGCACTCCT
This sequence comes from Sepioteuthis lessoniana, assembly GCA_963585895.1. NCBI lineage: Eukaryota > Metazoa > Mollusca > Cephalopoda > Myopsida > Loliginidae > Sepioteuthis > Sepioteuthis lessoniana. Next base: position 77,904,634 of record OY757916.1, on the reverse strand, counting down.
TCAACACGGCGCGCTCCTGGCGAGCGTTCTCTTGTGTCCTGTGGTGGGGCGCTCTCGACCGGCTGTGGTTGCGTGCTGCACGGTTCGGTCGGGTGTGTTCCACCACTGGATACATCACCTCTGGCCTCAGGGGGCCTTCCCCCCAGGCTTTAACCCTCTTCGGAGGGGTTGGGTTTATCGCCCGGCGCCTGAGGCGCCCCGAAAAGGGGAATGCCGACGGGGTCCGAGGCATTTTTGGAACTGCCTATCGCGTTGGGCTACGGCCCTGCGACAGGACCCACCTTAAACACGGCCTTGTGCCATATTCGTACGTTGGTGGGACGTAGGATAAATACAGCACTCCTTCAACACTCTACCCGATGGACTTGCTCAAAGCCATAAATATCTAACGATTAAGGACTTTGATGGTTGATTACTAAGTCCAGCAGATGGGGCACTCTTCGGCCGGCTGTGATATCAACGGCACGGATCTGGTCGAGTGTGTCCCAGGCATTTTGGGGAATGCCGGGCGCGTCTGGGCTATGGCACTGCTCCTGGACCCACCTTAAAAAAGGCCTTGTGCCGCACTCGTCCAGTTGGTCGGACGGAGGACAAATACCGTTGATTACTAAGTCCAGTAGATGTTGCACACTTCGGCCAGCCGTAATATCAACGGCACGAATCTGGTCGGGTGTGTCTCATCTTCGAGACATACCTAGAGCCTCGGGGGCCGCCCCCCCCCCATGCTTTAACCCTCCTCAGAGCGGTTAGGTTAATCGCCTGGCACCTGAGACGCCTTTGTTTAGGGGAATGCCGTCGGGGCCTGAGGCATTTTGGGGAATGCCGGGCGCGTCTTGGCTACGACCCTGCGCTCGGACCCACTTTTAAAAGGCCTTGATTACTAAGTCGATATTAAGCTGAATAATATTTGGACTGACCTTACTTCATTTGGCGATACAGCATTTTGACTGTCCTCTATTTCTTGTTAATTGTTTGTAACTTATTGTACTGTGTCTTTTTGTATGTATCCGTTAGCACCGGATACTGGTGCTGATTAGATATATTAAGCATTCATTCTTTGCGAATCATTCACCTCGACGATATAACAAATATCATGCTACCAAAATATATATAATTAGTATTTATCGCCAAACTCTATAGCGTTGAAATTTTGTAACCAAAAATACGAATACGCTGTAGTTTAAAAATATGACTACCTGATACCTGGCGTTCTCCATGTAAACTTATATCATATCAAAATAACACCATGCATTAAAGCACACATTTATCTCGCGTTACAAACAGTATTACTGTAGTTTCATTGCTTTTATTACTATAACGTTTTGTTTGTTCATTTACTATTTCTGTGGAGGCGCTTGTACTGTAATGGCTGTCGTCAGAGTAAATGGACCTGAGTTCAAATCCTGAACGAGACTGTTTGAATGGTGCTAATACCCTTGGGAAAGGTATGAATCCAGCTATGAGTAAATAGTTAGGACAGACTAGGTTCTATAACTTTGGTATTGCTACCGTTCTATGAGAAGTAAAACTTTGAATTCAAACTAGTTAAACTCGGCTAAAATTGGCCTTGTGACGCATCCTGCTTTTGTCGGAGGGGTTAGCGAATACAAACTAGTTCAGTTTAAAACTTCTGGATTAACAATAATATTGGTTTTGCCCTCCGGTGCTATCATGATTTCTCACTTTTGAAAGACCAACATCAAGCTAAATAGGAGGAGGTGAAAAACAGGATTTGCTACTCAGTTTACCAATTTTTAGATATTGCCTTTTCAGATGTGTTGATGGTCATGGTATACCTAACAAGTCTATTGGTCTTAGAGGTATTATAGGGATGAAGCAGTTATCCCCAGAAAATGTTTCTGGCATGGTCGTGACTTCCAGGACATGAGACATCATATTTTTGATGGTAAGTATTGTCCCTTTGCAAAGTTTTGGAGGATAAGGTTATGCAGTAGCATGATTAATGCCCCACCCTCGAGGTTCAGAAGCAGATTATATGGAGCAGTCCCTCGTGGTTCAAGGCTACTGAGAAACTCGGTTAGATAATTAATAAACAGGTCTTGCCAACTGATTTATAGGATCTTTCCTCTCCAGAGTGTATATCCAGAAGCTTTATATTGATTTATTTTACTGAAACATTTTTCGATACTAAAAATCACTCGTTCACAGGGTCATTTAGTATCAACCTTTTTATTAATTTACATGTATCTAGGTAATACTTTAATTGGTTTTAAAGCCCATTTGGTTTGGGCTGTAGAATACGCTGATTGAAACTCTGTAGAGGGGTAAGACTCCCTTTCTCAAAAAGTGTCATGGATATGATAAACTGCATCTGATGGTGAGGTTCCATTCCTGGAGTTTTGGGTAATGTAGAATACCTCTTTCTATCAATCACTCTCTGGTCCACTCTCTCTCTGTTGTAATACTTGTTTGGGTTTCATCTATGGGTCAAATAGAACTGTTTAATCACTCACAACACTTGGAACCATTTAACAGTGTGCAAACAAATTATTGATATTGAATTATTAGTATTAGATAGCAATGCTTGAAACCATTTAACTTTGGCAAACGATAAATTGCAATACTTGAAACCATTTAACTGAGAAAACTAGTAAGCTCTGGCTCGTTTAAAAATGTCATGTTCAAACTATTCATTCATAAATCATATATCTAATATAAATGTATAAACAGGATTTAGTATTAAATAACCTATAAGGATTGATATGTCTTAAAACCAAACCAGCGAATGAGTAGTTTTAAAGTGCAATATTTGAAACCCTTTAACTGTGTACCTAAACTGAATTATTGTTATTGCATAGCAATACCTGAGACCATTTAACTGTTTGCATTCAATAGCAATTCTTAATTGTGCAGAAACAAATGAACTTTAACTTATAAGAAATAAACTTACCATCAAACTATTCACTTAAAAATCATATGTATATCCATTTAACTGTGAGCAAACGAATAATTGCATTTAAATAAAATTAGAGTTAAATTGTAATACTTGAAACCATTTAACTTTGTGCAAACAAATGAGCCTTGGCTCGATTACGTTATCAACATAATATTCGTTTACAAATCATATATATAGGATTTGGCATGAAATAAACTACGAGGGTTGATATGGCATTAAAAAAACACACCCCCACATTGATTTTTATCTATTCTAACAGCTTTTTCCTTTGCCTTCCAGGGGGTGTCCTCGTGGTGTAATGGTTAAAGCGATGGACTGCGGAATCGTAGTAAGCGAGTTAGTACTCCAGTCGCGCTATTACGTTCACTTTCGGGCAAGTACCCTTGGGAAAGGTATGAACCCCCTCATCCTCCCAGCTATGGGTTAAATAGTACCACTACAGTTCTTCTAGAAGAATAGATTTGGCATTAAATAACCTACAAAAAATCCCCAAACCTTCGCCTTCCACTTCTCTTTCTCCCTTTTCCAATTCACTTTAATAACTTTGCTTTTTTTTTTTCTTACTTGAGCACAAATGAACTATAAATCACTGAAATAGAATAAAACGACTTTTTGAATATTATTGAGATTTTTTTTTTTTATTCTCCCTTTTTACATTTCGCCACAGTACTATTTTAAGTGCTATCAAAACCACCATGGTTGGTGCGTAGATGTCTAATTGAATATTTTCTTACTCAAATCAATTTATAAGAATACAGTGTAATTTCTATTCTCTTTTGTCAGACATTGCAAAAATGTACCAATGAATAGGTACGAATTTTGAAATTCACGCAAGGCTTTCAGCATTTTTTTTTCTTTTGTTTTGTACGTTTTAGGTTTTTTAATGTTAAACTTTATCTCTTTTTATTAGTCAAACAGAAGTTTATTTAATATCAGAGTGTCACAAAGTTCAACGTAGAAACATAATAAAAATCGAATAATAGATTAATGTAAAACTATTAATAAATCTTGATTAAAAAAAGTAAATCTTTTCGTTTTAAATCATAGCGTTTTCTTTTTACCTAGAATATTTCTAAGGCAAAATGTTGGAGTTTATTTGTTTGTTTATAGAAAACAACCTTTTGAGACTAAGTGTGGAGTCTCCGTGGCGTAATGGGTAACGTGCTGACTTGAGAGAGTGTAGTAGGCGAGTTAGAGCTCTAGTCGTAGTATTGTGTTCCCTTTCGGACTTATATTCTCTCGAAAGATGTGAACCTTCTTCTCTTCCCAGCAATAGATTAAATAATATCACTGCTGTTATTTTACTAAGATGGCCTTGGCATTAAATAACCCATGAAGTTTTATTTGCCAAGAAACTGAATTTTTTTTTTTTTTTTTTTTTTTTTTTACACAATTGTTTTCCACGAAAAATACAGTTCTATTGGTTGGGCACAAAAATATCCAAATCTTTTTTGGGTAGTTTGATTTTAATGGCATGCCAACCTGTCTATGGTTATTTTATACCTCGATGTTTAAGAATCCCATTCCTTGTAACTTCATTTTTATATTTTTTGGAGGGTGGATATGTCTTAAGATTTGTTTTTATTCACATGGCCCTATCGAATACGAATAATTTTTAATTATATCTATTTGACTCCTTGATGGGACCCTAACCGGTACAAACATTCCAGGTCAGCGTTGACCTGGAAGTAATATCAATGAAAGGATACTCTACAATTCCCAGATCTCCAGAACTTGAGCCTCACCATCAGATGCGATATAGCGTTATACCAATGACACTTTTTTGTTGGGGATGATCTTACCCTCTGTGGGGGATACAGTCAGCGTATTCTAAGCCATGCCGACAGGGCGTACCTTCCTTTTGAAGAAACAGAATAAAAATATATGTTCTTGGGATCTGGTTATTGTAATTGCTGAGTAAAAGTCGGACACATTGACTCATACAAATCTTTTTTATTGTGTAAGATAATGTGTATTTAGAAATATATTCTTAATTCATTTTTTTTAAATTACTCTCAAGGAATGCAGATCAAGGTTTTATGAGAGTAGATATTGTCCAAACGTTTGATAACTTGTACACCTAACCATCTGACACCAGTTAAAACTGCGTGGCTGATAGCATTATTAGTATGTACCACAGCTTCCTTAGGCCGAAGTTTCCAATTACATTTCAAGAGTTAGTCCAAGCTATGAAATGGTGGCTGAGGAATTCTAAAAGAGGAAAACCGACGGAGTTAAGTGTATTGTAATACTAACTCCACTTACACGCAAGGTTTCTCTCTAAATTTGATGTTGAATTTTCTCTCGTCAAAAAGCGGATAAATATTACATACCAACTGGTATAACTGAGAGAAAATAAAAACTATATAAACAGACTGAAAATAAAATCGCATTACTTTATTCAACCACTGCCTCCGCTACTGACAGGATGTAGTACAATGTCAATGTGGAGTAAAGCTGGTTTGTAGTTAGTTTTCCTTCTTCTAGATTGGTTGCTTAAAAAGACTAAAGGACCTAGTCTTTTATACTATTTACTAATAACGGAGGGGGAGAAGAGACGGGTCCATGCCTTTTTCAAGCAAATTAGCGCGAAAACAAAAGCAGTCTAATCTAAGATTTGAACTCTAGTCGTCGATTCCACTTCCTAAAATGATAACCGTTGCACTAAACGCGCCAAAGTATCATTTCTTTTTTGTTTCACAATTAAACACGCGAGTAATATTGCTGAATTACAGTGAATGGTCACGTGTATAGATCAATACATGAACAAAATAAGGAGCGTGTCAAGAGTACTCGGACGACGGTATTATTTTGGAGGAAGAACCAATTTTATTAAGTGTTTGAGTTGATAAAACAGATAGAAAAAATGAAGTAATTTTTATAAATGATATTTACATACACACACACACACACACACACATATATATAAATATATATATATATATATATATACACCATCATCCTGATCACCATTGGTTCCGTTAACCGGTTTGTTCGGAGGGTGCGTTTCTTATGTAGCCTGCTCTTCAATAGGAATAGCCAAGTGTAACCCATCCCTCTCCAGGTCTACAACTGGTTTAAATTCAGTTTTCTTTTTTCTAGACTGGTTACTATACCAAGGTTAAAGAGCCCTGTATGCGCTATGATGTAACCATGACTGAAAGGAAAATAGTTGGATCCATACCTTTTCAAGGTGCAATGTGAAATGCAAACAGCCTAGTTCATGATTTGTATAGCCCAGTCGGCTAGTGCAGTAGAATACACCCTCTTCATCTCTGTAGAGGAGAAAGACCCCTGACAGGTGTCCTAGATATAACATGAAACAATCTGGTGAGGAATGTCGAATATCCATTCATATCCATTGCTCCCAGGTCCACTCTTAACCGGAGTTGTAGCACCAGATAGGGTCCCATCTATGAATAAAAGAAAGAACTGTTTGACATTTGAATTGTTTGCAAACAAATGACATGCAAACTAAATTGAATTGATAGAAATAGAACTGCTTGATAATTTGACTGTAGGTAAACAAATGACTAATTTTTAATTAAATTCTTAGTGATACATGGCAATACCAGTGTGCAAACAAAATAGTTCAAACTCATTTAAAAATAAAATTACCAACAAACTATTCACTTACAAATCGCAACTGTATTTCAATTTAAATGTGTACAAACAAAGACCTGTTAAATTGTTCCTGCTTCATAGCAATACTTGGAAATATTTAACTTTGTGCAAGCGAATGATTGATAATAAATGGAATCATTCGAGTTAGAAGGAAGTACTTGAAACCATTCAGCTATATGCAAGAAAAAATGAGTTCAGGTTCGTTTAAAAATGTTATCAACAAAATGTGTTAAGAAATCATATATATTTAATATACATATATACGCAGGATTTGGTATTGAATGACATACCATGGTTGATATGCCATAAAATCTAACTAACCAAACAGGATTTGAACTCGGATAGCCGTGTCAATTTCCCTCGACGATCATCTTGATGCTACGTGAACATACATACATACATATTATGAATTTATCAATCATTTATTTAAACAAAGTCAAAATATTTCTTCCTGCCTAACCAGAAATATGTATGTGACTTCACAAAGGACTTTTATTAAAAGAGAAAAAAATGTTTTTAAATATTGAACTTTGAGTCTAAAAATATTTTGAAGATGTTCTTTTTTTAACAGCTGGAGAGGCAAAAGCAACAAGTTCTTTACAGATAAAACAACCAATATAAGATTAAAGGATTAACTGTTGCAGGTAAATAAGACTTAGCAGTTAGATAAAAATGCCTTCTCTTATCGATTATTTCATAAATTAAGAAAGGCATTTAAACTAAAAGAAAGAAAGAAAGAGAGATTGAAGTAATAATCGCTGGGAGAGACACAAGTCTTTCATTTGCTTTCTCTTCAGCTAAAGGCTCTTGATAATATTTACTAACTTCATTGATATTTTTCTAGTTTATTGCGTACTTTTCATGGTAATTGCTAAAAGAGATAATGAAATAAAGATATATTTATTGATAAGTATAATTAAATGTTTTTTTCTCTATAAATTTTGATATTTTTATCTTCAAGAATAAAGCAAATGAAAGTAGTGTTAATATTTGGTACGAATAATTTCTCTAAGGTAAGAAAAATTGAGATAAATTCCGAGATAAAAATTGAGATAGATAGATGGAAAATTTTACGGCTTCGTCTTTTTAAAAAAAAAAAAAAAAAAAAAAAGAAAAAAAAAGCTACATACACAATTGAAAACCGGTTTTAAGTATTCGGCATTTTATATTGATTCATTCTATGTTAATGAAAAATAAAAATTACGCTGGACAAGATTCACATAAAAATCTTATGCGACTCTATATAACATAAGCATTTACATATTGATCTCTACTTTTCCCCTCTTTGAGTACATCAGAGAATTTCTGTCGTCCTGTAGATCCCCCTTTCTCTCTCTCTCTCTCTCTCTCTCTCTAAAAGCCTTTTATCACCGTTGCCTCTTTGCCCTATCGTTGGGGCTTAGAATATATGGACTGTATTTCTTGCTGGTGGGTAATACTCCCTCCATAAAAAAAGGCTATTCCGGGTATGACACTAAATTGCATTTGAAGATGCAACTCCAGCTCTGGAATACTCCCTCATTATCATACCACTCCCAGTTGTACCTTTGTACAATTCCTACCATAAAAGTATCTGGGATGAGATACCCAAGATCTAAAAGTTTTATAAACCCCGCAAAACACGATTTTTCCATTGATCCACATCAATGGATTTCTGTTTTTTGGGGTTTTTTTTTTTATATTCCAGCCTTTTATCCCAATAACTTCGCTGAAGAAACGACTCCTTGGCTACTACCATTCCAGAAACGTCTTTTTTAAACGAGCTTTTTCAAACAATAGAGAAATCTACTTTAGCTTTTCCTGCTGAAGACGCTATTTGTTGAGATTTCTTCCTGTCTCTCAACAAAGATAAACCGCTCATCTAATGTAGATAACTTTTTAGGCCTTTTACTTAGTTATTTCTTGTTGTTTTTTTTTTTTCCTTAACCTCCAGAGATATATGAAATGTCTTAACAACTGTTTGAACTCTACATCTTGAGAATCCAGTCTGTCAGATTATTTTCCTTGGAGAATGGCTTCGCTAGTGCAAAATTATGATTTTGTGCACGTCAAACGGTAAAACTATTGGCATTAGGCATGAATTGTTTTTCTTTCTTTTTCCAAGTTACTAATGCCTTTTGCTGAAATAAACAACAATAGAATTTTACTTTGTTTTTAAACATTGACATATTTTCATCGCAGATGTTAAAGTGAAGAACAAGTTAAAAGGTGATTGAATGAAAACTTAATACGTAACAAGATGAATTGAACTATTTTCAAATCAGTCAGCCCAAGATGGTACAAATTTTTTCACCAACGAAAAAAAAGGTAGAGGTCATACGAATAGGATTTTAAATAAAGCAGGACAATAACATTCGCTATTATTGTGTCGCCTTTTTAGATGCCCAGGTATCATCTAAATATTTTTATGAAGAGAAAAAAATACAATCTTTCCTTAGCTTCCTAAATCTAAAAACAATATAAAATTAGTCAGGTATATATAGCTCAGTTTTCTTTCTCTCTCTCTCACACACACATATATATAAGCCCAGTAAAAACGGTATACCATGGTGAGATTTAGAGTAATACACTTGAATTTTTTTTAGAATATATATATATATATATATATATATATATATATATATATATATATATATATATATATATATAGAGAGAGAGAGAGAGAGGAGGGAAAGAGAGTCCTGAGCAAAATCTATCTATCTAGCTATTCATACATATATATTTTTTTTATTTCAGGATGCTAGAAATTTATCTCTCTCTCTTTCTCTCTCCCTCTCTCCATATATAGAGAAAAAGACTTCAAATTTGTCATTAAAAACTTATACGTTCACATAAACCTAAAAGTTGTAATATTATACTGCTTTGTTTTATAGCTGAAATATGAAGATATTTCTTTTTTTTTTGTTTTTTTTGTGCATACCGTACCATATTTTATTGATTTATAAGGGTTTTAGTCGTAAATTATGTATGAACAATTAGTGTTGCTAATAACTATTTTAACTCTGCTAAATACTTGCGTGCTCATCCACATATACAATATTGCTCATAAATATTTGAACAGACTATTTATTTCTAATTACTTGGTTTTGAAATTAAAAAAACGAGGATATAACCCTCTCCCTATTAAAAAATCTTAAATATGTGCATTTAATCATATTTTGTGCTTGTAAATGTTAAATATCTGGAAAATGTCTTTTTAAAGAATATAATTGCTAAATTAGCAAAAAACAGTTTTCTTCCTCAAAAATCTTGTTTAAAATCCATCAAGAATGTTGAAAAGGCAAACTTGCATTGTTATTTAGGAGAGATGTCAAACGTTTAACAAGACTTCATAATGTCTTATAAGAATTAATAAGAGTCCACCCTGTTCAAAATGCTAAATGGCTGCCTCGATCTCCTTCAATAAAAACAGATTTTTTGTTTGTTCAAATACAGTATTATCAATATAGTAACGCTAACAAATACCATGGCAGTATTAGTCAAAAGTACAGAATCTGTTGTTTTTCTTTTTTTGCCTATTTCATTGTTTATGTAAAACATGAAACTCAAAACGTAACAATTAAAATCCAGTTTTCGCTTTCATATATATTTGAGCAAAAATATGAATGAGAGAGGTTCTAAATAGATATGTAATTATAAACTGAAATATCATATAGATCGTCTCTAATTAGGTTTTCCTGTGGCATGATTGCAAAATTATGAGTTTAATTACAACTTTTGATTTAAACTTAACGCCTTACAAACTATTGTTAGTCTCCAAAATCTGTTGCTCAGTCGGCTGGGGCTGTAGAATACACCGACTGCACTTCTACAAGGGGGTAAGATCCCCCCATCCACGCATGTCCTGGATATGACACTAAATCTGATGGTGAGATGCCAGTAATGCTGGGGCTTAGCGAATGCAGGGTACCCCTTCATTGACATCGCTCCCAGGTCTACTCAGGCCCGGACTGGGAGCACCTGATAGTCTTATCTATGGTTTGAACAGAATTAAACTGTGTACTTATGCTAAACTGAATTGTTTGAAATGGAACTGTTTATGTTTGCTAAATTGGATTGTTTGAAATAGAACTGTTTTTTACATTAAAACTGTTCTTATGCAAAACTGAATTGTTCGAAATAGAACTTTTTTGACATTCAACTGAGTGTAAACAAAAATTAAACTAAACTGAATTGTTTGAATTAGAACTGTTTGACTAAACTGAATAACATGAAATAGAAATATTTTTGACAGTGTACTAAACTGAATTGTTTGAAATAGACCAGTTTATTTGTATAAAAATGGATTTGGTATTAAATAACCAACAAAGGTTGATATGCCATAAACCCAAACAAACAAACCAAAATCTGTGTTTTGTTTTGTTCTTCATGACATATCAACCCCTGTGGGTTATTTAATGACAACTGCTGTTTTTTATATTACTTGTAAGTGAACATTTTTTGGGTACTTCATTTTTATACGAGTATCTTGAACTCATTTTATAGCACATAGTTAAATGGTTTTAAGTACATTGTCTAACACTAGTAACTCTGTGGAATATCTATGATTTGTTTACACACAGTTAAGTGCCTTCAAGTATTGCTATTTAATATTAGTAATTCAAGTCCTCAATAATTTGCACACGGCTGTATGGTTTCAAGTAACTAATGATAATCCTGAGTAAACTGTAGAACTGTTTTATTTGACCTCTAGACATGACCCTAAAAAGTACTACGGATTAAAGTGGACCGGGGATTAACTGCAATAAAGGTGTACTCAACATTCTTCAAAGCTTGATGACTGAAACCTCATCCTCAGATGCAGTTTAGTGTCATACCCAGAACTCTAGTTGTGGGGGGTCACCCCTCTGCAGAGTTACAATCGGCATACTCATTCGGCTGGAGCAGTAGAATAAGGTTGATATGCCATAAAACCCAACTAGCTGACAGGGTGGATGATGAAGTATAAGCTTTCGCAGATAAATCATGAGGGATCTAAACACTAAGTGTCCAGGATATGATACTTAACCATTAGATGGAGAGGCTCCTGTTCTGGAGTTTAGGGAATTTACCATTACTCTCAGGTCCACTATGACACGAAGCGGTAGTACCTGATAGGGTTTCATCTATGAGTAAGATAGAACTATTTCAGTATTTTACTGTGTGAAAATAAATGACTGATGTTAAATTGAATTTTTACTGTTACATCACAGTACTTGGAACCATTTAAAAGTTTACAAATAAATGAGTAATGTTGAACAGATTTCTTAGAGTTGAATAGCAATTCCTGAAAACCTTGAACTGTGTGCAAAACTGAATTATTGGTATTATATAGAAATACTTGAAACCATTTAACTATGTGTAAATATTACTTTTAGTGTTAGAAATACTTTAAACCATTTCACTGTGTACAAACAAAAGATTAGCACTAAATAGAATTATTAATGTTATATAATAATGGCTGAAACTTTTGAACTGTGTGCAAACAGTAGCAATACTTGTGTGCAAGCAAATTAGCTCTAACTCATTTTTGAAAAAGACTATTTACAAACAATTCACTTAGAAATAATGAGTAATCATTTAACTGTTTGCAAACAAACAACTGATGTTAAATTAAATTGATGTTACTTTTACGTAGAAATATTTGAAACCATTTAACTATATGCAAAAATTGAATCATCGGTATTACATAGCAATACTTGGAGCCATTTAACTGTGTGCAAACATGTTTAATCTGTGTATAAACAAAATTGCGACATGCTATAAATTCCAACCTAAATACCAAAAGCCTTCCTTTTGATATACTTGATCTAGATTTAGCTGAAAATTTGAAAAAAAAAATTCATCGAGTGTTTCACATTTTATAAAATATTGAATTAATCGAATTGAAATAAAATGCTCAAATAATCCAATTACACTGATCATGAATGAATAACATATTGAATAGTTTTTAAATTCCTCATTTGACTTTTAAAGATTTTTCTCTATACAAACAAGAAAAAACTTTGATATTTATCAAGTATAATCAACTAATTGATAGGTAACTGGTAGTGTAATAGTTATTGACTATTGGAAATGGACACGGTGAATTCTTGCCCAGTCGGCGGGGAGACTGTAGAATACACCGTCTACAGCTCTGCTGGGTGGTAAGACCCCTCCCAACGAGTGTCCTGATATGACACTAAACATTCTGATGGTGAGGTTCCAGTAATACCAGAGCTTTGGGGAATACGGAGTACTCCTTCATTGACATCGTTCCCAGGTCCACTCTGGCCTTGGAGTGGTAGCACCTGATAGGTTCCTATCTATATGACAAAACTGAATAGCTTGAAATAGAAATGTTTGACAAACTGTGTACTCATGCTAAACTGAATTGTTTGAAATAGAACTGATTTTTGTATAAAATGGATTAGAAATTAAATAACCAACAAATTTTGACATGCCATAAAACCCAAACAACCAACCACAGTGAACTCTAAATTCAAACCAGTTGTACGAATATAATTGTGAACCACCGTTGGACACCAATCATGGAGAAACTTCATATATCAATGTGTACTCTTGGGAAAGGTATGAACTCTTTTATCCCCTTAGCTATAGGTTGGATAGGATGATTACTGTCCTTCAATAAGGGTGGCTTTGGCATTAAATAACCCTCGAATGTTGATATGCTATTTAAAAAAAAAACATCAACGTGTGGGGCTGGCTGAACCCACATCGGGTGAATGACGTCAAACCACACAAGAACAATAATTTGCTAAGTAGACATTCTTATTATCAAAACATTTATGATTTTCCCATCATGCAATCTTTCGTGCAATTACACAAATAAATGTCAAATATTTTATACTAACAAAATCAGTTCGATAGATTTAGGTCTTTTATACTTTACGTCCTTTTGAATATTTTAAACAGTATATTTTGGGAAATAGATTTTATAATTATCCTTTAAATCTGATCTAAATAAGTAATCAACACTGTTCATAATCATTGCTTTGGTAACATCAAAAGCTCATAACAGATGCAAAACCTATAATTTGGGTTTCTCTTTAAATTTGGATAATTAGTCTTGAATTTTTATTGCAAGATCGTATTATTTTTTTAATTCTAAAATAGCGGTTTATAAAATCGTTTTAACTTAGAGTGGACTTTTTATTTTGTCTTCTAGGCGTTTGTTATGCAGTAGGTGTATGGTTTGATTTAAGATTGTTTAAAATCAGTTTTTCTTTGAGGCACTCTGTTTAAAGGTAAAGATTATCTTGGTTAGAAATTAGATGGAAAAAAAATTCCGCCTGGGCAAAATAGTGCCAAAAGCCCTGCTAAAGTTTTATCAAGATGTTCATTTTTTTTAGTACACTGTTTTGAAATAAGCCATAGTTACATGTAATTTTATTCAATTAAGTTTAGTTTAGCCCAAGGCCGAAAGAAAGCAGTTGTGTGAATTTTAACAATATAATTATAAAGACAGATAATTAGAAAGTAAAATAAGCTCATATGCTTTACATCTTCCGGAGATCTTTTTATGTGAAGGTTGGAGCATTATGCTTTCATACACGTTTGTATGTTTTCATATCCAACACCAGGGTTAGAGCTGTAATTGCTTCATAACACTTTAGCCCAGCAATAAAGAACAGCTGTGTATATCTCAATAAAATCCGGTGTTGAATCTTGAATATACGACTGTGATATTCAAAATTAGAAACCATGACTTTGTATTGGTTAGAATTTTGTTAAGTCAATTAGAAAATAATGTTTATGCTATCAGCAGCGTTAAATAATGCCGCTCACTTTCAAAACCAATGAATTGATTGATTTGGCGTAAAATGAACGCGATTCCCTAACCACTCGGCATAAAATTACCCGAGACGGGTTGATATGCCGCTAAAATCTATCAAATGTTACAATCATTAGGTTTACGGAATTAGATCCTACAGTAAAATGACTTAAACGTAAAAATGATATATACCATGTCAGTTCAAAATTAAGAGCACAAACAAACAGAAAATTCTAACGGAAACCATTTGATCAAATATCAGTCGAATTAAAGAAAAGGTCGTGTGACGAGATATCAGGTGACAAGGCTTATTACTGCCATCCTTTATATTGATATATTTTGAACACTTAGTAAGTAAAGCTTAGGACAAGCGACCAAGAGATTCGTTTTAAATGAAACTTGATATAAGCACTTAAGTGACTAAAGTTTAGATCCAATTACTTAGATAATTCTTTTTAGTGATTTTCTATCTTACTTACTTCAAGTAGATTATTGCAATTTTCGTATTTGATTTATTGGTCGGTTGTCTCAATGGGTTTACTTTTAGCCAGTCTGATAATGTCTACATAAGATTAAAAATCACCCCCTCTCTCAATATATATATATATATATATATATATATATATATATATATATATATATATATATATATATAGTGAGAGAGAGAGAAGAAATATGACAAGAAAACAAGATGTGGGGGAGTATTTATATAAAATAACGTTTTGCCCATGTACGAGCTTCATAAGATAATGACTAGATAGAAATTTTGATTTTCTTTCCCCTAAAGAATACAGGAAAGATTAAATAACGACAACGTAGACAATTCAGTTTTCCCATACTTTCGAGTCATTATTTGATGAAGTTGGCAAATGAACGTAACCTTATATCAAATAAATAGATGTTCCAAATTATTTTAAAATTATAATTTGTCATATTTCTTATAAACCCATCACATAGATACACATAGAAGCTTGTTTTGCGTAACCGTTATCAACATAGGAAATAGAATCAGTGACCAGAGTTGTTAGGTAATCAGTCAAGCAGAATGAAGTTTCTGAACACAAATCATCTTGACTCTGCTTAAAAAATTGACCTTCCGTTACATCCAGTCTGAAGTAGAGGGGTTGGGTGAGTACACACGATAGTAGATCTATCAGTACATAGTTTAATACGTACTTAGCTGAATATCGATTTGAAATATTTTCTTTATCATGTGATTATCGGATTAAGTGCATTGACACGGAATGAGATTAGGCTGAAAAATGTTGCGCATAAAAAATGCTTTTACAGTAGTAGCAAAAGAACTCGATACCAATCACCCCTTTGTTATGAATGGAATAGACTTAATAAACGACTTTCGTTAAGCATAAAAGCAAGTGGATTATTATACCATATATATCTACAAGAACCAAACTCGCTAGTGCTTTGTAGCTCAGTCAAGCCTGCATGGCATGTGCACTGGGGGAGCCTAGACCTCACGCCGCATAGCAACGGCCAATATTTCCTCAAGCCTCAGGGGGCCATCCCTCCATGCTTGAACCTTCTCCGGAGGGGTTAGGTTTATTGTATGGCGCCTGAAAAACCTCTTTTTGGGGGACTGCTGACGGGACCCGTGGCATTTTTGTAGCTGTCGTGTGCGTTTGGGCTACGGCCCTGCGCCTGGACTCACCGTTAATAAGGTCTTGTGTTGCACGAGCTCGTTTGGTGAGGTATGCGAGAAATCCCATCTATAAGTACCAACAAAGAAGAATAGAGCTAACCTTTGAACTTTATTTTAGCTTCTTTATCATTACATTTACCATCATGATTAGACAGCTATACGTAGATATTTTGCGTGTACGTGAGTGTAGTGTATTCGTTCTTGTGCCCATAATTTTTAACGGGGAAGGTCTTATTTCATGAATAATATCTTTATATCAGTCCATAAACAATTTAGTAGAAGTATCTAATAGTTTTTTTTAAATTATGAATTGTATTAAAATATTTTGATGATGATTAACATTTTATCGCTAAAAATATCCTCATCGCTTAGAAACCTTACGAAATGCCCGCTAGAAGTTAATTAAAACGAGTTTACGAACTGGCATTTCAAGATTTTAAAAATGATATAATCTTATACTTAAGCATTGAAGAAATTAATTTACGAATTTTACTGGGAAACCCAAATTAAACGTTTTATTTATGTAACCAACTACTGATGTTACCTATGCAATTTTCATAAATATTGTTGATTATCTCGTTTGTGCTAAAAGGCAAGGATAAGACAATAAATCAAGTCAAATTTTCAGAGCATCTAAATTCCAAATGGATTTTCCCTATTAATATTTGTTCATAGTTACGGGGGGAAAAGAACTTGTACAAGTGTTACATGTTTGCTAAAATTCCCATTCTTATATATATATATATATATATATATATATATATATATATATATATATATATATATACACTCACGAGGGTGAGTTGAAAGTTTTATGTGATGACTTCATTGAACAATGGGATCTGAGTGTACTGCAACACAGATGGAAGAAGTTCGTGGACTGCAAAGTAGACTCTGTTGAAAAAAACATAACCTCATTTGAAATAATGTTGGTCAACTTATAAACTTTTTAACTAACATTCGTGTATATTTTTATCCTTCAGGGTTTTCGGACTATTGTCTTCATCTTTATTGTTATATTCACAACGTTTCGGCTGATATATCCTCCGACCTTCTTCAGGTGTTTATTGTCAAACTCGGGAGCCTACACGAAATTTCGATCCACGTCCTTTATTCAATCCGCGGGTGTCGCTTGCTCTGATTCCGTTAACTATAACCGCTTACAAGTGTTAAGTATTCCTGTATTGTTACTCGCCTACATGACCCATAGCGTAACAGTTATAGGCGTTGCTTCCCTAGGCTTCTCAGAGACAATCATCAGGAGGTAGCAGGTTCAATCCTGACTGCAGGCGAGTAACAATACTGGATTACTTATTACTTGAACCCGGTTAACTTCCAAGCAGCGGTCGTATCGATACTGCTGTATGGATGCACTACCTGGACGCTAACTAAAAGGTTGGAGAAGAAGCTAGACGGCAATTACACAAGAATGTTGCGAGCAATATTGAACAAGTCCTGGCGTCAACACCCCACAAGGCACCAACTATACGGCCACCTGCCTCCCATCACGAAAACTATCCAAGTTAGACGAACCAGACATGCAGGTCACTGCTGGAGAAGCAGGGACGAGCTCATAAGTGATGTACTCCTATGGACCCCCACATATGGCCGGGCAAAAGCAGGACGACCAGCTCGAACATACATCCAGCAGCTATGTGAGGATACGGGATGTAGCCCTGAAGACCTGCCAGAGGAGATGAACGATAGGGAGAAGTGGCGAGAGAGGGTCGGGGATATCCGTGCCTGTGGCACGACATGATGATGATGATGGTTAATAGAATAGTAAGCGACCTCCGTGTATTAAATAAAGGACCTGGTTCGAAGTTTCGTGTAGATCCCCCGAGTTCGACAATATAAATGAAAATAGTCCGGAAACCCTGTATGATTAAAATCATCAAACTTTATCTCAGAAATTCCGACTTCGTGTATGTATTACGTTATCTTTCGGACTAATACCTTTCGGAAAAGATATGAATCCCTTATCACTTTAGTTATGGTTTAAATAGTGTTTCTACTGTTCTCGAACAAGGATGGCTTAGGCATTAAATAACACACAAAGGTTGATGTGCCATTAGATAAAAAAAGCATATATATAACCATGTAAAAACAGCACATCAATTTTTATTTGCGTAATATACCCTAACTCAAAGAATAAAGCAATTTCTGCAACCACATGTTTATTCTGTGTAGTTTGAGTTTATGCTGAACGTCCTTTTTTAATCAGTGAATATTTTTGTCTCACGGAGATAAATATGAAATAATAACTAAAAGTCTTCATTCCTTCCTAAAATATAAACATTTAGTAGTGTTTTGTGGTTCTGAATTGTATATTTCTTGGAAAGATTACTTTTGAAGAGAATTAAATTGTTAATTTTTTAAGAGGGCTTTTTTTTTTCGATACTTCTCATTTCTTGATCAAGGAGATTAAAAAGACGAACTCAAATTTCTATTTGGAAAAGTCACTAAACTTATGAGTTAATTCTGATCGTCCACACATGAAATCTTTGGATCTAACAGACTTCGGTAATAAAAAAAAAAAAAGATTTTGTGATAGTTCAAATTCTTATGACTTGTATTTTCTATTGCTTTTATGTGGATGACTATAGCGAGAAAAATGGCTGTATTTATATATTCTAGACCAATACTATTGTGAGCAAATTAGCTGTGTATTCAAATACTTATGACCAGTGCCGTATGTACGTACATAAGTCATCATCATCATGTCGTGCCGCCAGCACGGATATCCCTGACCCTCTCTCGCCACTTCTCCCTACTATTTATCGCCTCCGGCAGGTCTTCAGGGTTACATCCTGTTGCTCCACTTTACCCTTGATACGTACCTTATATTGCTGAGTGTTAAGCAAGGAGGCATCAAGTACCATTTTTAAAGTCTTTGGTACGACGCGACCTGGGATTGAACCCAGGTCTCCCGGACCACTGCCGAACACTCTACTCACTAGGCCAATAGAGAAAAGAATTTATTTTTTAAAAAACATTACTCATTCCAAATAATCCTACTCCTTGTTAATATAAACGTTATGCAATAAAGATTTCAGAAAACATTTTACGTTTCAGTCTACCTTCATCTGCCTTCGTATAATTCGAAAAACTGAAGGATTCTTAGGTTCTTTTAAATTGGTTAAAAGCTGTCATTGTTTTATAGCTGATTGAGTGCTTTCCTTATATGGAAGTCGCATGATTCAGTAACTGATTAAATCATTTATTTTAGTGAACAGGAAAATAGTCATAAAAGTGTTTACAAAGTGTACATTTGCACAATTTTCTATGTATAAATTTTTGTTTACCTCAATTATTTTCGGGTGTCTTCGTGGTGTAATGGTTAAAGCGATGAACTGCGGAATCGTAGTACGCGAGTTCGTACTCCAGTCGCGCTATTACGTTCACTTTCGGGCAAATACCCTTGGGAAAGGTATGAACCCCCTTATTCTCCCTCCAACTATGGGTAAATAGTAGGACGGACTAGGTTCTTCAGCCTTGGTGAGGCAACTAGTCTAGGAGAAGGAAAACTCTGAATTCAAAACCTGTTAAACTCCGCTTTAAAAATTGACCTTGTGTCATCCTGCCCGAGCGGAGGGGTTGGTAAATAGTACCTCAATTATTTTCGCTCTGCCACCGCTCCTCATCTCTTTTGGTTTTCGTATTGGCTTCGGAATTGATTTATTCCTAGTTTTTCATTTCTTTCATTTTTTTTTCTTTTAAATATTTACATACTTTTAGACACATTAGAAATAAATGTCACGCAAATTTGCCTTATATATATATATATATATATATATATTGTGTGTGTGTATGATTAAAAAATGTAAATATTTCTATGGGAGTATCTTTATTATTAAAAAAGTTGAACTGATATTTTAGACAGTCTCCACCTGTTCATTATCTCTGTCAACACATTCTTAGAGTCTTCTGTAAGCGTAATTAATGAGTTGTGGAGGATTCCAAGTATGTGTTGACTGGGATGGTAAATAGGTGGAGACTGAAATCATATCAGTTCTACTTTTCTGAATAAGGTATTCCTGTATATATATATGCATAAGCAGTGATCCCAGTTGAAAAAACTATAAGAATATCTTTTAGTATATTTTGGCAAAAATATCTTTATATTTTGGACCAGTTGAGTATGATATATTCGAAAATATTTGCATTATTTTCAGATACCATTTGATCGATATAAACTGAATATAAACATGTATAGAAGTGTAGGATAAAAGTTATAAGATACACTTCAGGGGCTTTATGCCCCTAAAACATGTTTTGTATTTTATAATTTTGCTTTCAAATAAACGTTATAAGCAACACTTGCCTGCAATACAACGTTAACAGTTTTCCTTTGATATATAGAAAAAGAATAAAATCTCATATCGAATCTTAAAAAAATTATCTTTATGAATTTAAAAAAAAAGGTGTATTAAAAAGGTGTATTCGTTACGGATCATTAAATCAAATTCAATTCTGAAATATGTGTATTTAGTTCAAGGATATATTTATTTTCACATTTTTGGAAATTACATTGTAAACTCTCTGAAGAAACAAGAAAGATGCATTTAACAAACTATGATTTAGTTGATTAAAATATTTTGCTATACTGAAATTATAAGAATTAATTCTAATAGACTTTCTCATAGTTATTAAAGCGTAGACTAAATTCAGAGCCAGTTTATCCAGAGTAATTAGAGTCATAACATTTAGTGCAATCAAATAAGATAACTTATGTTTTAGCTATCAATTGCAGAAGCTTGTGATGTTATGGTTAACATCCTAAGAAATGAACACGACAAACTGAGTTTAAATTCTGGACAAGGCTGTTTGCATTTCACATAACAATAATACGCTTGAAAAAAATATGAATCCTAATATTCTCCCACTAGCTATGGGTAAGTAGTCGGATAGACTAGGCTCTTTAACCTTGATATGAAACCGGTCTAGGAGAAGGAAAACTCAGAATTCAAACCTGTTAAACTTCGCTTAAAATTGGCTTTGTGTCGTATCCTGCTCGTGGCTAGGGTGGAGTAAATACAAACGTTCAAATTTTAAAAATTAGGTGACTAATTTTGCGGGTGATACCTGGAAGACAAGAGTGCTACCCATGATATGTTTACAAATCTGGCAACGAGGCCCATTGCAGGTTTGGTTAACTCGGTGAGTGGTGGGTCGAGAAAATTGTAATGATGTTAGTAGTGATCAATTATAAAATTGTTGCTGTCAGGTGCTGAGTGGAGGTTCATTGAATATATTACTTTTTTAGGTCAAGTTAAAGATATTCAAAGTCTTTTTTGAAAAAAAAATGACTTTATTATTTTTGCTATTAAAGTTAAATAGCATGGTGATTCGGAAATAAAACTTTTTAACTCTGTAAACTAGCAGATTTCGTCGAATGTGTAAGAAAGCTTTCTTTATGGGTTTTTTCATTATTTAGAGGAGGTTGTTTACGAGACATTCTATACTTATAGTGTAATCGTTAAGGCCTGGAAAAATCTGTTTAATAAAGAAGGGTGACAAAATTAATAAAACTCATAAAATATTACAGGTACAGGGTGACATTTGAAGAGTTTAGAATTAACTACTTTACAAGAAATAAGAATAAGAGAGGATCTAATTGAAACTTTCAAAAAAATTAATGGAATTTCAAAATATGGTAGATATGTTTTCAATATTTCTCCTCGAACTGGAAATTTACTTACTAATTGGATATTTCACAAATAAAGAAATATTATTTAGAACAAATTGCTTAATTAGATCAAAAACATTAGTGTAGAAAATTTTTAGATTATATTTTAGTATTTCAGAAATAATTATAAAAAAAAGAATTTAAGAGGGCATTTTAGGGAACTATTGAATGAATTACTCAACCGAATTTTGGCTCAGTCGGCTGGAGCTGTAGAATACACCGAGTGCTTCTCTGCAGAGGGGTGAAACTACCCCAACGAGTGTCCTAGAATGTCACTAAACAATCTGATGGTGAGGTTCTAATAATGCTGGAGCTTTGGGGAATGCAGAGTACCCCTAAATTGCCATCGATCCCAGTGGTAGCACCTGATAGTTTAGTTCTATTTGACCTATAGATAAGATCCTATGTACTTCTACAGAACTGAACTATTTGAAGTAGAACTGTTTTGAAATTTAACAGTGAGTAAACAACTGACTGATGTTTAATTGAATTGTTAGTGATAATAAGCAATAGTTGGAACCATTTAACTTTGTTGAATAAACTGAATGGTTCTAAAATAAAACTGTTTATATGTATAAAAATGAATTCGGCATTAAATAACCTACAATGGTTGTTATGCCATTAAACCAAACCAAATTAACCGAATTTGATCTGTTTATTGATAATGTATACAT
This sequence comes from Sepioteuthis lessoniana, assembly GCA_963585895.1. Classification (NCBI taxonomy): domain Eukaryota; kingdom Metazoa; phylum Mollusca; class Cephalopoda; order Myopsida; family Loliginidae; genus Sepioteuthis; species Sepioteuthis lessoniana. The sequence continues at coordinate 77,882,317 of OY757916.1, read as the reverse complement.
ATGTTCTCCGCAAAGATTTTTAAAAGTTGATTTATGAAGTTAATAAAACGCAAAGAAGCCCAAGGAGGCATACTAAACAAAAAACAATAATTCTTAACTCTAAATTATGGACTTTTATATCATGTTAACAGTGACTAGCAATGTGCTTGATTTAAAAACATAATTACGTACTCTCATGTCCAAAAAAGGGAATAGATGTGAACGATTGTTCAAGTATAAATGTAATGTGATTATGAAAGTTGTTTAAAATCTCGGGCAAAGTTTTCTCTGTGTCTATATAAAGGTATATATTCATGTGTTTACGATAATGAACGGCTCTCAGGTGATCATTTAATAATTTCTGTCCCAATGTATACATAAGGTATTAGCATAGCTTGGAGCTATTTTGATCTCCATGGCTGTCTCCTGGACCCATAGAAAGTGGTAACCGTTGAATTCAAAATTATTTTGTGTTAAAATGAATTGAAGGATGTTAGAAATATTATGATGAAGCTGTCTTGAAAACTGTGGGTTCACAAAAGATGTTTACGTGCGTAGATGCCCTCCTCGAGAGTGGAAATTTAGAGTTTTTTGGAAGAAAAAGCCAGATGGTGACAACAAAAGAATGCTACGTATTATTTTAAACAGATTATGGAAGCAGCACCTTACAAAGGAGTTGCTGTGCGGTCACTTACCTCCAATCTCCCAAACCATCAGAAAAAGATAAGCAAGACATTATGGGCACTATGTATGAACTCATGAGCAACGTTCTCTTACGGACTCCTACCCCTGAAAACACCACTGTCAGCGGACCAACAAAAAACTTAGGTTCATCAGCTCTTTACGGATACTGAGCTCGTCTTGAGGAGTTGCCAAGAACGATGATCGATAGAGACAGGTGGAGTTATGGGAATCCGCACTGTAGGTAACTTTTAGATCCAAAATGATGGGGAGTGTATCATTCCGTAATTAAGTAGTCCCCGGTAGAATTTGTTAATGGCTGATGTATGTATTTACCTAACCCCTCAGCAAGAGCTGGAAGCCACAAAAGGTCAAATGTCAAGCGGAGTTTAGCAGGTTTGAATTCAGTTTTCGTTTTTCTAGATTGGTTGCCATATCAAGGATAATTTATTTACCCACAACTGGAGGAAGAATAATTGGCTCCATACCTTTCTCAAAGCGCAATGTGAAATGCAAAATTTTTGCCCTGGATTTGAACTCCGGTCATCGAGTTCCTTTCTTATGACGATCACCGTTACAGTAGGGATACTACCTAAAATAGATGGCCGCATCTTAGAGAAAATTAGAAATGATAGATAGAAAAGAATTCACACAGTGATCTATGTATCCTAAGATGAGTCCTCCAAAACAATCAGTCGAGCGGTTCGTAAGATTTTGAGAGTTTGGACCAAACGATATATTTCAAGTTGTTTGCTAAAATATGTTACAATATCTTCATTCAAAAGGCGCGTGAATTTAACTACATTTAGTAGATTATGGTAGTTTTGAGTTTGTTTCGAAAAACCTGGGTTGGTTTGGGTTGATTTGCTCGGGAACAAGAGTTCTGATCTTGGCTTCTGTTTCATAACATGATTTCTTTGTTAGAATACCTAACTCCGACTTTAACAGTTCATTAGGATCATGGTGAATTCTACATATAAATCTTTGATGTTAAGTTTGGAGTTTATTTCTATTCATGATGGCTATAAATCATCCTTTATCTGTTGGTTTTATTGCAATGTTGTTGTTGTTTTAAAAGGATTTTATTGCCTTGCCTTCATTCTTTTCCATGTGACCATTTTATTATGATGTAGGCTGTTCTGTTGCTGTTTTCTAGCATACGTTATCTAAGTATCAATATTAGGATTACGTCCATTGGAAGGGGACCAATGTATTATTTTGTGAAGTCTTTTTAGTTCAACATCAATGACTGGTTGTAGTTTTGTCTGTGAAATACTTTAAGCTTTATTCTCCTGAGAACTCTGCATATGTCCTCTTGGTTTTATTAACCCAAAAGCTTAAATCCCCATTTTCTGTTTTCTTTTTGTCTACGAGTAAGATACGGATAGACATAATTCACACGTAATTACAACACTTTGAAAGCCCAAAGCACTGAAGTATGCAATACTGTTTGGAACTGTCTGAACAGCTTTATTATTCAGCGCATGTGTATATGAGATCACAATAAAGATAGCATCAACCAAAAAACAGTAGACAAATATAAAGAAGTGAGATGTAATAACGTTTTGTTTTTTTTTTGTTTGTGTTTTTTTTTTCTTTTCATGTCAAAAGTAAAAATCCTCTATTCATCCTGATTTTGAAGCTGTGTTTGGCAGAAATATAATGATGAAGTAGGTATCAGTATGTATTCATACAATCTCTCCACCACGGACAGGATGTGATAAAGTTCATTTTCACTTCTAGACTAACCAAGGCTAAAGAGCCAAGTCTGCCCTTCAACCTACTGATAGCTGGGAAGAGGAGTGATGCGTAAATTCATAGTCAGACAATCTTTGGTTATTGGCCAAACACCCCCTTATAAATGAGGTTTTGTATTTTTGAAATTGATGCGTCCAAGGTCTTTTCATTGCTCCAGTATTAATCTTTGGTTTATCTGTAGTTTGATGGTCGTTTGTCAGATATTTTTCGTCAAACATCATTTTATTTCTTAAAGGCAGTCATGTTTACTCCTAAGTTTCAAGAATGGATTATCATCACTTGTTCCACGGATATCCAATATTTTATTTTTAAGTATTTACTATATTCAGCTTAGGTTTTAGGTTCGTATCAATAATGTAAAAAAATCTAGTCCAATACTTTATAGTCTGTGTGTGTGTGTGCGTGCGCACGCGCGGACATTTCTTAGGGAAAAAAATCATTCTGTCATAAAACAAATATCTTTGGGGCAAATTGTTTAAAATTGTAAGATTTGGTGGCGAAGGAGAAGTCGGTTCCGGAAGTTGCGGTGTTTATCAATCTTTAACGCTGATTGCTTTGTACCAATTCATTATATCCGCTTCCACTGTGCTGAGTTCTTGTTACTTTTGATTGAGGAGAAATTTTTTGATTCATATTTAGCAAAAAAAGAGTCCGTCGAAAATACTTCAACCTCTGTTCCGCCTTTTCTTATGTCACGACTACTAAAAACATTGAATTGTGTGTCGGTTCGAGTGTCATGGCAAAACATAACGTTCCAGTGCGCCGATTTTTTACATGGATATTTATTTGACCGCGAATGCAAGCCAAAACAATACAAAATTGAACGCCGGGTTTCTGATCACTATATGTTATCAGATTGCAAATTATGCAATTTCTGATCAAACAGGGCGAGATTGAGACATTGTAGAAAACTGTTTTGACCTCATAAATATTATAACAGACTAGATCTGAACTATGTTTTTCCCCTTGACCAGATATATATTGAACGTTAACGAGTAAATAATAAAGGACTCAGCGTGTTTATAAGATATGAAGCATTGAGTCTCTCATAAACGAATCAGAATTTTTCTTTGTTAAAATCATTGTATTGTGCATTTCTTTCATGTTCTTATTTCTGTGTCGATAGAATCTTGCGAAAATATTTTAAATGTGGTGGGACAGAAATAAACAATGGATTAAATGTTCATTTTTTGTTTTAAAAATTGTCTTCTTGCAATTCCACTCGTTTATTTGTCTAAGCACCTTTTTATATAATGTTGTGTTGCATCGATATATTTCTTACAATGTCTTTCACCTCCTTAAATCTATTCAAGATGAATTTTCAGTTTAGGGAGCAAGAAGTTTTTATAAAGTCAAGCCAGTTGTGCACTTGTACAATTTTGTGTTTCGGTAAAAACGCTAGGTTCAAAAAATATCGAGACTGGCTTTCATTTTTTTTTTTCATATTGATAGCAACCGAACGTTTAGAAACCATTATTTTATTATATAACTCTCTCAGTTGTGCCGACGTTTTCCTTTAAAAATTTGAATTAAAGAAATTTTTATCCTCATTATCGGTATTTTTTAATAACATTTTGTGTACTATGCAGTAGAAGTGGTTCATTATTTCTGTTGCACTACTGGAATTTATTCAAATGGAACTGATAATGAATTTAAGAAGTGATTATCTTCGGTTTGATGATGTAAGCAATAATTCAGACAGTTGTAACTACATACCTTCATCCTCATGATTAGGCGTACGTCAAGCTAAAGTATTTGGGAAGGAATGGATCGACAGCGTTTAGTGAGATCTAGTACCTATACTTTTTAAAACACACCCTATATTATTGATAAATCGAGGTTAATTATCAGAACTGAATGAAGTATGCATGTATAATTATAATTGATAAACACGTAAAATTTATTGATAGAAAGTTAACAAATGATAAGTAATAATCAATATTCATATGGCTGTGAGTATAGAAAACCCCTGGAAATATGGAAGTAAGTATACGCTGTACGTCTGCGTAATCTGCCCGCCCGATTCTATTACTCGGTAGAAAGTTCTGCTTTCCAATAAAAATTTTCCTCTGCAATTTGTCCATTGTGAATTTTCCCCATGAGTTGTAGGCAAGCAATAGGCTTTAAAATACCTGCAATTGTTCCTTTTGTTGCATCTTTCTGAATCAGAGTCGTCCGGCCTTTTGTCATCCAGTTGGGTATTCTTGCTTCCATCAGGTATCCATGCAATTGTTAGGTTATGAATGTAAATCTTTTAAACCTGCACCCGTGGATATCATCATGACTTGGCATTTTATAGTTGGCTGCTCTTCTCTGGGTATTATTTGTGGAGTATAATATATTGATGTACGTATATTCTTCAATTTTCTGTTGTTCTTCTTTTAGGTTGGTGACCATAACGTTTTCTATTGTAATCTTTTTTGAAATCTTATTCCCAAAATGTTTGGTTTCGTGAACGGTTGGTCAACCTGGGTTTTTTTTCTGTTTTTTGTCTTTATTCTTTTTTTTCTAATTCACTTATCTTTGAAATCTATTATGTTTGTTCAAGAACACCCTACTTTGTTTGTGAGGTAGTCCCTATGGTGTAATGGCTAAAGGCCTGGATTGCGGCCTCGTAGTAAGCGAGTTCGATCTCCAGTGGAACTATTACGTTCACTTTCAGACTAATAACATTCGGAAAGGTGTGGGCCTCTTATCCCCCACTCAGCTATGAGTGAAATCGTATCATTGCTGTTTTTTACAAGGATAGCTTTAGCATTAAATAACCCACGAAGGTTGATATACTATTGAACAAAGAAGCCAAACTTGTTTATTTGTATTGCTAACCTTGTGAAAATATATTTTGAATCTACGATTGTTAGTTTCCTTTTACTCAGGTTGCTCCAAAAGTAATCCTACGTATTTACAGCCGCGGAATCAATAAAGAGAATACAATAACACTTCACCCTGTCGACGGGGCTTAGAATACGCTGAATCTATTCCCTGCAAAAAATGGGTGCCATGGTTATGACACTAAACCATCTGATGGCGAGGCTCAAGTTCTGAATATTCTGTAGCTCCTATGGCGTAATAGCTAAAGTTCTGTAGTGCGACCTCGAAGTAAGCGAGTTCGAACTCCAGTCGCCCTATAACGTTTACTATCGGACTAATACCCTTGAGAAAAGTATGAACTCCCTTATCTACCCACCCCATCTGTTCTGAAGATTTGAAGAGTATGGATTAATCCTTCATTACCATTACTCCCAGACTGACTCAAACTCGGAATTGTAGTTCCTGTTAAGGTCATATCTATGAGTTAAATAGATCTGTTTAAGAATTTTTCATACTGTGTAGAACTGTGTGCAAAAGAAACTCTTTAGAAACAGATACACAAAAAATGTCAAGATGAACATGCAATGAACGCAATTCCCTAACCACTAGACATCAAATAATCCTAAATGCTTTAGTTGATTTTGAACGGCATGTTAATCAGCACAAACACTGATGAATAGAGAAGGTTTGGAGATACAAAATCACTATTTTCCAGTTGGATAAAATTACTGGCTATGCATTTTTTTTTCCGTGTTAAAGAAGTAGTAGCATACTCAACTGGTAAAAATCTAAACAACTCTCTTTAGTTATGAGATTTAATATTCAATCATATTATTTATGAGTAAATGGAAATTAAAATACGTAACAAAAGGTGCATCAAGTAAAAAGTTTGAGAATCCCTGGGGTCGATTATTAATTCCCACAATGACAAGGAGAAATCCAGCTGTTACTGTTTAGAAATGTTTACCTTTGTGGCAAAAGTTATTAGATTTTCCATCAGTGTGACATTCTTGTAAAAAAACGTTTAAACTATAAAACTAACAATGTTCATTCTTCCACCATGATATTGAAACTGGAATGTGTCAACGACTTTATTCTTTTTTTTTTTCTAATCAATGCTTCGAGCTTTTGTCTTTTCTTTGTCAATTTCTGCTATCAGACATATCGTGAGATTTTATGTGCGCTACAAAGCTACAGACAATGGCTTTTATTGAGAGATTATTAATAATATCAGTAGTAGTAGTAATAACACATTGATACCCTAATTCATGAAGTGGTTACTCTGTGGGTCTGTGACAGCAAATTGACTCAAATATCAAACAACTGACCTAAGCAACCCTGTGCTTTGAAAATTTCCCGGAGCTCTGTCCTAACTTCTTGCTAAGATTCCAAAGAATTACAAATAGATTCCATTATCACTCTCTCTCTCTCTCTCTCTCTCTCTCTCTCTCAATATATATATATATATATATATATATATGTATATATATATATATATATATATAGCCAACTTAAACATATTCATCCTCTACTTCGCAAATTTAAATTTTCTGATCCACAAAAATTACGATTGATCTTTCTGCATTTCAGACCACAAAGAATCTTGCCACTCTTCTTCTCTAGATCTGTTTTAAACTTATGCTCATGTTCTTTGTCTATCTCGTCAAATCCAAATATTATTAGATTTTGTACTTCATGAGCTTTTCAGATCAAGAGTATTTTGAATATTTCACAGAAGATGAGATAACATGAAGTTTCCTCATTACTATATTATTTTCTGTAGTCTTGCAGAAGTCACCGTTACTGTCAACAAGATAGTTTTAATTTCTTGAATTTTCAGTTCATCCAGCTTTTGCATTACGATTTTTTAAAAATCATTAATAGTGCTCCAACAACGACTTGCATTACTGCTACCTTCATGCTTTTTTGTTTGTTTTTTTCGTGTGTGTGTTTTCATTTCTCTGGCAGGACTAATGTACTTAGCAAACTTTTCGCTTTTTTTCTTCAACGACCTTCTGAATCTACCAGACTTCACTCAGGTAGTGACAATCGCTGTTATTGGAAATCAAGTGACAACAAGTCTGCTCTGTTCGCTTACACTCTTCTTGGCATTCTTGAATTTGATTATTATTTTGGTTGGTTGGTTGGTTTCAATTCTTCCTCAGATTTCAGCTAATTAGTGTTATGGATGTTAATAATCTCTCAATTATTATTTTGTTGTGATGAGTGAAGTCATCAAAGACTGCTATGTTGGCTATGGATTATGGTAGAATGAGGAAAGGAAAAACACAAAAACAATTCATTTTATGCGTTAATAGTTCGTTGCCTTATTCTCTCCGTCCACGCCTTGCACTCCTGTAGACGGTGAAGATCCCTATTAACGAGGCTATTTGTTAGCCGTGGATGGTGACCCGTAATGCCTGAGTACATGATCCTGGTGATTCAGTAGTCAAATGACTTCCAACACTCTTTTTTGGTCCTTACTATGCTAGGCGAAAGGTCGGAGAGGTCGATTCAATCAATCGACGGGTCATGTCAACCTCTGGCGCCCATATGATTGTCCCGAACGTATTTTTCAAATTGCTCTCGTGCCAAACAAGTATCCAAGCCTATTTCATCCTTCAGGTGCTAAAATATGGAGGATGAGGGTCAATTTCGCTGAGATAACAACACATGAAATCATTTGTGTGCAAGCAAATGATTAATATTAAATAGGATTATTTTTTCGGTACGGCATGGATTCATTCTGTCTTCCTCTAGCTATTGAAAAAATAGTAGGGCAGGCAGAGCTCTTTATCCTTGGTACGGTAACAAATCTCGGAGAAGAAAAACTCTGAATTGAAAAAAGTATTACTCTGCGTGTGACGCCTCTTGTTCGTGGTGGAGAGGTTGGGCAAATACATGCCTTACGCAAACTGAGACGCGTGTACCAGTCTAAGAATAGCTAAGTAAATAATATTCAACTTGTACTCTTGTAGATCAAAAATATTTTCTGTATTATCCCATTCAAGTGAAGCTGTATTCTGCTTAAGAATCACCTTGGGTTGCATCCTATCCGTAGCAAAATGTCTAGATGAATATGTACTACTTATAGAGTTTGCATCTTATAAAAGTGCAGGTCAATGAATAAAAGAAAGTACTCTACTAATCAGGTAGAACGCCTATTCTATTGCTAAATTATTAATTTGCAAATTGGATAGGAAATTAATTTATTATCTAAATATTAGTCTATAAGTTAGAATTGTTTAACGCTATTGCACATCTCGCAATGTCTCGCCATTTTTACTGTATTACAGAGATAAACGAAAATAAAATAAAAACTTTGTAATATGGATCACTACCTTAATCTAATCTACTGTTTCTATTTTTCCATCATTTTCAGTATTTGATGTGGTGAGTTTAAAAAGTATCGAGACTAAAGCTATATTTTTCAAGATAAATGAACAATGAATGAAAGGTTACTTTTCTTCAAAATAGACCTTGGCATTGAACTCGGTTATTCCAGCGAGTTTTTCATTGGTTGGTTCATCTAAATATCTCCTGTTATGATATAGCATGAAGTTGCAACGTCAGATTTCTCTTAATGTCCTCCATATCCTTAAACCCTTGAAATTAGTTTTCAGTTGAGGAAACAAATAAAATCCACTGTTAGCTAGAGCTGGTGTATATGGGTGGGTGATACTCGTGCACAAACTTATGTTTTTCGTTCAAAAATTTTCGAGACAGCTTTTATTTCATTTTAATTCATTTTTCAAAATTGCACAAGCTTGTCAAGACTTGGTTGGGTTTTATATATCATATCCAGGATACTCGTGGTCTTATCCCTGTTCATATGTGCAGTCGCCGTATTCTAAAGCCCCAGCCGATTAGGCTTATGCATTTAAGATGTCTGCTTTCATTCATTTATTGCGACCATTTTCCTCATCTTTTTCTTTCGATGAAACTACCGTGTTGTTGGTGTTTCGACCAACATCGAGTCTTCTTCTTGTTTGAGGAAACCAAACACTACGTGGAGGAAATCAGTCAATTAGCAAGAACTGTTCGAGGAATACATGGGTAGATGTAATTCGCTGTTTCCTAAGTTTAATGGTCTCCGATCCACTAAAACAGAGACACCATCTTGATGTCTTTATGACTTTGTTTAAGATAAATAGATCAACTATTCTTGCTTGGGAATTGTGATGTACTCTTTTTTTTTCACGATCGAAAATTTGTTTTTTCATTTGTTACTCCTGAAGGCCGCCTTTATAGTTCCATTAAGTCGTTTGAATAATCTCCAGTGGATCATCGTTCCAATTATCTCATCTATTTCTGTATTTTTTTCCGGTGACAGTTTTACATACTATGATTAATGGTTCCGTTTCTTTATCCACAGAGAGATACACTCATACAAATAAAGTAATGTTATGCTTTCTAGTTTTAGCAGTAATATAAGTCCTTCTGTAACAAGTCTTCTAATCGACAGATATCAAATAGTTTGTTTCTTTTTTAAAGTATTCTCGACGCAGCCCTATCCCAGCCATTTCGTCAATAATTGTTTTGTAGATCTCTTTAAATCTTTATTAATCAGTTTCTTCCGCTTCTTTATTTTTTCTGCTTTTTTATTATGTATTCTCTCGTTGTCACAACGTCCCTATTATTATTATTATTATTATTATTATTATTATTATTATTATTATTATCGTTAGAAGTATTATTATTATACTCCTTGAGAGTTTTCATACCAGCTCTGATCATTTTCTCAAGAGTCTGAGTGACAAGTCTCCTCAAATCTTCAGGACTTTCCTAAATATTCGAACCGATTTTAGTTGTGTTGTGACCTGGATGATTTCAATTTTTCCTTTTATCTCTAGTTCACAGTATTTTCCCCCGTGGATTGTTCCAAGGGCCTAAACTACGATTGGTATCACTGTCACCTTCATTTTTTACTGTTTTTACAGCACTCTGACAAAGCCCAGTCATTTGTTCAACTTTTTTCCGCGTTCCTTCACTTGCACTTTCTGTGGTCTTCGAGCAAGACCAAATCCACTAAATGACAAGTTCTCTTTTTCTTTTTTATGTCTAATTTCAGGCATGCATCTTAAATTACCAGACAATTTCATGCGTTTTATTTTCAAGGACAGGTTCTGGTTTGTACAAATACCACTTGTCAGTACGGGAAAATTATTATTATCATTGCGAGTTTTTTAAACTCGTATTAACTGATTGTTTTTCTCTGGAGTTTGAGTGATAGCAAGTTTTCACTTTTCCTGGATTCTTCAAAGTTTTCTTGCCGATCTCAGGAGTGCGGTGCTCTGGAACGTCTTAATTCTTCTCTGGATTTTTAGTTTTTTTTTTCTATTCTCTTTTCTACGTTCTTGGGGATTTTTCCAAAGGATCCAATTCAAATGGGCTAAATATTTCTTTCTTACATCCAATTTCCTATACTCGAGATTGAACTAGAGACCTTTTAGATATTCAGTTTATCTCCTGAGCTATTATTATTATAATACTTTTATCATTACTTGTCTTACAGTTCGGCTTTTGTGGCATTTACGAACGTAATCCTGTGAACACAATAGCAGAGCAGCGCCGATTGAGTAGAATTTGGTCAGTAACTTCATTCCAGAAAATTTACTAAGAAGCAGTAATAACCTTACACACCCAGACTGCAGGATACGATCGATGGTCAGTCTCTAATGGTCAGCAGTGATGGCGTATGCTTATTGTGCAACAAAAATCCATATGTTTATCTTGATAGACATGAGTTTGTGTACTGAATAAAGAATTCACGATGCAACTAAACAGTCTTCTTCTTTGGAAAATGGTGGGAGCTTGGACAAGAAGTTTGAGAGTATGGAAGGAAAAAAAGAAAGGCAATAAAATAAACTAAAAGTGGGCAAAAAGAGGATTTTCAGAAAACCCAATGAATAATTAAAGTTAACCTTAATGGGAACAAGGAAAGAGAAAAAGAATGAACGAGAGAATAGAAAGAAATACCAGAAAGAAAAAAAAGGCTGCTGATGAGTAAAAAAAAAAAACGAATGGATTGAAGAAAGAAATATTAACAAAAATAAAGGAAAACAAATTGACTGAAAAATTAAGAGAAGGAAAAAAACCTGACGAAATTGAGGAAAAAAAGAGATCAGAAAAAGACTAGGAAACATAAATCAATGAATAAATAATGAAAGAATAAAAGATATAAGAAACAAGCAATCAGTAAAAATGGAATAAAAATATAGAAATAACAAAACAAAAATAGATAAGATAGACAAAAAAGTAAAAGAAAGCGAGACAAAAAATTGAACGAAAGAAAGAAAAGAAAAATGAGTTTAAAAACTGATAATCTAAACAATGAAGTCAAAAATAGAAGAAAAATACAAAATACAGAGGAAGAACGAGGAAAATATATCAGGTAGATTAAGACGAAACAAACTCAATAAGAAAAAAGAAGCTGAAAGAAGCAAAGTAAGAGAACGATGGATAAAACCTGAGAAGTGAGTTTGTAGAAAGAAATTTTTTTTTAAATAATTATAAAATGAAAATTAACAGTTAAATGGTTTCAAGTATTCCTATCTAATACGAAAATAAAATGAATTCTTAACCCCAAACAAAATTATGACTCTGGAACATCCAATTAAAATAGAATTTTCGAATAATGGATAAGCTTATTACTTCACGCTGATAGATAGAATCAATCAAAGAAATATCTAAAATGAAAAGGATTAAAGGGTTTTAATGAATGATTTAAAAGAAAGGAATAAATATCTAAAAGAAAGAAGAATTTAAAAGATTTGAAAACAGGTTTTAATGAAAGAAGAAAGATTTGAAAAAGAAAAAAATTAACAAATAGCTTAACCAGAAACGAAAAGAGGAAAATGTGCAAGTTAAACAGAGTTTTTTAATAAAAGAAAAGAAAAAGAAATGATATTGAATAACCAAATATTTTGAGGAAACGTTGAAGAAATCAGACATTCAAAGAAAAACTTTTTAAAAAAAAGTTGAAAAGTCTAGAAATAAATGACAGAATGGAAGTATAAAGCAAAAGTCTAAAAATTATAACAAAGATATAAAATAAGAAAAATATTAAAAAAAAAAAAAACTTTTACAAACTTAAAAAAAGAAAAACAAATTGAAAAAAAAAAACATTTAAAAAAAAAGAAATAATCCATTTCGTAGTTGTAAATATGGGTCACTTGATTTGGCACTGTCAAAATTGCTGATGTGCGATTTTGGAGTGAAATTTTGTTTTCCTATCTCAGTTTTACTATCATTTTATATTATTTTTACGCTTGTTTTATTCTACAGTTATTCTTTCTATCCCTGCGCATGCGTATCAGTTTTATATGTTGTCTGCCATCTTTATTTACAGATTGTATCGCTTTTATTTTGTACAAAAGAAAAATAGTTTCCTCCTCTTCTTCTTAAACATCTAACTGAACGAACGTTAAAAATACATTTCATAAGTGTGTGGGGAAGCAATTCTCAAACCCCAAACCCACTTCGAGCAGTTAGATCAATAACTCTATTACGGAACTATCAGACCAGTTATAGTACGGAGGACGCAAGTCCCTCTGACCAAAGACTACATCATGAGTTCCATGCATAAATGAAGAATTATATTAAAAAAATATTGCATCTCAGTCAGTCATGTACAGGATAATTGACAATAGCGAAACATCAGTAGTATATATAACTACTGCTATAACTAATATATGCTATAGATAGTAACTATATAGATATATGGAAATCCTGCGGTTTACTTAGTCCATACAAATAATATATAAGCTACTTCGTCACGGATGATGTATAAATAACCCAAAGTTAATATAAAGATGTAAACCACAAGACTTCTTGCCTAGATAATTTGTTTTTGGGGTATAGTATTTACCAACCCCTGAGCACAAGTTGAATGAGACACAAGGTCAATTTTTAAGCGGAGTTTAACAGGTTTGAATTCAACGTTTTCCTTCTCCTAGACCGGTTGCCCTATCAAAGCTAAATAGCCGAGTCTGCTCTACTATCTTACCCATAGCTGGAGGAGGAATACTTAGATTCATACCTTTCCCAAGAGTATTAGAGCTATGTGAAATATAAACAGCCTCGTCAAGGATTTGAACTCGGGTTGGTGAGTCCATTTCCCGCAACAATATCCATTATACATCGAGCATCTACAGAATTCTTGTGTAGAACCAGCCACATTTTTAAGATAAAAGAATGGTGCTTCAATGCGCCATAGATTCTCCGGGACAACACTTTTCAGGTTTTGAATTTAGAGATTTATCCTTCACTTTGACCGGTTAATGCTGTTATTTAGTTATATACACATAAACAAACACACATACACACACTCACTCTCTCTTCTTTCTCTCTCTCTCTCTCATATATATAATCTGCAGTAATTTTCAATGTAGCCACAAATATTTCAAAGTATTGAGTAATGACGCAATTCTTTATTATGGAAAAAAAAAAGATCGGTGTCACTCAAAGTAAGTAAAAGTCGTCTTACCAGAACAACAAGGAAGCGGTAATTAAAGTAATGTTACGGTAAATATACATAAATACGTTCTTGATTTTCTGTTGTAAAGAATCATCTTTGAGAAATTCAAACGCATCAGTGAATTTTGCTATATATATATATATATATATATATATATATAGGGATTGAAAAGTAAACACCAATTTTTATATTATATTAATTTATTTCTTCACACTAATTTTTAAGAAAGGAATATGAGAAGAAAGCATATCGCATTGAGATTTTTTTAAATTTAATATGGGTACCAGTATTCGCCACCAGCTTCTTTAGCCACTCGGAAATCACATGAACTAGTTTCACCGGGAACTCTTGTAGGATGGACGACATAACTTCTCGCATTCACTCTTCAAGTTCGTCGAAAGTCATCGGTTTAGTAGAATAAACATGCTCTTTTTAACCAACCTCCAACAAAAAAGTCGCTGAGAATTAAGTTAGGACTTCGGGCAGGTCACTCAGGCGGACCACTACAACCCATCTATCTCCCAGAAAAGTGGACATTCGGTCATTCATGAACAATATTAGTAAAACATGAAGAAGTGTCGTGCTGTATGAAAATTAAATCTTCAATATTCTCTGAAGTACTGATATACTGGTCAGATTCCTCTTGCAACATGATGAGGTACCTTTTCGCATTCATGGTATTGTGAAGGAAGTTACTTTTCGAGTAACATGTGTACAAAGCTAACTAAACCCATACTCAAATAAATGTCATCAGCATCAGCTGGATAAATTAAATGAACTAAATAATTGAAAATATTTTAATTATTTAAAAGTTCATGATGAACAATAATTTTCGTAAAATTTATCTTTTTATGTTCCAAATTTAGTTCAATAATGGATTTCAGAATTTTTACTTTAATATCATAACTATATGAAAATAGACATTGAAAAAAAATTTAACAATGTATTAAATATAACGAATATATTCAAATTCCGTTTTATTTTGTTTTCGTTTTTTTTTTGTTTTTTTAGGAGAGAGATTTATTTCTCAGGTAAGCAATTGATATTTAACTATTTTCGTTCGTCGTTCTTTCTATTAGATACTATGGTTTCTTTCAATAATTTCAACTACAAGATAACTAATATTCTTTAGTGTTCTACTAACTTCTTTATTTTCCCTTAAAAGGGTTGATTCGTTTGTCCCAAAATTTCCAAACGGGCATTATCAAAATCTTTTCAAAGAATTCTTAGATTGAAACGGTATGGCCATAAACTAAGTTGGAATATTCAGGATTATTTCTATCACAATTCCATCAAAGTCTGACATAAAATCTTTTCTCCCAAAGAAAGAAGCTCCCATAGATCAATCTTGAAAAACTCATATCAACATCAAAGTGAACAATGAAATACCAGAAAGCACATTTAAACTGCCCTCAACCAAACTTGACAGAGACCCCTCAACAACAACAATAAAATCACCTAAAAGAATTAATCTAATATACAACACACAGAGATCAACAAAATCCTTAAATAAATCCTATAGTGTAAAAAGTATGGATATTGAAACTGAAGATAATTGAAAACCTCAGTCTAGAAGATATATAAAGTATATATCTGAAAACAATTGATATTGACACAGAAATATATATATAGGGAGAGAGAGACTGATTTTTTTCGATTATCACGATAAAAAACAACTTTGGATTAATATTAGCGCAATATTTTAAAGCAAGTAACTATGTGCAAATAGAACTATTGGTGTTAGATAGCAATATTTAAGTAAAGTTGGCGATCATAATCGAGGGTGACCCGAAGGCTCCCCTATCGATAGCTACTACACCAAGGTTTAGGGGAGGGCGCTACTCCTTTCCCTGGATTGCTCCACTTTACCCTTGATCCGTACCTTATAATGCTGATTGTTAAGCAAGGAGGCATCAAGTACCATTTTTTGAGTCTTTGGTATGATTCGACCTGGGATTGAAACCACGTCTCCCGGGCAATTGGCGAACACTCTAGCCGCTAGGCCAATGTCCGGTAGCAATATTTGAAAGCATTTAACTGTGTGCAAATACGTCACTGAGCTGGATTCGTTTAAAAAGTTACCAACTATTTATTTTCCTAAAAGCTATTTTGAAAAAATACAATTTTAGGGAGCACAAGGTCCCAAGTTTTTGGTGGGAGAGGGGAAGGAAAGCGATTTTGAATTAACTATAAATCTAAGGGGTCTCTATCTAGTCGCATTCGCCGACCAATTCATACAATACAATAAACGATTTATCTTTCCCCAGGCACGCCGCAGTCACCAAAATGCCTCATTTGCTCGACGAAAAAAGCTACTAAAAATAAAACAAATGAACATGGATGAATTTTATTTATAGAGGGTGATATATTTACAATTGATGAAGATGATGGGGATGGGAGAAAAACCCCAAAAGAAAATAGAACAAAAGTAAAACCCGTTTGGTTACCCTCCCATCCCCCCCATCTATAATTTGGAGGCCAATTATTTCGACCTTCCCTTATGGAGGAGGGGAAAAAGGCTAATGGATCAAAAGGAACGCAGGGTAGGATGCGATGTTGGAAGTTAGTGTGGGTTACAGAGGTGAGAATAAATTGATGAAATTTCAAGATCTTCAGAAAAGTGGTGCTGGATGAAGGGTTGATGAACGAAAAAAAAATGAGGGCGGGGAAGATCTTGGAGACTGTTATGACCGATTATTAAGGGTCATGAATAAATAACTCAACACAGAGATATGAGAGGCTGCACAAATGTATCCAAGACTCTGAGGAGGGTTTCCTTGGTTCAACGTAGAAGATAGGCAAGGTGCTTATTACAGCTACTGCTCGGTATTTGTTGCACGCCCCACCGAACGTGCAAGTGTGGCACAAGGCCTTTTATGGTCGGTCCGTGCGCAGGGCCAGAGTCCACACGCGCCCGGCATGGCGAAAAATACCTTCGGCCCCGTCGGCAATCCCCTTATTAGGGGCGCCTCAGGCACCAGGCAATAATCCAACCCCCGAAGGGGGTAAAAGCCTGGGGGACGGCCCCCCGAGGCCGGAGGAAATTTCCAGTTGCCGCGGCACACTCGGCCAGATCCCTGCCGCAGCAAGCACGGCCGGCCGAAGTGCGACCCAACAAGTGGAGGGGCGCAGTGCTATTACAGCTGCTGCTCCCCCTCTACCAGCTTAGTTCTTGATTATTATATTATTATTATTATATCCTTTAGGTAAATCTATTATTCTGGTCATGGGTGAGTCACCTACTATAGAGACTAACAACTAGATGATGTGGACAATAACTCACAACATACTGCTTGGGGTGTCCTCGTGGTGTAATGGTTAAAGCGATGAACTGCGGAATCGTAGTACGCGAGTTCGTACTCCAGTCGCGCTATTACGTTCACTTTCGGGCAAATACACTTGGGAAAGGTATGAACCCCTTTATTCTCCCTCCAGCTATGGGTAAATAGTAGGACGGACTAGGTTCTTCAGCCTTGGTGAGGCAACTAGTCTAGGAGAAGGA
This sequence comes from Sepioteuthis lessoniana, assembly GCA_963585895.1. Classification (NCBI taxonomy): domain Eukaryota; kingdom Metazoa; phylum Mollusca; class Cephalopoda; order Myopsida; family Loliginidae; genus Sepioteuthis; species Sepioteuthis lessoniana. The sequence goes on along the minus strand of OY757916.1, from coordinate 77,865,107 downwards.
AAACTCTGAATTCAAAACCTGTTAAACTCCGCTTAAAAATTGACCTTGTGTCATATCCTGCCCGAGCGGAGGGGTTGGTAAATAGTAACTCACAACATACTGCTAACTCGAGGAAAAAAGGTCACAAGCAATTCCAACTTACCGGAGGTAGGGGCCTGAAGGAAGAGGGGGGAAGGATGACTCTAACATTGCACCATTTCGTACGACCAGGCTCGCTACATGTACCCACCTTCTGTCGAATGTTATGCGGTCCAAGCATTTACTATCGCATCAAATTTTGACCCGAAGCGGATGCCTAAAGAACAAAATCAGGTCACGACGAGAAAAGTTTCCATCGTCACACAATTCCTTCTTTCCCGACGTCCAAATCACCATTCTAACAATCAGCATATAAAACTGATAGGATCACGGGAAACACAACACGCTTCTCACCTTGAAACTGACGCAAAACGTTGTCTACGACGTAACCAATGTCGAGCAGCACGATCTGCTTGGTTTCGATGCGGGCTGTCCACTCCCCGACGTGATTCCAAAACGGACGAACTATCTCGCAGTAGTATTAAGCGTGCAAAGCCATTTCTTCTAATCCACAATCAGGCATGTCTGCCAGGCTCAGTTTGTAATTTAAGCCGAAAAGGGGCAACGCGCTCCGTGCAAGCCGCCTGATGAGCGAGAACTCAGTTGTTCAAGAAGCCCGAATATGGTACCCAGTTCCAATGTGAGCGAACTTCCTCCATCGACCAGCCAACCCAATCCACGAGAGGATCCGAAGCAGAGCACACCACTAGTTTCCAATACAGCTCCTTTCGAGACCGAAAAAGTTCACTGGACCCAGAAAGGTTGCGAAGGGCCTTACGGCATTCGCAGACAAATTTCACCCGACAGAAACACTCCCCTTCTAAAACCAAACCCCGTTAGTAAAGACTTACAATGTATAAGCTTATGTTTTCCCGGTATGATTTCGCGCTCCGGAAGAGTTTAAAACCACTGGTTGATATGTCAAAAGTTAACGACAAACCTGTTATTAACCCCAGAAACTTTAAGGGTGAACCTATGGTCACAAACTTCATTCGGTCGGTCGGCAGCTAGACACAGCGTGTCTAGCAATGGTTAGGAAGGGCAAGTCAGGCCGATATTGGCATGAGGTTGGCGAAATCGGAGCACAATTTATTGAAAAAAAATTTTGTTCAGGGAGGGCTCTAAAAGGTTCTCCATGGATGTCGGTGGACTGTCAAAGGACAGCCGCGCGACTACTACCTTGTACATGCCGTCGGTACAGTTTAAAACTGTTATTGACACTGAGTAGGAAGGTAATTAAGGATGCCTTTAAGTCTTGCTAGTCTGAATGTGAGGCGACTGAGGGATCTGTGCAACTGTCCGCGCTTGCTCGATAAACTCTCGAACCTCAGTGTGTATCTCGCCGCGGTGCAAGAGACTCAACTCATTTGTGCAGTGGACACTCGGGTGATGGAGGAAGACTTTGTCGTTCTTTCAGCACTCGACAGTCGCTGTAACGTTGGGATCTTGCAAATCGGACGCAGCCTTAACGCGGATGTTGATCTTATCTTTGCAGGTGACGGGGACCGGCTGGTTATTGCTGATGTTGCCGTGAAAATCTTCACCTTTCGGGTAGTTAGGGTTTATGTTCCCAATTACATTGGTGAAAGACGCTCTTTTTTTTCGGTGGTTGGAGCCGTGGATCGGCGATTCGAAACAGATAGTTCTAGTGGGTGACTGAAATGCGATACTTGATCCCAAGATAGATAAGTCTGGGAGAGGTGATAGTGGGTTGGACAGGTGTGAAAGCAGCACGGTCGACTTAATGGCCCGTTTCGACTCAGTCGACAGGTTTCGTCTTGATCAACCACGGAGGGAGATGTGGACGTGGATCGATGGTTTACCCTCTGTCCGTATAAAGTCTTACTTGGGCAGAGTGTTAGATGAGCTGACTCCGATTTCTTTTCTTATCCCACGTTCCACTGGATAGAGCTGACTGACCATAAACTCGTTAGGATCAGTCTACGCTTAGAAAATAGGCCTAGTCTGGCCGGATACTGGAAGGTCAATACCTCCTTACTGGAGATACGGGACTTCCGAGACCGGCTGGAATCCCTAATTCAGCAGGCGTTAATGGGGGTGTTATGGGTAATAGGTGGTGGGGTACTTTAAAACATTGGATTAGAGACTTCGCCATCTAATACGGCCATAATCTCAGACGAGATAGAACCAAGAAAGTGAAGGCCTTAGAAGATAGTCTTTCCCAGACAGTGAAGTGAGGTGACTCCTTAGCTGTAGATTTAGTCAGGAGGGACCTTGAACGCGAGGCTAGTGAGCATTACATGGAATTCGTAGTTAGATCTACGTTAAAGAGTTCCTAACGAAGCCGTGAAATGTAACTTAGGCGTTCGTGAGGAGGAATTGCGAAGGTTTCCTCATCGGTCCATCGAATCCGTCAAGTCCCTGGAAGGGCACGTACTCAAGTCTTGCCGTGAGATGCGTGAGGCCTCTCGAGTGCATTTTCGTGATCGTTTTGCCCGCTTGCTTGATAATCCGCTTCAGGAGTTTTGGAGGTATCTTGATGACTTCCCCCATCTTCAGGAGGTGATAGCGGCTGCTTGCGAAGGGTTGGTTACAGAATGTGAAGTTCATGATGCGTTGAAGCAGGTCAGCCTCAACAAGTCGTTGGAACTAGATTGTTTACCTTACGAAGTGTACTTGAGGATATTGCACATGTTTGTACCTATTCTGACGAATGTGTTCAACCATTAGTTTGCTCAGGGAACCATCCCTAGCAACATTACCAAAGGGGTGATCAAATTACTGAAGAAAGGATGCAAGCAGATTTTTTGCCCGGATCTTGGCGAATCGTTGGCGGATTGTTGTCGGGAATTTGATAGGACCTGAGCAGAACTGCGCTGTAATGGGAAGATCAATCAAGAACAATCTGCGTCTGATTCGCGAGATCATAGAGGGGATAAAAGACAGCACTGATACTGCTCTGAGTTTAGATCAGTCCAAGGCATTCGACAGGGTTGATCATCAGTTTTCTCAGCGGTTTCGTAGACCGCCAAATTCCAACCGGAGTTCCGCAAATGGATTAATATTTGTATCACAACCCTCGGGCGGTGATAAAGGTGAATGGAAAGTTTTCATGGTCTTTTGTGATTTAGCGGTTGGTCCGCTGCTTCCTCTTCTCAATGCCCTCGCTTTCGAGCCCCTACTCTAGAGACTTAAGGATGAGGGGGCAAATCCGGCTCTGCGCGTAGTTCCCTTTGTCGGCAACAAGCGGGCAAAGGCCTGGCGTACGCCGATGATATAACACGCCGTGTACATCTTCCCCTATCTCCTTTATTGGTTGTCTCTATTTCCTCTGTCTGAGAGCTATCAGCGGACACTGGAACAATATCTCGCCATGTTGCTGTAGCGAGTTGAAAAACCGATGGTCCGCAGACAGGTCTGTTATCAGCGTCCTCACAATGGGGACTTGGGATTGCCTGACCCGGAGAGCCATTGGCTCGCTGAAAAGGTGGCTTTCCTGGATCAATCCTCGACGCAAAAAACAATGTGGAAGCACAAGGTTGAGATGGTTTTTTCCAATCTTGCGTCAAACCCCGAGACTGAGAGCCGCTGTAGGCCAAGAAGCGAAGCACTATTTGTTGCCGTGAGCTGTAAGGCCCTTCGTAAGCTGCCTCGGTTCAGTTACCTTTCTTGGCTTTTAAAGGAGCTGTATCGGTACCTAGTGGTGCATGCCGCTTTGGATCTGCTAATGGCGGGACTCGGCTGGTCGCTGGAGAAGATTCGCTCCCAATGGAATTGGGTGCAAAGTTCAAGCTTCTTGAATGCGCTACCCCTTCGCGACTGGGCCTTCAAAGCGGGTCTGGCAGATATGCCTGGTTGCCTCGGCTGTCACTGAGGAGTGGAAGAAATGGCTTTGCACGCCTTCTACAACAGCGAGCGGGTTCACCTGTTTTAGAGTTACGTCGGGGAGAGGACGGCTTGCATCGATCCCAAACAGCTCGTGCTTCTCGACGTCGAAGACAATTTTTTGACTCCATGGAAAGGTAAGAAACGTGTGGTCTTTCTTGCGATCCTAGCTGTAGCCAGAATGGTGATTTGGACGACGCGGAAAAAGGGATTGTATGACGGTGCAAACTTTTCTCGTGATCTGATTCTTTTCTTTAGGCATCAGCTTAGGGTCAAGATCAGATACGATAGAAAACACTTGGAACGCATAAAATTCAACAAAAGGTTGGTGCATGCAGCAAGCTTCGTCGTAAGAAAGGGAGGAACATTGAAGTCATCCTTTCCTCCTCTTCCTTCGCATGGCAGCGACGGCCTGGGTCTCTCGGGACCCCTCCTCTGGGTACGTAGTTGTTTCATTGTCACTTTTTTTTCCCGAATCAGTGGAACGTTGTGTGTTATGACCCTAATATCTAGTTTATTGCAATCAAGATCCTCCCTCTCTTTTATTTTTATGCCTAATCCTTTAATGTTTTCCTATCCCAACTTGTAGGATCTTGAATTCCCATGCAAATAATTCATATTACCGACCCCTGGCCGATGTTCCTTCTCTATTGTTTATTTTGTCCATTTTTAGAATAGTTCCGCTCCCCTCTTATGGACAGTCTGACTTGTTTCTGGCCCTAAAATACCAGAAAACAGTCGGCTATCCAATCATAGACGGGGGGTGTGGCGGGGGACGACTAAAGGGTGTTTCTTGTGTTGCCTCTTTTAGGGTTTTTCTTCCCCTTCTCTAATTTAATTATCTCGATGTATATTAATCATTTCATTCGGGTTTTAGGTAGGTTTCATGGAGAGATTGTGGTATTATGGTGATGTAGCGCAGAACTTGATGAATGGCTTTAACATTGTAATGAGTGAATGGGTCGATGAATGTGACTAGCAAGGGCTTCAGTCATCGAAGACCGCTCCTCTTCCCCACCCTTTTTTAATCCTAGGGACTTGTTGTCTCAAGAAATGTATTCTTTTCTGTAAATAAAACAACCCCCGAAGAAGACTAGCGAAATAGTCGAAAACACTTGGGCTCATATTGGGTTCTCTCTTTACCACCTTTCCTAAGACGAATAGTGAGAAGACTTGAACGTCTTCACTTGAAGACTTAAAAAAAAAGAAACAATCTGCGGTATTAAAATAAACCTGTTTAGATAATGCACATACATATATATATATATATATATATATATATATATATAAACAATATTTAGTATTAAATAACCACTGAAGGTTTATATGCCATTAAACCTAATAACCTTAACTAACCACATCTTTTTTGCTCAAAATAATAATTACCACTTAAAAGCATCTTTTGGGGACCATTAAGTATGATGACGAGTGTCATCATATTTACAAAAATATCATTATAAATCAATTGTATAAAAATCAATAAATAGATAAGAAGCACTTTATAATTAGCATTGAGAAATTTTAATCTAATGAGCATAGCTGTGGGCGCTCATATCAGCTTTATTAATTTGCTAATTGGATTGGAAGGCGCCTTATCCTCAAATCGGAGCATATTACCGTTATTGTGCTAACAAAGATCTCGTTTTGATGTGCTGTTTGTGCTTTGATGCGAGGAGTCGAATGCAAAAAGTGTATTATACTATTATCATAACTGTTAGTTCGTTATTCTTCGTGGGCTTTCACATCAGTACTAGCTGGTGTCCTACAGAGAAATCTACGTGACAGCAAGTCTCATTTGTTTTCTGGAATTTTTTCAGTATTCTAACTGGTCTCAAGTGTACTGTGATCTATTTCAATCCGTCTTCAGATTACCAGTTCTCAGTCTTTCATACTCTTTGGTATTGTTTCAATGGATTCCAACTTTGATTAATATCACCGTCACCTTCCACAGCATTTGGGCCCAGTCAGCTGGGGCTGCAGAATACACCGACTGCTTCTCTGCAGAGAGATAGGACTCCCCCAACGAGTGTCCTGGTATGACACTAAGCAATCTGATGGTGAGGTTCCAGTAATGCTGGAGCTTTGAGGAATACGAAGTACCCCTTAATTGCCATCGCTCCCAGATTTACTCTGGCCCCGAGTGGTAGCATCTGATAGGGTCTTATCTATGGGTTAAATAGAACAAAACTGTACTTATGCTAAACTGAATTGTTTGAAATTGAATTGTTTTGACTTTTAAACTGTGTACTTAAGCTAAACTGAATTGTTTAAAATAGAACTGTTTATATGTATAACAATGGATTTGGGATTAAATAACCTACAATGTTTGATATGCCATAAAAACAAACCAAACCATTCCACAGCGTTTTAATTACTCTAGCAAGATCTCAATGTCCCTTTGTTTTTAGTCTACTGGAACGGCGAAATTATTGTTATTATACTCTTTTGAGAGTTTTTCACACAAACATTAGCTGATGGTTTTTCACTAGAGTTTGAGTGACAGAAAGTCCTCAAGTCTCCTGAACTCTTCTCAATAATCTGGCCGATCTTTGTGGTGGTCTCTACTTGTCTTGATTTCTAAGTCTTTCAAACCTTTTATCAATCCTTAGGGAATCGTTTCAAGTGCACCAACGACAATTGGTATCACCGTCACCCACATGTTTCATAGCTTCTTCTGCTCTTGAGCATGGTCCAGATATTTATCCCTCTTTTCACTATCTCTTAATTTTACTCTGCGGCCTACCGGAATGGCAGACCAGAGTAAAATTAGATAACACCATCAGATAACACCAGAGTGTTATCTACTGGTCTTTCACTGGAGTTTGAGTTTTTTTTTTTTTTTTTTTTTTGTTTGTTTTGTTTTTTTAGGTCTGGTTTTCTGGCCGAGATTAGATGATCCGTTTGTATCTTAAAATCCCAGAGAAGTTTATGTGTCTCATTCCCTAGGACGGATTCCGGGTTGTGCATATACCACTTGTTCGTATGGTCAAATTTAAATGTTTTTCCCCAATTCTCTGTGAATCCCTTTCCCCCACACAGTCGTGTCTATTCTTCTACTATTCTTGCACTCATTTCCTGCATTCGCTCAATGTATGATTGATTGTTTCGTCTCTATCACCACATAATCTACATTTGCTATTCGGTTGCGTCTTTTCTATTTTTGTTTTAACGTAGTTTGTCCTTATGGTGTTGTTTTGTCCTGCTATTCGAAGAGATTCAGTTTCTCTCTTTAGGTTTCCCTTTCTTAGCCATGTTCAAGTCTTCTTGTGTGACATTTTGCTTTTTTTTTTTTTTTTGCTGCTTGAAATGTCCGTACTGTTGTATTTCTTTCTATTTTTGTCTTTTATTGTTGTTCTGTTGATCTTTGTGTTGTTTCTGTTCGCCGTAATTAGTCTTTCTTTCTTAATTTTTTGTATTTTTCGAGTCGTCTTATTGACGTATCGACGCTATTTTTTTCTGCTGACATGTCCTCTTCCTCCTTTTCTTGAAACATATAGCCAATATCATCTTTAGGAAGTAAAGCCTTGTGCATCGTCATGATTCTTCTTGTTCTCTCGTTAATTTGTTAAAGTTCACTTTGAGAATGGTCCCGAGTATTTTACAATGGGACAGCTCAGGTGTTTATCGCTTTGATGAGGTTTCTGCTATATAGCTAGGTTTCGAGTAGTTTTCTCGTTCTCCTGAGATACTCTTTTTAAATTAAATTTTTTTTTTTTTATCTCGGCTTGTTTGATGGTGTCCGCTTTCGATATTCCCAAGTACTTTTAATTTTCCTTTTCTCCGACAGTTCTGATTTTTTCCTGATTTGGCAGTTCTATACCTTCCGTCATTTGCCGTTTTCCGTATCTCATTAACATAGCACATTTTTCCATGACAAATTCCATCCTCCTTGAAAGTTCCTCACACCGGTGTTATCTAATGGTCTTTCACTGGAGTTTGAGTGACAGCAGGTCTCCTCAAATATGATGGATTCTGCTGAGTATTCTGGCTGATCTTAACCATGCTGTAATGTGCATGGTCTCGATTCGTCCACCGATTCCAATTCTTCCAGCCTCTTTTCAAAGCTTTCAGGAACCGTTCCAAGCGCGCCAATTACACTGTTATTCTCATGTTCCATAGCTTTATTATTTCACTGCTCGCGAGTTTTGTTTTTTGTTTTTTTTGTTTTTGTTTTTTTGCTCCAAGACTAGTTGCTTAGTATTCTTTCCCAGAATCGTTTAAGATCTCCAAGATTCGTCACAATATTCTAGCCCCCCTCAACAATGCTGTTGTCTGGATGGTCTCGATTCGTCCTCTTATTTATAGTTCTTTCACACCCTTTTTCGCGGCTTAGGAGACCGTTCCAAGCGCACTAATTACAATTAGTATCACCGTCACTCGAATATTCCACTGTTTTTTTTAGTTCTCATGCAAGGTCAAAGTATTTGTTTATCTTTTCGCTTTGTTTTATTTTCATGTTGTGGTCTGCCGGAACGGCAAAATCTGCTCAACAAAAAGTTCACTTTTTTGTTAATCAACACTAGGTCTATTCGTCTGGCCGGGTTTAAGTGATCCGTTTCTATCACAAAGTTCCTGAGAATTTTATGTTTCTCATTATCTAGGACAGATTCTGGTTTGTGCATGTACTCTTTGGTAGTAGTAATTTACAAAGCGTTTTTCTCAGATGTGGCTCAAGGCCGTTTAAATGGGACACCCAAGAAGACTCGAACTCACTCGTGAAGGTTTGTTAGTCTAGCTTGCTAACCATTACACCACCCGAGATATCCCGAGTACTATTTGTTAGATCATTAAAATTCATTCTCTTGAACAATTCTCAGAAGATCACCTTTTCCACCCAGTCGTGCCTAGTCGTGTACTTCTTTGGTACTAGTTTACTGCATTCGCTTATTATGAGGTTAATCGTTTCATCTTTTTTCCCCCACATAATTTACACTTGCAATTCTGTTACGTCTTATCGATTTTTACTTTAACATAATTGGTCCTTATAGTGTTGCTTTGTACTGCTATGAGAAGATATTCAGTATCTCTCTCTAGATTTCTCCACCTGAGCTATATCTATGTCTGTTTGAGCGCAATCTTGCTAGTGAGTCGTTTATTATAATAATTATTATTTTACTCCTTGAAGAGTTTTTCACACCAACGTTAGTTGATGGTTTTTCACTAGAGTTTGAGTGAAAGTAAATCTCCGCAGGTCTACAGAACTCTTCTCAGTATTCTGGCTGATCTTAGTAATGCGTCTGGGTGGTCTCTACTTTTCCTCTGATTTTTATTTTACTCTTGTGAAAGTTTATCACATCAGCGTTAGCTGATAGTTTCTCACTGGAGTTTGATTGACAGTAAATCTCCCTAAGTCCTAGTTTTATTCTTCTAGTTTTAACCGATGGTTTTGCTCTGGAATCTAACTGACAAACAAGTCTCCTCAGATTATTATTTAATTTGAAGTTTTAATTACGTTTTTTTTTTTTACAATCCTCCATCGGGTCTTTGCCAAAAGCCTTCTGTGAGTGAAGGGCGAGATTATATATATATTTCAAGGTGCCACATTTTTTCAATTTCTATTTCCACGTCGTTGTATTTACTTATTTTCTTATACTCTTTCACAAATTTATTATTATCATACTCCTAGCGATCAACTCGCACCAGTGTTAACTGATGGTCTTTCATTGGAATCTGAGTGACTGCAAGTCTTCTCAGGTGTCCAGGACTATTCTGAGTATTTTGGTCGATGTCAACAATGCTGCAGTTTGGATGGTCTCGATTCGTCCTCTAAGGTCCAAGTACTCGTCTTTCTTTCCGCTTTCTTTGCTTTTCACTGTAACCCCACCCCACCCCGAGACACAAAATTTTCTCTTTTGTTAATTAACACTTGGTTTGGTTTTCTTGTTAGCATTATGTGATCTGTTTGTATTTCAAAATCAAAAAGAATTTGATGTCTCTCATTCTCCATGATGGATTTTGGTTTGTGGGTTTACTATTTGTTTGTATTGTTAAATTTTAATTTCTTGCACAATTCCCAGGGGTCACCTTCCCCAATTAGTCGTGTCTAGTCTTTATACTTCTTTTGTGCTCGTTTGCTACACTTACTTACAATGTTATTAATCGTTTCGTCTGAGTCACCACATAAACTACACAGGCTATTCTGCTGCATATTATCGATTTGGGTTTTAATATAATTGGTTCTGATGGCGTTTTCCGCTGCTTTCAAAATATATTCAGTTTCTCTCGAAAGGTTTCCCTTTCGTAGCCATGTCCAGATTTTCTCGCGTGAGATTTCGTGAATTTGTCACTTGAAATATATGTACAGTTGTTTTTCTTCCCATTTCTGTTTCCTAGATTTCGCTTTTCTTCTGTTTGTTCTCATGTTGTCACTGCTGTTACAAGCCACTTTAATTAGTCATTACTTGATCTTTTTCATATAGCCGTCGATTACTCTCATTGATGTATCCACGCTATCATTAATGTAGGCGAGTCGTCTTCCGCTTTCTTTTCTTGGTACATCTAGTTTGCCATTGTCATCTCTTTTGTTTAAGGTCTTGTGCTTCTTCATCAATATTTTTTTCTTTGGTACATTTTTCTGCGTCCCTTCCTTATCCTATTTAAGAATAGTCCCGAGTATCTTACAAGAGAGACTGCCTATGGTGTTCATTCTTTTGATGAGATTTTTGCTGTAGAGGTTGGTATCCTCGCTGATTTTAACAATGCTGTGGTCTGAATGGCCCCGATTCTTCCTTTGATATCTCACTTACTGACTCTTCAGGATAGTTCGAAGAGCACTAACTAAAATCGGTATCAGCTTTATGTTAAACAACTTTGTCAGTTCTCTGGAAAAGTCTAGGTAGTTATCCAGTTGTTCACTGTCTTTTATGCTCCCTCCATCGTTCGCTGGTGCGGCAAATCCACAAAAGGAAAAATTCTTTTCTTCTTAATAATTAATATTTTGGTCTGGTCTTCTGGTCGGTTTTAATATTATTTCGACGTTTGAACCAAATAAACAATTTGAGTACAAGTATATATAAGTAGTAAGAATATTCACAAGAATAGGTACGATCATAAGTCATATTGAAAATGAGACAAAGAACTGTTCTATTACTTTCAGACAGACCATTCCACCGAAGCATTCCGGTCATAAAAGAAATAAGAATACAAATCCAAACAATAGACGGCGTGAACACAGAGTGAAATGAGAACTGACAGATCTTCTAAACGCTTCAATAGCTTTTGTTTTATTCTAATTGTCTCAGGGAAATTTCTGGTTTCTGTTGTTTTTATAATAATAATAATGATGATGATACTTTTCTCAATAGAACTTAAAAACACAGACGATGGATATAAAAGAACGACAAAAAATTAAACTACTTATTCTATATGCACGATTTAAAGTTGTATGGCAAAAAATAATAACCGTTTAGAAGGTCTTCTACGCACTGTGAAAAAGAAAGTGACGACTTAGGGATGCAATTTTGTCTGAACAAATGTGCGAAAGGCTCGCAAGTTAAGTCTAAAAATGCCACTCTACATATAAACAAGGAAATTACTACTGTCACGTGATAGCTCACGGAGACGAAGAGGTAAGAATGATACTATCCTCCCGTGTTGCTATTACCACTATCTAGCAGTCAAAAAGTGACCGTTAGGAAGGAATGTGGGTCACAGAGGAGATAGACCAGATGTTCGCACTTAGTGACCTCAGGTCGCCGGACATCGGAAGGGGAAAGAGAGAGAAGCCAAATGATTGGCGGGGACCCCAAACGGAAATGGGGTTCCCTTCCCCTCAGCGGAAGTAAAGGACAAAAAAGTCAGTTTTTGAGCAAGGCTCGTGGCAGACGGACCATAGCCATTTTACTCCGGGCTGAAGACAAAAAGTTTAACTGAGACATGAGAGACCCGAGTCCCTCAAGCCAGTACTAAAAACAGAACCAAGTCTAGTAGCCCGTGAAAGAAGAAAATTCTCCAGTGGAACCCCGTCGAAAATAAGATAAGTAACTTTGGGGACATTTTTCCTTTATACCCAAATTTCGTTTACCACTCTCTCTCTCTCTCAATTTGAAGAAGGACAAAAATTAGAAAAGACGTTTATATTCGTGGACTGTCCAATTATATGTTTTTGACACTCTGAACGTGTATATATAAGTAGTAAAGGATTTTTATGTATTTTCATTTTACCATGTGGTCTATGTTGTTACTTCATGCTTTCTTTCCAGCTTCTATTCGCCTTATGTTATCTTGCTTAGAGTTGTCCTATTAATTTCTAAAGTATCACACGGGAAACCGGAGTTGCCGACTACTACAATATTAATATTATTACAACTAAGACCTATAGGCCCGTATTCTTCTGTTATCTAAGGGAAAGAAGTTTAGCGGCCTGGTGGGTGTGTGATAGTGTGAAATTTGGAACCCCTTTGCCAGCGGCGGTCAGTCTGGTCCTAAATTATTCCCTCACGTAATATGCCAGTTCTTATATGCCTGAGAGAAAAACTCTGAACAGGACTTATTCTGTAGGGGATCAAGTGCCAACCTGCCCCGTCTTCACACGTGCGAAAATAAAGTCCCGTTTTGGGATTTTAGTCAATTTTCCGTCACACTACGTAAGAACAAAATAGCACACATAAATATTTAGGAATTAATGAAGTGAATGGTATCAGTCATATTATAAAGACAGAAATAATTTTTTAAATAATTCAATAGGAGAATAAGAGTAGTAATAAAAACAGAAAAGAATGAAAAAAATAAGTTATAGCAATTAAAACATCGGCGGTACCAGTAATGACGTATAGTTTTCATATAATAAACTGGACGTTTGCTGAAATAAAAAAGATAGATACTAAAGTAAGGAAACTAATGACTTGCCTTATAATGCATCAACCAAAAGCAGACATAGAAAATTTCTACATGGAGAGAGAGAAAGTTATGTGAGATGCTTAATCCAACGAAAATTGATTCACAAAATACAATAAGATTAAAGAAATACTTTGACACTTCAAAAGATTGGATGATACTGTAAATGAATACACACGAAAGGCAAACGAAAAAATATTCAGTTAGTAAAGAAAGCAATAAATTTGCTAAACAACTTGACCTTCCATCGAGAAAATAAACATAAAAGATCAAGCAATAGAGGCAACAAAAATATAAAGAAAGAAGCACAAGGAATAAGTCGGTTAAAAACACTTGGTATCCCCTACATGGATAATCCTCACAAAAGCGAAATGCTGGCATTGATATAGTAAAAATTAACCGATAGCTGAAAAGAAATTAACTGAATGCAGAGACAGAGGGGTTAATAATAGCTGCCTACCGACAAGAAACTATTAGGCAAATATGATAAAAACATATAACACTCAGTATCTACACTGTATAAAGAAAAAACTGAATCAGTTGTCTACTGAATGTTGGGTTGATCGATCGTAATATCGAGAGAATATAAAGAAAGGCATGATAAAATAAGACAATATATTCGGTGGAAAATATGCAAATAAAACTGAATACTGAAATAAAAAAATATGGTATAAACACCATTCAGAACCAAAAACAGAATCTAAATAAGCTTCTATTCTCTTGGATTTTGCTATCCAAACTTTTAAGGACTGTAAAAGAAAAACATGCCTTCGAGCTGATATAGCAGTGCCAATGTATAATATATTTGTCAAATAGTATAATCAGATAAGGAAATATAAAAACCTGGAAATTGAAATTGAAAAAAAAATGTAGCATCTTAAAACTACCATCGTGCCAGTCATAGTGTTAACCCTGGGTATGATCAAAAAATGTAGCATCTTAAAACTACCATCGCGCCAGTAATAGTGTTAACCCTGGGTATGATCAAAAAATGTAGCATCTTAAAACTACCATCCCGCCAGTAATAGTGTTAACCCTGGGTATGATCAAAAAATGTAGCATCTTAAAACTACCATCGTGCCAGTCATAGTGTTAACCCTGGGTATGATTAAAAAATGTAGCATCTTAAACCTACCATCCCGCCAGTAATAGTGTTAACCCTGGGTATGATCAAAAAATGTAGCATCTTAAACCAACCATCCCGCCAGTAATAGTGTTAACCCGGGGTATGATCAAAAAATGTAGCATCTTAAAACTACCATCGCGCCAGTAATAGTGTTAACCCTGGGTATGATCAAAAAATGTAGCATCTTAAAACTACCATCGCGCCAGTAATAGTGTTAACCCTGGGTATGATCAAAAAATGTAGCATCTTAAAACTACCATCGCGCCAGTGATAGTGTTAACCCTGGGTATGATAAAAAAAAGGGACAGGTAAACATAATCAAGAGAGCTGACAATCCCATCTTGTCAGAATTACAAGATATTGCCCTTTGCAGAACTACTCACCAATATTTTTTGAAAAAGTAACACCTGAAAGTTTGCAAGGAACATGGAATACATATAATGACTACCTTCTCTCGCGCTAGGTCTTGGGTAAAGACCTGATGAAGTATTGTAAGAAACCAAGAGTAGGGTTGATAATAATAATAATAATAATAATAATAATGATAAACTACAACGACAACATATGAATGGTTTAAAAATATATTCTTAAGAAAAAGAATTGGAAAATTGTAAGGAGCCATGCTCTTAAGCCAGATAATAGGAATTGAGTTTGGAATTGAGAAATATGCAATGTATGAAAGTGAACAAAAGAATTGGTCAACTTAAGCATGAAATTGTCAGGTCGATTTAGTAAAAAAATACAAGTAGCAAAATTCGAAGCGAATTCAACTGACTCGAATGAAATAAAAATATTTTATTAAAACAAGAAAGTATTTGAAAACTAAACTGCAGAAACATAATGAAATGAACATGAGCGGTTTCATTGTGACTTATTCGGTTCTCTTCCTAGACTGGACAAAAGAAGAACTGGGAAATTTGGATCGAATAATCCTAACCACTCTATTAAATAATTCTCTATGCTTTGCTTAATTCGGCACACAGACCTCAATTAGCTGACAATACTCGCTGCTTCTAAGTGGTTCCCCATTAAAGTAGTCAGCCAGCTGATCACTGCTTAGCTTCGGAATATAGTTGGAATTGATTCATAAAATTATAATTACTTTATCCACTATTTTCATCTCCGTTTTTTGTTGTTGTTTTTTCACTAGTTTTGTTGTTGCAGAACTAAAATGTTATATTCTAAAAAGAATTTTTAGTCCAAATCTTCATGGTAAATATTAACTGTTTTGATAAATATTTCAAGTTCATTTTGTCTTCTGCGAATAACTTAAGACCCTCCATGTGAATAAAGCGGTTGATTTTATTTTGTTTTAATTTGTGAACTAATAAAATTAAGTTGAACAACTTGTCTCATCATAAACACCATATCAACATTCTATTAGAAGGTAAAGTCAAAAGTTTTGCACTATTTTAATAGCGTTTGGAACAATTCGACAGCTCCGAATGAATTTGCTGAGGTCATGAAGGCAACGAATCACCATGAACTAAAAAAATACCGAGTAAACCTTATACTCTCCGATTGCTACTCTCCGGATTTATCTCTATGGTTAGAAGAACGGCCTTGAAATGCATGTTTTGGGGCTTGGCTTGGCTTGGCTTGGCTTGGTTGGTTGGGTTTTGGTTTGGTTTGGTTTGGTTTCTTTGTTTAATGGCATATCAACCTTTGTAGGTTATTTAATGCCAAAGCCATTGTCCTAGAAGAACAGTAGTGGTAATATTTAACCCATAACTGGAAGGATAAGGGGGTTCATACCTTTCCCAAGGGTATTTGTCCGAAAGTGAACGTAATAGCGCGACTGGAGTTCGAACTCGCTTACAACGATTCCGCAGTCCATCACTTTTAACTATTACACCACGAGGACACTAATTGGTTGGGTTTTACAGTATATCAACCCCTGTAGGTTATTTAATGCCAAATTCAGTTTATACATACATATTAAACGCATTTGATTTGTAAATGAAAAGTTTGTAGGTAACGTTTTTAACAAGCCAGAGCTCATTTGTTTGCACACAGTTAAATGATTTCAAGCAATGCTATCTAATACTAATGTATTCAGTTTAATATTAATCATTTGTTTGCAGCAGTTAAATGGTCAAATAGTTTGTTTTTTTTCTACCTACAGATTGGACCCGAACAGATACTACTACTTTAGGTGGATCTCGGAGTACCATTTTCTTGCAATGCTGCATAGCGAGTGAATATCAGGTTTACTAAGGGCACTTTGTGTGGTGTAAAGATTTTAGGCCTATTTCTACATTGCCTGATCGTCAAGGTTCTTACAACTCGAAAGAAAATTTTCGAATCATCTGGTTACTCTTCTGTGATTAACTGGACCTTCATCTTCCATACAACAAATTATGTTGGTTGCTTTCGGTTCAAACTCGTAAAGCTATGGAATTAGACAAGGTTGGACGTTCATCTATGCAGATTTCAAATTACACACTGAATGAAGCAAAGCACAACGGGACCGCGCACCAACTTGCACAATACTACCAAAACTTTTACGTGGGGCCTTCAATAAGTTTCCAGACTTTTTTTGTACAAGCATTGATAATTGTCGTAGACTTTTGAAAAATCCCTATGTTATTGAGATGACTGACCAATTTCTATGATTTCAGGTTTAAATAAACAGCTACAGCAGCAATTGGAATACACCCTACTAAAGCCTGATTGTCACAGCTGGTGAATTTTAGAAATGCAATCTGGACGTGAGGACACTTTAGAAGAACGAGATGCAATAAAATTCCGTTTTAAACTTGGAAAAAATGATGCCACAGAAACGTATGGAATGCTCAGACTGCTTTTGGAGCATCTTGCATGAATCGAGCATCAGTTTTTGAGTGGCATAAGCGATTCAAGGAGGCAGGGAATCTGTGAGGGATGATGAAAAATGTGGGAGGAAGTCAATACACCAGAGTTGATTGGCCAAAGGGTTAGGGTTAGGGTTACTATGTTGAGGTTTTAAGGGAGTTCAGGTAGAAATTCGGTCGGAAGAGGCCAGCACTCTTCAAATCGGGACAGTGGCATTTCCACCAGGACAATGCACCAGTCCACAACTCCGTCCTTGTCACAGACTATTTGACCAAGATGCGCATCAAGACTGTTCCTCAGCCTCCCTATAGTCCAGACCTTGCTCCCTGTGACTTTTTGGTTATTCTCAGAGGCTGTCGTTATAAGACAATTAAGGAGATGAAAGAGGCTGTAACGAAGGTCATTGACACGCTCACACAAGAGGCCTTCCAGGGGTCCTTCCAGAAGTTGTTGGAACGGTACAAGTGCATTGCAACCGGAGGAGATTATTTCGAATGGTGTTATATTTTGACCTTCGGCCCGAGCAAAATGCCATTCAAGGTGATGCACCGGAAGGAAGTGACACATTCCAATAGCAGTTATGTGAGGAAATCGCGTGGGCGGAAATTGGCTGATGAAATGGGACGAGCTAAAAAATTCCCATGGTACACTCATAGACTGATGCACCGGAAGAGAGTGACCTCTGAACTGCAAGACAGTTATTTCCGCTTGATGACGATTAAACATTCGATTTCAAAGATCGAGTGGGCGTCAAACGATTATATAATTCAGTTGAGTTCGACGAGCCAGTTGAGTTGCCAGTAGAGTTCCAGACAGTTGGAGAGGATGTGGTAGGGAAAGCCACACCCGACCGAGGGGGCCCTCGGGAACCCCGACGGAGTTTGATGCTGATAAGATGCTGATAAGATGCTGTTAAGAAAGCCAGCACCCAGCAGAGTGAGGCCTAGGCCTCCGGTTGAGCAGCTCTAGAGAACAAGAAAGACACAACGTGACGGTTATAACAGTGGGGTCAAAATATTACAGTTTATGTTCGGTCTCCAGCTCTCTCTCACACGCAAACCCTGAGCAACCCTTTTGTACCCTTACAAATAAAGTGAGAGGTAAATATATTTGTAAAGAAGTCTTCCTGCGTCTTTCTGCGAGCGTCTGTCTTTGTCACTGCGTCTTAATTATTGTGTCGTTATGATGCTGTAGATAAGCATACAACAATGGGACTAGTTTCATGTGTATACTATCAATATAAGTGCCCATACGAAAAAAGTCTGGAAACTTATTTAATGATCATCGTAAGTCAACCTTATTACTAATATTCCTCAGCTCAGTGAACTGTAAAAAGTGAAATTTTAAAGACGTCGAAAATATTACAATCTCTTGAAATATACATTAAAATTTATAACTCATCCACTTCACTTTTGTTTTATTGAATCATTTTTTATCTATTTATTTGTTTATTTTTAGATTAATTTATCTTTTAGAATATCATTTATTTTGCTACAATCTACTTTTCTAACCATTTTTAAACACATTTATAACTTAATGTTCATTAACTGAAGTACAAAACATTTTTAGGTTTGTTTTGGTTTGGTTTCCTGTAGAATAGCGAATTAACTTATCGAAGGACAGTAGTTGGGTTATTTAACCAACAGCTGAGAGGATTAGGGAATTTATACATTTCCCCAGGATATTAATCCAAAAGTGAACGTAATAGCGCGGCTGGAGTTTGAACTCGTTTACTAAGGTGACGCAGTCCATAACACAACGAGTACTCCCCTATGTCATATTTAGATTGCCCTTAGAGTTTTTATTAATTTAATTTTTTTTCTTTTTGATGACTTATTTTAAATGGCTTTCTAAAATTAGATTTTTTTTTACCGTTATGGATTATGTGAAAATTTAAATGTCAAAATATCTTTCCGTCGTCGCTTCTCCTTTAATTTGCCACAAATTGCTTCCAAAATGTGGATTAATATTGGAATTTAAATTTGATTTTTTTTGTTTGTTTGTTTTTAGAATCAATTTTAAGTTACAAATATAAAAGCCAAACTCGTTGTGTCAGGGAAACAAAGTTGGCTAGTGGATGTGGTTCTGATGTTCTATTTATAATTATAAATAGCAGTTGGTGGGAGTCTCTGTGGCGTGATGATTAAAGTCCTGCACTGTGACATTGTTATAAGTGAGTTTGAACTACAGTCGCGCTATAATGGTTACTTTCGGACTAATACCTTTGAGAATGGTCTAACCCACCTCGAACATTGGTTCAATAGTACCACTTTTTTTACTTCTACAAATTTGGCTTTGGTATTAAATAACCCAAGCAAGTTGATATGCCTTGAATACAAAGAAATAAATCCAAACCTAAAATAAAAGCTACTCATAACTAAAAATCTGTAAATATTTCATCAACCATTTAAACATATTTATACAGTTGATTTTCTGTAAAGGAATAAAAGTGAGTATTCGGGATGATCATGGAATTTGTTAAAGTGTTCGCCAATGGCCCGGGAGATCTGGGTTCAATCCCAGATCGAGTCATACCAAACACTCAAAAATGGTACTTGATGCCTCCTTGCTTAACACTCAGCATTATAAGGTAAGGGTCAATTTTTTTTTTAATTGGAGATACGCGTAGCGTAACGGTTATCGTCTTACGAAGTGGATTCAGTTAACCGAGTTAAAATTCTGAACGAGTCGACCTTTCACTTTGTGTTAATACCCTCGAGAAAGATAAGAGTCAAAGTATTCTCTTAATTAAAACTAGTTTTAGACCTGGAGAGTGATGGGCTACCAGGGACTATTCCTACTCAAGACACGTTACATGAGTAGCAACACCCTATGACCAAATCAGGTTATGGAGGGAGAAAGAGAGAGAGAAAATTTGTAACTTTTACCTGAAAAGCTAAAATTTATACCGTTAAAAAGAATTATTTCTATGAAATTGTAGAAAAAAAATTTATATCAGACTTTTTGCCCTCTTTCTTTTTATAATTACGTAAATTTACAGAAAATTGCAAAGATTTAACATGAGTTCTTTATTCTAAATAGTTCTTGTTTGTTTATCCACTAAAACCTGCTCATTCCGAAAATAGGCTTTATTTAATCGAATTTCTTTTGCAGCACTATTTGTTTTTGAGGGACATCTACAATAAGAGGTGAGGTGTTGGTAAGTAGGGCTTAACAATTAAACCTAGGTTTGATTTGCTTTGGGTGTGTTTCATGGCATATCAACCCTTGTGGGTTATTTAATGCCAAATCCTGTTATATATATGGTTTGTTAGCGAATAGTTTGTTGAAATTTATTTTCAGACGTGTTAGAGTTCAGCTGTTCGCTCTTAGTAAAATGGTTTCAAGTATTACAAAAACTAATAATTCTAATAGTAACTATTTGCTTACAAAGTTAAATGGTTTCAAGAATAGTAGATGATTGAATAGCTATGTGGGATACTAACAGGTATGCCACTTTGAGTGGACTTGGTAGTAATGGCAATGAAAAAGTATTTTACATTCCCAAAAGCTTCAGGGCGTGAGCCTTCCCATCAAATGGCTTAGTGTCATGCTCAGAACACGTTTTGAGAGGTATTACCTCTCTGTAGAAATGTAGTCGGTATATTCTACTCCGCCCCCTCCCCAGCCGACAAGGCGAGTTTGAAGCTTAAAGTATTCAAGAACTGGCATTGTAAACATTGCAAAGAATAACAATTTTTACCTTCCACTCCGCTCAGCTTCTAGTGGAATTCAAAGAATGATTAATTGATTGATTTTAACGGCATTTAACCTGTTCGGAGTTATTTTATGCCTAAAGGTTAAGGAACAGTATATTTGACGTTTATATTTACATTTTCTGTGTTGTTGTTTCTTAAGAGTATTTTGCGTGTAGGAATACTTGAAACCATACGACTATCTAATACAAATAATTTGCAAAAACTCCATTAGACCAGTAGATGGAACCCTAAAAGTTACTTCTATGTCGAAATTGAAGGCAACGATGTGATACTCTACTCTCCCACGTGCTCCAGAACTGGAATTTCACCACCTCATGAAGTTTAGTGTCATGACTAGGGCACTCCTTTTTGAGGGGTCGTACAGGTCAGCTGGGAATACAGTCAGAGTAATCTAAACCCCACCGACAAGTCGAGAAAGAACGATATATTCGACAGAAAAGGAACATCATCATGGAGAAACTCAAGAAGAAGCATAAAGAATGTTCAGTTATTAGTACCAACTAAAGTATTAAACATTCATTTTTCTGCAAACCAAAAACTTAGGAATGGATTTGTATAAGATTGCCAGAGAAACTTTCCGTCTATTGAAATTTGGCGCTTTTTTATTTCATTTATTTGTAGTGTCCGACATAACAGTCTTAAATAGTCAGCAACGTGTGTATGAAAAGGCTGGGTTTTTACTTATTTATGAAGGCGATCGTGATGTAACGGTTATCCACGATGGAAATGGAATCAGTGGCCAAAATTCAAATCCTTAACAAAGTTTGATGCATTTCACTTTGTGCTGGGGTTGTAGAATACGCCGACTGTATCTCTACAGAGGGTTAACGCCCCTCCCCCAATGAGATTACCTGTTGACCATGGGTGGAGACTCGTAATGCTCGAGGACGGGATCCTGAAGGCTGAGCAATCCATGACCCGTCAACCAAAGAAGCCACGTGATTTGCCTTACTAGGCTAGACAAGTTGTCTGAGAGGCCTGATCCGTCACCCCTCTTTCAGATTTTTACAAAATTCTGAATCAGAGAGTGATGGCTGTAGCGTCAATCTGGCTGAGAAAAGACCCATACCCCTTCCTGTGCATGGGTGAGTAATTATCTTATGAAAATCCAGTAATTCAATGAATTTGTCATCATCTGCATGAGTATATTGACTATGCTGCCTTAATATCCCTTGGCGAATTGTTTTCCCCGAGGCATATCTTCGTGGCAGAAGAAATTTACAAAAATAATTTAAACTGCAGCAACTATAATTAAAGCCACCGAGCAGACTCAAAACACCACAAAATCTGGGAAAAAGAAGCAGAAATCATAAAAATTAAAGTCACCCAGAGTATTACCTTCCAAGAAGCAAGAACACGTGGAAATTCCTTTCAGCAAATCAAATGAAAATCAAGTAAATACTCAAGTAAAAACCAAAAATAGAAGAATTGATAACTGTAATAAATGAACCACAAAATCTAATTAGAACCCTAAAAACCACAATACCCAATATTAAAAAAAATCCTTCAACAAACCAAACACCACCCTAACAACTACCAGCAAAAAAATGAAATACGTGCAGCAGAAAGTAGACACATATCAAATTCAAGAACAAAGGAAAAAGAAGAAAAATCAAAAATCAACTCAAAACCCCCAATAAACACTGAAAACAAATTTTAAAATATAGATTAAATAGGAATCGAAATAGACTCAACATCCACAATCCAAAATATAAAAGTGAAATAAAGTATCCAAAACCCTCAAGTAAAACCCATGGCACAAGTAATACAATGAATTTTTTTTTAATTACAACCAAACTAGCTTTATAACAAAACAGAACCTAGACACTAGATAAACATTCATGAACAAAACCCAAAATACTCACAAGATGATTCAATGGAAATGCCTTGGCTACGAACCAAATTACAATTAACTGTTTCTATTAATAACTGAATTAAACCCTGCCATCATGTGCTAAACCTTAAGAAAAGCAATAACAAACCAATTACGAATAATATGATTACATACATGATACTGAACCAAGAGCTTTAAGTGGAATATCAATCTTAATTAGAAAGAAAATGTCCTCCAAACTAAAATCAACATTACCATGCGCTTGCAAACAATTGCACTCTTAGCAAGACTTTGATAGCCACAACATAATATGAAGAAAAACAATGAATCAAAGAGGTCAGACTCTTAAAAAATCATTAACAGTGACAAATTATTTTCCCACTATCAGAAATCTCAGACTCAACTTGATCCATCCTCGGGTCCATTCTCTGCCATAGGCCTAATCCTCGGTTATCCAGCAATCTTCATTGGATATATCTGGATGGCATAAATTTTTGCATGGTATACAAAGACCCCTGTGCCAGTAACCACTACTAAATAATAATGGAAAATAATTCCAAAACCCCAACGGTGGGATTTAAAAAGAAAAAAAACTGGCAATCCTTAAAAAACTGTCTTATCACAGTAATCCCAGGAACAAATACAAGTCAAGAAGAAACCATAATACATTTTACCAACACCCTCATTACAATAGCCAACACAACTATTCCAGAAACCAAAATATCCCGAAGACTCAACAAACCATGGTTCCCAGAGATGTGCGAAGGCATGATAAGAGAACGACGTGCAACCCTCAGGAATTTCAAAACAAACTCCTCGTCAGAAAATCTGAAAAAATAGCAACAATAAAGAGTTAAAAGTTGACGTATCATCAAAGAAGCCAAAAAACCTCCTCCTGTAGCAGCTTCATCTCAAGAGTAAACTCTATTACCAACCTCCAAATAATTTAGAACTGTGTAAAGAAAATATCAAATAAAAACATCAACACTTCGTTAAATCACATCTCTCAAGAAGCAGAAATTCCACAACTGAAAAATATATAACCAACCTGATCGCAGAAAATTTTGCTCAAGAATCAACAAAAAACTTCATCAATCAATTCAATCAGAGAAGAAGAAACGTTATAAAATTCCCAACAGACAATACTGAGAGCTTAACCAACCCTTCACCCTAACTGAACTTCAAAATTTAATATCCAGATCCAACACCTCAACTTCCGGTTCAAATGAAATTCCCTACACCCTCTTAAAAGAACTTCCTACAATATACCTGAATATCGTCTAAACATATAAAACAATATATGGATATCTGACAAAATTCCTACTTTATAGAAGCAAGCCACAATCATTCCTGTTCTCTCAAAACAAAGAGATCCCACAAACCCAACCAGTTAGAGACCTGTAGCTTTAATCAACTGTCATTACAAAACACGAAAGGATGATCAATCTAAGACTGACATGGTTCCCAAAATCAAACACTTCTCTCAAACGTAAAAACAGGCTTCAAAGTAAAAAAAAAACAACATAAAATAAATAATCTCCATCAAAACCCTAATCCGAGAAGCATTCATTTAAAAGGAACATCTAGTTGCAGTCTTTTTTACCTTAAGAAAGCCGATGATACGTCATGGCTATACAACTTACTCAAAGATCTTGGCCAACTAGGCAGATTTCCAATCTTCATAGAACACTTCCTGGAAAACAGGACTTTCCAAACACATTCTCCTATCCAAGACCACAAGAAAGTAGCATCCTATCTGTGATCCTCTTGATGATTAAAATGAATAAGATAACAACTTGTCTCCCTCAAGAAATCAACGGATTACAATATGCTGATGACTTCCACATTTTTTACAGCTCAAAAAATATGGTGACCAAAGGAAGAAAAATCTAACAATGTATCCACAAGATGTTAAACCCTGGAAAACAGATTCAAAATCTCTAATAACAAAACCAAATGTATTCCCTTCTCCCAAATCCACAAAATACATAACTCTTCCCTAATACTAAATAGTACTAAAATACACATAATCCATCAATATAAATTCTTAGACATTACTCTGGACACAAAATTATCCTTTATCCCAAATTTCAAACAACTGGATCAAATGTAACCAAACTATCCCACTACTGAGAACGAAAACCTACGCAGGTGGGAGTACTGACAAAAAAATCCAAATCAAACTATACAGACTTATAATACGATCAAAACTTGATTACGGCTGCTTCATATATGGAGCAGCCAGAAAATCCTACCTCCAAGAACTTTAAACCATCCACCACTAGGCACTCCGTATTACCCAAGGAGCCTTCACTACCTCTCCAATAGGATTGTTTTATAGAAGATACTCAACCTCCTCTCCTTGAGAAGCTAAAACTTACACTTTAATACTATACTAAACTCATCACATGGCTTCAAAACCCTGCCTATGATCACGTCATAGAAATGAGACAAAAACACCAGATGAAAAGAAAGCAAAGGCTATCAAACCTGTTAATCTAAGAATCCAAACCCTCCTCAATGAAATTAAAATCAACCCCAAAATTATATATGATACCATCCTCCCAAAAACAGCACCAATTTTTTTTTTTTTTTTTTTTTTTTTTTTGGTTTGAAGTAGTTTGGTTAGTTCTACTTTCACAATCGGTTGATTTATAGTAAAACTAGAACTAATCAAACAATCCAAAACCAAAATACACTTTCCAAAAGAAATTCCTCAGTCTTCAAAACAACTTCCCAGGTCATTACCTATGCTAATTGGTTTTATGAAGTAATGAAAGTTGGTTATCTGCTATTTACCCAAACCAAGAATCACTAAAACGTCTCCCAAATAAATCATCAATCTATAGTGCAGAAGTCACAGCTGTTGACCTAACCATGAA
This sequence comes from Sepioteuthis lessoniana, assembly GCA_963585895.1. Taxonomy (NCBI): domain Eukaryota; kingdom Metazoa; phylum Mollusca; class Cephalopoda; order Myopsida; family Loliginidae; genus Sepioteuthis; species Sepioteuthis lessoniana. The sequence goes on along the minus strand of OY757916.1, from coordinate 77,839,973 downwards.
CGGTCCAGTTAGCTGGAGCTGTAGAATACACCGACTGCAGTTGGGTAAAAACCCCAACGAGTATCCTGCATATAACATTAAACATTCTGATGGGGAGGTTCTAGTAATGGTGGAACTTTCGGGAATGCGAAGTAACCTTTCATTGCTTTTGTTCTCTGTTCCACTCTAACCCAGAGTGGTAGATCCTCATAGGGTCCTCTCTATGGGTCAAATAAAACTGTTTGACGTTTAAACTGAGTGTAAATAAATGATTTATGCTAAAATTAATTGTTTGAAATAGAACTGTTTGATACTTTAACTTTGTGTAAATAAATAACTGATGTTTTATAGAAATGTTAGTGATACATAGCAATACTTGAAACCATTTAATTGTATACAAAAGAATGAGCTAATGCTAGTTTAAAGATGTTATCAACAAAATGGGTTGACAAATCATATATTTAATATATATATAAAGAGGATTTGGCATGAAAGCAAACCAAACCAAACCTAGCCATTAATATTAGAGCTAACCATAGATCCTCCAAATTTATCAACTCAGACTCCAAATCAGCTTTTCCATCACAACAAAGCAAAAATAAATTATCTCTTCTCATCACAAAATTCCGAAACAAAATGAACACTTTATCCAATAGTAATAACATCATCCAAACCTGGACACCAAGCTGCTTTGGTATATACGGAAATCAAAAGGCAGAAAAAGCTGCAAAAAGCACTCTTAATAGACATATCCAATACAAAAATACATAATCTGCTCGTAAAACTCCTAAACAAAATGAACACTCTATCCAATAATAACAGTATCACCCTCACTTGAAGACCAAGCCATATTCGTATACATCGAAAGAAAAGGGCAGACAAAGCTGCAAAAACACTCTCCAGACAGACATGTCCCATACAAAAATCATATAATCTGATCTTAAACCAATCATTAACAAATTCATAGATGACATATGACAAAAATCACGAGACAATCAAATATACAACAAACTCGATCATATAGAAGATACCATCGTTGAGTAGCTAGCCGGTTACAGAAGAAGCAGAAAAAAATAATACTTTCCAGATTTCATATTAGCTACACCCAAATAAACCACTAATGCCTCCTAAAAAGAAGACGCCTCATATACTTAATGTTCAAAGTACACCTTGCAGTCAAACACATTTTCTTTAAATGTGACAGTTTCAGACTAAGTCGAATATTTCCAGACGAGCAACTTAATGTATCTTTTCAAAAACCCTAAACCAGAGAACATCCTGAGATTTCTGAAAAGAACACAACTTTTTTCATCAAAATCTGACCAAATCAACGTTTTCACTAGATTTTGAACTGATATAATCAAACACTATCATAAAAACCCATACCCTAAAAAGTAAGACCCACATAAAAGACAAAACCAATCTAACCCTTCCTGGTTTAAATGAACCGCAGAGGATGATATTCTGTTAGATAAAACTTAAACTCACATTGTGCTAATTTCCTTGGTAAAGTTATGCGTCCATGTTATCTTTCTTTTAGCTAAGGATAAATCGTAGGGAAAACTGGGCCCTTTAACCTTGATATAACAACCAGTCCAGGAGTATGAAAACTGAATTTAAACCAGTTGTAGTTGGCTTTAAAGTCAAGCCTGTATTGCATCCTGCTTATGGTGGAAGAGTTTGGTAAATATATATTTGATTAAGGTAGATTTTGCAAGTATTACGATTATCATTTGAGGAAAAAGATATTTACTAAAGGATGAAAGAAACTGATTGTTAGGCGTGTCTTCGGAAAGACAATATACAGTAATTTAAGCTATTCCGCCGATTATCATCTCGAGGAAAAAATTTAAATGATATATAGTTAAATATACTTTCTTATTACATAGTTTTATATAGCTTCTTAATATATAATAGGATATGGTTCCTTATTAGTTTTTACTATGACTTCTCCATCTTATAATAGTTGCTTCCTAACTCATCCCAGATCGTTATCCAAGAATGTGCCTCCGATGATATTCGAATACCCATTCCTTATTCTTAAGAGCTCGCCTTTCCATGACAACTTTATAATGATTAGGTTACTAAGGCCATCAACTGCAGTCATTCAAATCTGACAATAAAAGTATTTGTGTAAGAAATTTGAATACAATTAGATCTATTATATATAACACTGATAAGTGTGTATAAAATTCTTCCGAATATCTCAGAAAAAATAGACAGGCTCACATGTGTATACATATACGAATATTCAAAGCTGCATTTTTGTTTGTGTTATATTTTTTTCCAGATCAAAATGACAAATAATATATATATATATATATATATATATATATATATATATATATATATATATATTATCTGGAAGAGCCTCATCTACATTTATCAGTCATCTCTGGCTGGTGACCAGGTTTCTTTCCCTATTTTCTATATTTTCCCATGAATGAAATTCAAGTTCAAAAGTTATGAAGAAATGCTGATTTTCGCAGCCCAGTCGGCTGGGGCTGTAAAATACGTCGACTGCATCTCTGCAAATGGGCTAAGACCCCCACCTCAACAGGTGTTCTGGATATGTCAATAAACTGCATCAGATGGTGATACTCCAGTCCTGGAGCTTTCGAGAATGTGGGGTACTACTTCATTGCCATTATTCCCAAATCCACTCAGACCCAAAGAGGTAGTACCTATTAGGGTTCCATCTATGGGTCGAATAGATATACTTAGTAATTTTCTAAACTTGAAACCACTTAACTGTGTGCAAACAGTCGAATGATGTTAAATTTCATTATTAGTATAACATAGCAATACTTGGAACCATTTAACTGTGTGCAAACGAATAAATAATGTTCAATTGAATCACAACTGTAAATTAGCAATAAATGAAACAAGCTTTGGCTTGTTTACAAATTGTTGCCAACAAACCATTCGTTTACAAATCATATATACTTAATATATATGTATAAACAGGATTTGGTATTAAATAACCTACAAGGCTTGATATGCATTAAAGCACAACCAACCAAAAACTCTTAGCCAAATCAAGACTTTTTTTAATCTTGACGGGTTAACATAATTTTACTTCTAACAAGTTTGTTGGAATATGTGGGAAAGAATGTGTGCATTTACCTAACTCCCCCCCCGAATCGTTTTTAAGTGGAGTACAACTGGTTTGAATTAAAAGTTCCCCTCTCCTAGAATGGTTTCTTTGCCAAGGCTAAAACAACCGGTCTATCTTACTTACTCATTGATTTGGTAATGGTCTGAATCCATCTATTTTCCCTCCAGCTAAATGAAAAATAAGCAGTGTTTGAACTCGGGTTCACGATTCGATTTCCTTCGACAATAACCGTTACACTAAGCGTGCTTCCAGTAAAAAAAATAAAGAAGGCAGTTTTCATGATTATAGGTGATTCTCTTCTTGGTCGAACCGAGAACTTTTCAGCATCTCTGGTATTTGTCCGGTTAAGTATTTAATGTATATGAAAGTGTGTAAAAAAACATATTTTACAAGACTAATTTTGAGAATTATTTATTAATTAATTTTTGAATTAATTTAATTTATTAATTAATTTTATTATAATTAATTTATTAATTAATTTTATTATAATTAATTTATTAATTAATTTTATTATAATTAATTTATTAATTAATTTTATTATAATTAATTATTTATTAATTAATTTTATTAATTATTTATTGTTTATTTTTACTTCATTTTTATTTTATCATTACTTTTTTCTTCCCCACCCCTTTTGAAGGATTTGTGTTGTGTTTTAGGAAGAATGTTTTAAAGTGCATATACGTTTCATGATTCTTGGTGGAGCCAGTAATTTTTTAGCACCATACATATTTATCTGCTTATTCCCGAATTTGCCATTGTATATGATACATTTCGCAACACCAGTTTTGGACTATTGCCCACAATTACTCATTGTGAACCTTTAGCTAATACGACTGGACCTTTCATTGGTCAGATTCCTATCTACAAATCTCATACATTTGATACGGTATAATAATTAGGCTTTTTACAGAAGAAAAAAAGATGTATCTAATCGATAAACAAAAACGCTATTTACTTGGTTTAACTTTGGCCTGATTTGTTATGTATTTGCATAAAACTTCTGACCACATTAGATTTAAATGCTTTGATCCTGGGTTGATTTTCTGATTAAATATCTCTTCATCATTAATATTGGATGGCTTTTGCTGAAGTTCAAATGAAATCGGTTCATCAAAATATAACAATACTACATTTGGTATTCGTTTAGATCTCATGCGACCAGAAGTCATTTTGTTTATGTGGTGTGAAAAAAGTGCAAAAAGTATAACACAGTGGTTTATTGACTGGTGATACTATCTGGATAAGGAGGTTTATATTTAAGATCTCAAAACTCAAATTCGAAGAAGTACTGAAACTCTTCATCTGTCCGTAGGCATAATAAGGCAGACGTAATATATACAGTATTGCCAATAAACAATTATACACCTAACATTTTTAAACTACAGATACCAGGATTTTATTATTTCCTGTAGAAATTTATACAGTTAAAACAGATATTATCAAGTATTATTTATTACGAAATTCTACAGCTTTGGAACTCTGAAACCAAAAATAGAACCGCATAAATATATTTAAGGGGGTGTACTAATTTTTTCTACTACATATTCCTATTTTCATAAATCAAAGAGCCAGCGTGGCTCAGGAATTTCTTTCAGAACTTCTCTTACATTACTTCCTTTCCTTTCCGGGTCACAGATGTTGTGCGCGCTCTGTTTTCACATCAGAGAATTTTCTTATTTTCATTTTCTTTTATCCTGTTCAATTAATTCCTTTTCCCATGTGAGTTCTATTGTATCAAAGACGACAGACATCCTCTATTGCTTGGCTCCCCAGGTTGCAGACACTTTTCAATTGGTTTAGGAAAAAGTAGACCAAAATTAATATCCAAGTAATGATACTGGTTATTCAAAACCACTATTTTTGTCATGAAGAAACCACAGAAACTTCATCGTATATAATAAAAGTTTCTTATTATGTACGTGGCCTCAATTCTTACCTTTAAGATAGGCATCTTTGGCGTTAAGGTTATCGTAAGTGGAAATAGAATCAGTAACCCGAGCTCAAATACAGGAAAAAAACTACTGGAATTTTTAGCTTTAATTGGCAAGAGTCAAGTAGACGAGTAACCCAGGAGTCCCTTTAAATTGGCTGAATACTAATTTTGAATTTCTTTCCTCAGCCCCAGCAGTTAAGAACTGAACTACATCAGTGATGCTGTGAGGATAATTGAGTCTACGCTATGCGCAGTCTTGCGACCTGGAGAGATCACCTCAGTTCCATTGTCTACTAAGGTGATAAAAAGAACTAAAATTCGTTCTCGACTATCGATTGCCTGCCACGTGTAAACATTATTAGCATTACTGGCAAATTGGAATTGATTGATTGATGTTTATTTCTGTTTTAAGATTCCATCGATTGAACTGATGAAAGATTCAGTCTTTGTCTAAAGCAAGTCGAATGGTGTTGCAAAATATAGCTGGAATCGTCACTCAGCAAGCCAAAACTGTTAACCAAAGGGAAGTTTGATTAATGACGTGTCAGCTGCAAAGTTTAAATAGTGGAAAAATGGTTTATGATTTCTTTTTTTACACCATTAGAAAGTTGTTCGAATTCTGTGCTTGGCTTCCGATCTTTTCTGTGAATGATAAGCCCGAAAAAATACTTAAAAAATGTTCACAGTATTGTCAGAGATTGGTTCTATTTACCCGGAAAAAAATAACAGCATTTCCTTGTCTTTTTCTGTATATTTTTTGCTTTCTTCTTAGGATAATTTACTGAAATACCAAATCCTTCCTTGTGGCTCGGGGAGAAATTTATGCATATTTTGTTGAGAAAAAAAAACAGAACAACTCTCACTAATTCGCAATTAGTTAGTTACCTGTGATAGTTACGTATGGTCAGTTTGGATGAATGAAGTCCAGCCAAAAATCGTTTTTATATCAATCATCTGAATGAATACAAATAATCTCTCAAGGCATGATTTATGCCAAATATATCAGCATTGATCATTAATATATTATCATGCAGTTTATTGGCCACATTAATCTTAGAGTCGTTATGAGTGTGTGTGTATATATATATATATATATATAATTTTATTTTTAGATAACATACATTATGCTGTATATTGCGTCCACGATGGTCGGTTGAAACATTCATAGACTGACTAAGATAATCTCGTGGAATGTTAGCAAAAGTGGTTTATTTTCAACAGTCTTCCTTACTGTCCATATACTTCTTTTATTTGTGTTGCAGAGTTTGGATCCCATTAGTCATATTTTTTCAGCCCAACCTCATATGTAGAGTATCATATTTCGTTTTGTTTATTCGTCATCGTTTTCAAACACACCCACACACGTGAATATATATGATATGAAAACATGTATATATATATATATATATATATATATATATATATATATATATATATATATATACGTGTGTGAGTATTGTAATTTACTAATCTTTTTGCCTATATGTAGCATGAAACACAAGAAGCCATATCCACTTTAATTGGCTAGCATTCCAAATTAGTAGATTAATCAACATACTTCGACAGATCTCACCGATAAATAAAACTGAATTTCTTCCAAGCTCAACCTATATCAGTACTATTGTATGGATGCACCAGATGTACGCTAACAACCTGCATGGAGGAAAAGCTAGAAAGTAACTACGCAAAAATAGTACATGTGGTTTTAAGCACATCCTGAAAACAACACCCAACAAAACAGCAACTATCCGGCTACCAACCTCTCATCTTACAAACGATCAAAGTAAGACGAACGAGACATGTGTGGCACTGCTAGAAAAGTAAATACTAATTCCTAAGTGACATTCCCTAAAGGAATCCAGCATATAGATACATAAGTACTGGCCATCCAGCAAGGACTTACATATATAATCTCTGTACGGACACTGAATGTAGTCTAGAGGATCTGTCAAGAGCGATGGATAATGTGGATGGAGAGCACGATCTAATGATGATCTAATGATGATTATATCATATATTTATTATTTTCATTATATATTAGCAGATGTACCCGGTCCATTAACTGACTAAAAGAATTTTAGGAACACCAGTGAGTGACGGAGAATGGGAAAAGATTGAGGAGTAAGCTATGAATTAAAACATTATCCTTTTTTTTATAGCTGAAAGATTTCGCCAATTAATTCGAATGAAAAGTATTCTTTTATGCCAGGACTTTTTTTTTACATTTTCATTGATATGCAAAAAATAGGCACCCTATACTGGTGGAAGGATTAAAAAGTTTTCATTATTTCATTTATCGCCAACAAATTTTTATTTATTTATTATTACTGCTTACTTTTGGAAGAATTTTTTCTTTATTATTTTCGAAAAAGCAGCATAATTCTTAATCGAAGATTTTTATTTACTCGGTAATAATTTAACGATAAAAGGATTTAATAATTCACGTATTGTATTTCAGAAATATTTTGTTAGCATGAGCTATTTTTTAAAAGGATAACACTAAATAGGTGATTGGTTTAAAATATCCGTATAATTTTATATTTCAAAAGATTTTTTTCCACTTGTGACAAAATTAAAAATTCACTTCTTAATCGCCGGTTCATTTAGAGTGATAAAATGTATTGGTTTAATTTATTTTCATTTTAACGTACATAAATGTAAGAATAAAAAAAATAAAAGAATCAGAAATGTTTCCGCCTTTCTAAGAGAAAACTTGGGTTATGATTCAAATGAAAATTAGTCGATTGCTCTATAAAACATTTATAATTTTTTTTAAAGTGTTAGAGATTTGAATTACACGGATTAAAAAGGAATATGATTTTATTATAAAAAAATGAAAGTAATTGCTTATTGTTTCTTTCTAAATTATAAAATTCATTTTCACTTTTTCTTTTCTAACACTTAGGTTCTACCCGCTAAAATGTAGACAGAATTAAAATACATGAAAGGATATGAATATATATATATATATATATATATATATATATATATATATATATATATATATATATACAAGGCTCATTAAATGATTTTCCCGACTTTTTTCGTATGGGCACTTTTATTGATAATGCACACATGAAACTCTAGTCCCCCTTCGAAGTAAACTCCTCCAGCTGCAATGCACTTGTACCGTTCCAACAACCTCTGGAAGGCCCCATGGAAGTCCTCTTGTGTGAGCGTGTCAATTACCTTCGTCACAGCCTCAATTGTCTCATAACGACAGCCTCTGAACTTAGATAATAACCAAAAGTCACGAGTGTCTCTGAATTTTCAAGAGTCTAGGACAATTTTAAATGCCTGTACAAAAAAAAAGCTGAGAAACTTATTGAATAGACCATTATGCATATATATATATATAAGAATATACGTGGTGTTCAATAAGTTTCCAGACTTATTATGTGCAGGCATTTAAAATTGTCGTAGACTCTTGAAAATTAAGTTGGTTATTGCTATCTTATGAGTTGACTAACCAACTTTGATGATTTCAGGTTCAATTGAAACTCTAGTCCCCTTCGAAGTAATCTCCTCCGGCTGCAATGCATTTGTTGTACCGTTCCAACAACTTCTGGAAGGCCCCATCGAAGTCCTCTTGTGTGAGTGTGTCAATGACCTTCGTCACAGCCTCTTTCATCTCAATTGTCTCATAACGACAGCCTCTGAGCTTAGGGAATAAGCAAAAGTCACAGGGAGCAAGGTATAGACTATAGTTAGGCTGAGGAACTGCCTTGACGCCCATCTTGGTCAAATAGTCTGTGACAAGGATGGAGTTGTGGACTGGTGCATTGTCCTGCAGGAAATCCCACTGACCCAATTTGAACAGTGCTGGCCTCTTCTGACCGAATCTCTTCCTGAACTACCTTAAAACCTCAACATAGTAACCCCAACCCTAACCCTTTGGCCAATCAACTCTGGTATATCGACTTTCTTACTCCTCCCACACCTCTCATCATCCATCACACACTCTCTGCCTTCCTTGAATCGCTTATGTCACTCAAAAACTGATGCTCGATTCATGCAAGATGCTCCAAAAGCAGTCTGAAACATTCCATACATTGTATACATTCATATTAATGTGTGTGCATGTATATATATATATATATGAATATATACGTATTCATGAATATATATATATATATATATATATATATATATATATATATATATATAAACTTGAATATGTACGTATATATATATATATATATATATATATATATATATATATATATATACACACATATATATATACCTAATGTACCTAAGCCAAATTTTATCAGTATTTTTCTCGTGTCTATATATGTGTGTGTGTATGTGTGAAAATATATATATATATATAAGGTTCAATCCCATATGGATCCTTACCGTGTTCTAAAAAATGATACTTTATGATATTTTGATTACACTCAGTATTTAAGGTAAAGATTATGATGGTAATGTAGAACTTATTATAGCACCCTCCCCTACACCTGTTGTTTTAGCTATTAAAAAGAAGCTTTCCTCTCACCTTAGACTTTGATCGTCAATTTTACTAATGTATATATAATTCTAAAAGCATTATATGTATGTATGTATATATAGTTATTAGGATATATGTGTATATAAGGGTGTCTTTTCACATATTTTTCTGGGTTCATATATATATATATATATGTATATATTCTTTATAAGCATGTATATTTATTTAAAAGAATGTGTAAGTATATATATATATATATATATATATATATATATATATATATATATATATATAAGGATGGATATTTGTGTGTGTATATATATATATATATATATATTTTAGGGCGTGTATATATATATATATATATATTATTTGGTCTAGTTAAACCCTCTTCTATCCCCTCCCACCTTTTTCCTGTGTCTATTCTGATTTATTTTATCCATAGGATCTGAAGAAGTCCTGTTAAATTTTTTTCGTGTTTTTGAATTTTTCAAAAACGCGTAACAGGATGGAAATAAATTTATGTGACCGGTTTGTTGTTTTTCTTATATATATATTGATAATATCTACTTATATATATATTTAAGATATATTATAACAGTGTTGGTTTTCACTAAATCACTTTGTTGGTTTTTGTAGAACCCAGTGCAATATAATGTGGAGGGTGCTCAATAGAGCTATTATATAATAATAATAAATAAATATATATTAGATAAATATATTTAATTCATGGAATTTAGACTACGACCCCTGGGTTTCATGTTGTTGTTTTTTTCTAAACAACAATCATCAGGCAATTAAGAAAATGAAATGAATGGAAAATCGAAAAAATAGTCAAAAAACTTTGTGTGATTTTTTTCCGTGTGTATGTGTAGAGTGTTTTCCAATGTTCTGGGAAACGTGTGTTCAATCCCAGAACGAGTCATACCAAGGACTCAAAATATTGTACTTGATGCCGCCTTGCTTCACAGTCAGCTTTATAATGTGGGATCAAGGGTAAAGCGAATCAATCCAGGGACAGGAATAGCGCCCTCCCCTTCACCTTGGTATAGTAGCTATCGAAAAGTGAGCCTTGGGGTAACCGTTGACTAAGGTCTCTAACTTTACTTTATATATATATATATATTTATATGTATATATACATATTTATTAAGTATGTATATATATTTATATGTACATATATATATATATATATATATATATATATATATATATATGATTATAAGGTTATATATATATATATATATATATATGATTATAAGGTTATATATATATATATATATATATATATATATATATATATATATATATATATATATATATATACACATTTATATCTACAAGGATACATGTATATTTATATATTCATTATAATGTATATATATTAATATAGTCATGAAGTTTTACATATAAATATAAAAACATACATATAACCTTATAAATATGAAAATATATAAGAATGTGTGTATTTATATATCTTTTGTATGTGTATATATTTTATGAATCTGTATATATGTCTTTACCTGCTTTTATATATATATATATATATATATATATATATATATATATATATATATATATATATATACTGTCATATGAATAAGTATATCTATATCTATGTGAATGTGTATATATATATATATATATATATATATATATATATATATATATATATATAAATATTAGTTTTTATATAATCTTAATATCATTGAACTTGTCCTCTGGTTGTATGCTGTCTTATTAAAAAATCATCATCTATGCCTTACGATTATCATAAAACGGCATTAAACTAGTAAGAAGTCTATTAAAATATATATATATTAGTTCATTTATTTATTCTCATTATATAATAGTTGCATCATTGATATTTGGCACTCTCCAAATTATACCGTATGTCGTCTTCCAAGACCCCAACAAATGATGTAATAACAACCATATATCCTTATAGTATATATATATATATATATATATATATATATATATATATATATATATATATATGTGTGTGTGTGTGTGAAAAATTTTAAGTTTACATTTATATATATATTTACATGAATGTGTGTGTATATATATATATATATATATATATATATATATATATATATATATATATATACTTTTTTAATGAATGTTTATAATGAATATGTACACATATATGTATATTATTATGAATGTATTTTTACATCATTCCATACATATTAAGTATCTGTAAATATATATATTTATATACTAATAACGGCTGCGTTAATCCTACTATATCGATAGCATCACATTGACGCAGACGAAACATAGAGAAAAAAAATAGACGGTAACTCTCCCAGGAATCCTACGAGCTATATTGAACAAATCCTGGAAACAACAGTTGTATGGCTAATTTCCACTGTCTCTAAAATATTCTTAAACGTTTATATATATGTGTGAATATATTCCTAATAAATATATATATCATCATCATGGTGTGCCGCAAGCATGGATTTCCTTGGCCCTCTCCCGCTACTCATCCCTATGATACATCGCCTGATACATCGCCTTCAGCAGGTCTTCCATATTTCATCCTGTACCAGTACAGAGCTCTTGTAGAGAGGTTTTAGCTGGTCTCCTAACCATTTCTCACCCGTGTGAACGTATACATATAAACGTATACGTGTGAATATATATCCATATATTTATCAATATATATGAGTTCATAACTGCCCATATTCTAGTGGATAGAGTTTTCGCTAAAGGCACGGGAGACCGAGGATCATACCCAGGTCGAGTCTTACTAAAAATCAAAATATGGTACTTGATACCTCCTTACTTTACACTCAGTATAATAAGGTATATATACGAGGCAAAAGTGAAGCAATCCTTGGAAAATAGTAACGCCCTCCTCTATACCAATTGAAAAGGGAGCCTTCGGGTTGCCTTCGACGTTAGTCGCCAACTTTACTTACTTTTTGTATATATTCACATATATGAGGATTATTAAAAAAGTTTCCAGATTTTTTTTCGTATGGTCACTTTTATTGATATTACACACAGGAAACTCTAGTCCCCTTCGAAGTAATCTCCTTCAGCTGCAATGCACATGTTTTGCCGTTCCAACAACTTCTGGAAGGCCCCATGGAAGTCCTCTTGTATAGTGTGTCAAGGAAAGATGCTCCAAAAGCAGTCTGAAGCATTCCATAGGTTTCTCTGGCATTTTTTCCAAGTTTAATACAGAATTTTATTGCATATCGTTCTTCTAAAGTGTCCTCACGTCCAGATTGCCTTTTTGAAATTTACCAGCTGTGACAATCAGGCTTTAGTAGGGTGTATTCCAATTGCTGCTGTAGCCGTTCATTTGAAGCTGAAATCATAGAAATTGGTCAGTCATCTCATAAGATGTATAGCAATAACATAGTGAATTTTCAAGAGTCTACAACAATTTTAAATGCCTGTATAAAAAAGTCTGGAAACTTATTGAAAGCCCCACGTTTGTATGTGTTTATGCATATTATATATATATATATATATGTGTGTGTGTGTGTGTGTGTGTGTGTGTATTCAAATATATATGTATATATATTTATATGCATGATTGTATGTTGTGGTCTTGAAGACCCAGAAATGAATTACGCAAAGTGATGTAACGTTTGCTGCTGTATATATTTATATATATTTACAGTAATATAGACAGTAACTGTTACTGTTAACTGACGAAACTCGTTTCTCGAGTCAGTCACTATTTATAATATCGGGGAGGGTCCATGCAGAGACGTCATGGGGTATATCACCATAACACTCCCCCTTTTTAGTCTTGCTCCATATGGAGTCAATATTTTTTCTCATGGAACCGTTTGTAATATCGGAATCTTGAACGTGTCGAACAGGACATCCATTGTCTTCCGCTCGATGGTTTTTCTTGGCGGTAATCGAATTGCGCTTATTTGGTTCAGGTGTCTTTTATGGGTGAAGTTAGGCCCCTTGATTATGTATATCATGTTTCCAATCTGTTTGTCCACTTTACCAGTCTCTTGGTAGGACTTGTTGCTTTGAAACATGCGGGAAAAACTTTTTCGCCAATTTTCATTCGTCACTTTGTTTGTATGTCCAATTTTTGATGGGTTTGGTAAGAGTTTGTCAAAAACTGACTTGATCTTCCTTGCCAATAATACCTCTGCTGACGTCATGGCAGATGGTGCATTTTCATTAAATGTCACTCTATAAACATGCAGAAATTGCTGTATGGTTTTATTGGTTGGAGTATCTCACGCTTTCCTAAAAGCTCTGTTAAAGGTATCGGCGAAACGTTCCGCCATGACCATTAATTCTTGGATGATACGGAGCGATTGTGATATGTTCCACTGAGAATGTTTTGAAGAATGCTTTGAATTCACTGGATATGAATTAATTTCCATAATCTGAGACAATGCAGTCTACGACCCCAAACCGGGCGAAAGCCGGTTACTACCTCCGTGGTTGCCTTTTTGCATCTAGAAATTTCCGGCTATTTTGAAAAGCTGTCTACTAAAATCAAGTAGTAGAAACCATCCAGTAGACCAGCAAAATCAATGTGGATCCTAGACGACGGTCGGTCGGCTTTTGGCCAGGGGCTGAGTTTTATGGGTGGTGCCTTTACCGTCAAATCACAACCTTTTCAGGCTTTTACTGTATTCTCGATGTCCCAGTTCATGTTTGTCGAATAGACATAGTATCGCATGAGGCTTTTCATCCTTGACATTCTAGGATGGACCACATGAAAATTTTTCAGCATTCTTTTCTGCAATGCTGTTGGTATAACAACTCGATCACTGTACATAACTACTTCATTACAGATTGAGTAAGCGTCCGAAATTTATCTTTTATTTTGTTTTCATTTCTTTTATAAAGTCATCATCGAAAGCTTTTTCTTTAATCTCAACAAGTATTACAGAAAGCTCTCTAACAGAATTGCATAATGTATATTTTACCTCTATTTCTGTTCGTTGGGAGGCGATCACCATGTCTTCAAGGAGTTCGGTATGTTTTGAGAAAAGTTTCGACAATCCATCGCCATGACTAATTTTTGAAGATGGAAGAAACTCCCTTTTAAAATTATAAGGAGAATAGTCCCCCATCTTGGCAGCCTGTTTGCTGTATGAGTTGGTTAGCCCTTCTTTGAGCCATAGATCATAAGTAGTGGTTTATGGTCTGTCTGCAAAATAATATGAATCAATGGAATTTGGTAACTACAAAAATAATTCCTATTGCTTTCTTCTCGATCTGAGAGTAGTTTTTTCTGTAGGTCACAGCGTCCTTAATGCGTAGGCGATTGGGTTTATTGATATATAAAGTAAAGTTAGCGATCGTAGTCGATGGTGAATGCTCCCTTTTCGATCGCTACAACACCAAGATGTTGGGGAGGGCGCTACTCCTTTTCTTATATTGTCCCACTTTACCCTTGATCTGCACCTTATAATGCTGAGTGTTAAGCAAGAAGGCATCGAGTATCATTTTTTGAGTCTTTGGTATGACTCGATATGGGATTGAACCCAGGTTTCCCGGGACATTGGCGAACACTCTAACCATTATGCCAATGGGCCAGTTATATATATATATATATATATATATATATATATATATATATATATATATATATATATATATATATATATATATATATATATATATATATATATATATATATATATATATAAATAAATAAAAACTAACTTACATATGTGTGTGTATATATATATATATATATATATATAATTTCTCAGATGAAAGGTAAGGAATTTTTGTATGCGTTTGAGCTTCTTATTCTATACTGTATTGTGTTTGTCCTGGTCTCGGCGATCCGATTTTTATGGAAAGCCAAAATATTCCCGGAATAATAGATATTTTTACTAGAATGGTTTGACTTTAGGGATTTTTTTTCAAACCATAAGACAAAAACACGTTAAAACTAATCACTCCTCATCTTAATCAGCTTGATGTTAAAAAATGATGTTAATAGCCGGTTTCATCAGATTTTTTTAGCATTTATTTAAAAAAAAATCATTTTCGTTTGTGTATTCCAATTATCCTGAGAACCGTTTTTATTTTTTAAAATACCTCAATTACCTAATATTGCGATGAACTGAATTAATAATTTTTCGAATGTACAACAACTATATTCATTATGAAAAGTTACCGCACACAGATTTAGATGAATTAAAGTTTAAAGGAACAACTGATTCACTTCTAAATAAAGTATTTTTGGGGTTCTGTCAATATAATAAAATTTGAGCAGATTTACTATCAGTCAATCTTCAATGATAATACTTCCAAATATGTGGTATAAAAACACAAACTCATTCAATAATAATTATAATGAGAATGACTGTGGTACTTATGGTAGTCGGTGCACTTGGAACGATCCCCAAAGGCTTGGAAAAAAGACTGGAGGAATTGGAAAT
>OY757916.1:77784083-77819083 GCA_963585895.1 Sepioteuthis lessoniana | reverse complement strand
TGCTTAAAGCCCCTTATGAAGAATAATGCCGACGGACCGGAAGAATTTTGCCTCAACCCACCGGGAGGGTTATGCCTGTTAGGAACCCACGACCTTGTATCACATCCTGTTACAATGAGAGAGGTGGGTACAGCCCATCTACCGCGTATGACGAAGACCCATTGTTTGGACTGCTAAAAAGAAAAGGTTAAAAAGGCTAATCTCGTATTGCTAATGTATTGAGCTCACTTCTCGCTGGGTCCTTGATTATACTAAGTTTTATTGAGCTCAACTAAATAAAATGTGATGTATATGCAAGTCACTTTCTTATCTTCATACTATGCTGTTATTTATAGAACTTTATTTGAAGAAAAAATAAATGCACTGTCAAAAGTTTGAGTGCTTGACAGGCCTGACACTCAAAATAACAATATAACTTGAACTCGAATCAATTCAGCTGGCAATGCTACTAAAATGGGACATTCCTCCGTTCGGTGAACAAACAACCATTTTATTTAAAGCAAGGGTCAATTATCGATTCTAAGAGGTCAATGAGACATTTCAGATTATAAAAAATTACTTGTAGGTCGATTTTGAGTCGTTTAAGCTTTTAAAGCCAAAAGAAAGAATCGTATAATTTAAGAAAATAAAAATGCCAGCAAAATAAGATCAAAATGTCATGTTGTTTTAGCGGTGCAAATGCGGTTCTTACACAATAAAAAAAAAATAAGGAAAGTGAAACTCTAAAACGTGTTATGTCCGATAAACCTTTCAAATTTGCACGGAAATATTATCGCTTAGTCTCAAAGATTAACAACCATTTCTCTTGAAGTGTGAATGTCATAATGGTTGTTGTCTAAGGAAATGAACTTGGCGACCCAAGTTCAAATCTTAGCTGAAGCTGCTTGCTGTTCACTTTTGAGCTAATGCCCTTAGAAAGGCATAAATCCGTTTTGGTATGAGTCAATAGTAGGTTAAAATGTGCTCTTTCGACTTGATACGGCATCTTATTTAGTAGAGGATAAACTCCGGTTTCAAACCAGCAGCTTTTCGCTTAAAAATTGACTTCGACATTTGAAATATAAAAGACAAAGTTAGATTATTATGTGACTGTAACCCAGCAAAAACGGCACTTCATTCAGAGACTTTTATTTGAGCAATATCTGTCAAAGATAATAAAGTCTGGAGGTGCCCGTGGTGAAATTGTTATCGTCCTAGGAAATAAACACGGCGACACGAGTTCAAATCCTGGACGAGACTGATTGTATTTCACATTGCACTAATACCCTTGGGAAAAGTATGAATCCAATTATTCTTCCCTCCAACTATGGGTAAATAGTAGGACAGACTAGGTTCTTCAGCCTTGGTTAGGCGACTAGTCTAGGAGAAGGGAAACTCTGAATTCAAACCTGTTAAACTCCGCTTAAAAATTGACCTTGTGTCATATCCTGCCCGAGCGGAGAGGTTGGGTAAATTGGATAATAAAGTCTATTTTGTAATTGAATGTTAACTGTACGTGGGTCTTTGAGCTGAAGGTTTTCTTTATTATTATCTAAATTGTCGATATAACCAAGAATTCGAATAAGAATCTAGAGAGTCTAAATACTTCTTTAAATTTACAACTAATTTATTCTTAATTCAAGCGATTTTGCCACTGTTCCACGTACGCTAATATATATGGTCACCATTCTAATCTTTTTGCTAAGTTTGTTATATACCAACAAACATAATGTGTTTTTTGCCCAGTCAGCTGAGGCTGAAAAAAACACCGACTGCTCTTCTGCAGAGGGGTAAGAACCTCCCAAATGAGTGTCTTGATATGACACTAAACAGTCTGATGGTGAGGTTCCCGTAATGCTGGAGATTTGGGGAATGCAGAGTATCCCTTCATTGTCACCGCTCCCAGTTCCAATCTGGCCCGGAGTAGTAGCACTTTTTCGGGTCCTATTTATGGATCAAATAGAACTAAACTGTATACTTATGCTAAACTGAATTGTTTTAAATAGGACTGTTTTAACATTTTTACTGTCTACTTAAACTAAACTTAATTGTTTGAAATGGAACTGTTTTGTATGCTAAGATGGAGTATTTGAAATAGAACTGTTTTTGACATTGAAACTGTACTTACGCTAAACTGAATTAGTTGAAATAGAACTGTTTTGATATTTAACTGTGCGTAAACAAAAGCAATACTTATACTAAACTGAATTGTTCTAATTAGAACTGTTTTACTTAACTGAATTGCTTGAAATAGAATTTTTTTTACAATTAAACTGTATACTTATGCTAAACTGAATTGTTTGAAATAGAACTGTTTATCTATATAAAATGGATTTGGCATTAAATAACATACAAAAATTGATATGCCATAAAAGCCAAATAAACAAACAATGTGATTTTTAGATATAATGATCTCTCATAATTATCACCGAGTTGCAAATTGGAGGTGAAATTGCTTTATTTTCTAAATCGAAGCATTTACTACTCAAATTAAAAGCTCGTTATGATATGCCGTCGATGTTGGGTTATATATATAAATATATATGAAAAGAATTTTGGTAATATTCTAGACGACCCTTGAAACTGTTGTGTTCACATTGTAATAACAGCTCATGTTAATACTGGTGTTTCTATTTAAGTAGTGAAGGATTCTAAGAATTATCTAATAGTTAGTCCGGGGGACTGAAACTGATAATAATATTCAACTTACTACTTTTTGTCTTTGTATATTTCATTTGTTTGTTTCACTTTACATTCCATCTCTCTCTCTCTCCCTCTCTCTCTCTCTCTCTCTCTCTCTCTCTCTCTCTCTCTCTTTTTATAAAGACTAAATATACGTTTAAAAATGCGTGCTAAGATATTTTGTCGTTCATCTGAATAAATAAAAATGTACTCAGTCTAGAAATGGGTTTGTAGTTATATTTATTCATTGAACTGTTTTCCCTGGGAAAACTCTACGACCGTGTATGTGACCTTGGCTATAAACAAAACTGCTGCCAAGTTTTCCTGATTTCACTCGTATTATTGCTGTTATTATTTTACTCCTTGAAAGTTTTTCACACCAGCGTTAGCTGATGGTGTTTCACTGGAGTTTGAGTGACAGCAAGTCTCCTCAAGTCTCCAGGACTCTTCTCAGTATTTTGGCCGATCTAAACAGTGCTGTAGTCTGGATGGTCTCCACTTATCCTCTGATTTCTAAGTCTTCCAGCCTTTGGGGGAATGTTCCGAGTGCACCAATTACAATTTTATCAGCGTCATCTTCACGTTCTAAAGTTTTTTTTAGTTCTCTGGCAAGGTCTAAGTATTTATTTCTTTTTTCGTTTTCTTTTTTTTTCTCCTTGGGGTCCTATCTATGGATCAAATAGAACTAAACTGTATACTTATGACTATCATTTGGTCTGGTCTTCTTACCGGGATTAGGTTATCTGTTTGCATTTCAAAATCCCAGAGTTTGTGCGTCTCATTCTCCAGGATGATTCTAGATTGTGTATATACCACTTGTTCGTGTGGTTAAATTTCAGTTTCTTGCACAATTCCCTGTGGATCCCCTTCCCCACACGGTCATGTCTAGTCTTATATTATTTGTTGTTATTATTATTATCATTATCATATTTCTTGTCCATTTTATTATGTTTCACTGAGGGAATGAATTGAGCGAAAATTTGCCGCATTAAAAGACTGATTTTTACAGCATGTCACCCCGTATAAAATTATTTTATGCCCGAATGTTAAGAAATCGCGTATATAATACATTTATTTTTACATTTTCTAAAAAGGTTTGGCTCACAGTTATAGGATGTCAAGTATTTCTATAGCATGTAAATAATTAGCCCAGCTGTATGTTTTCAAGTATTCCGATCAAATACTAATAATTTTATGGTTTCGATATTTTTTTCTATCTAATGATAATCATTTGTTTTTACACAGTCCTACGGTTTCAAGTAACTAATAATGATCCTTATTAAACAATTATAGCCCGTGGAGGTGCCCGTGGTGTAATGGTTATCGTCATAGGAAATGGACACGGCGACACGAGTTCAAATCCTGGACGAGACTGATTGTATTTCACATTGCACTAATACCCTTGGGAAAGGTATGAATCCAATTATTCTCCCTCTAGCTATGGGTAAATAGTAGGGCAGACTGAGTTCTTCAGCCTTGGTGAGGTAACTAGTCTAGGAGAAGGAAACTCTGAATTCAAACCTGTTAAACTCCACTTAAAAATTGACCTTGTGTCATATCCTGCTCGAGCGGAGGGGTTGGTAAATAGGATTAAACAATTATAGCTTCAAGTAGCTATTTTTCATATAAACAATATTGTTTATATGAAAAATGAATTATATGAAAAATAGCTACTCTGTTTGTGCATAATAAGCAAATACAAAATATTACATTGAAAGTTTGCCCGTTTATCGTGTCAGAGTTCAGTTGTCAACGTAGCGTCCAAGTTATTGTAAATTTTCACTAAGTGAACCAGAGTTTCCTCTTTAAGTATTTAGGGGTCATTGGATAATTTTATGACCCATTGCACAGTTTCTGTTTTTCTAATGTAATCATATGATTTTTCTCTTCAGTTCTGATACTTTACATTACTCAGAATAATACGTGCGAATATACATGAAAGTACATCATTGAATCTTACTAGATAGCTACCCATTCGAATCAGTTCCTATCTGTCTAGCTACCCATCTGAGTCTATTCCTATCTGTCTAGCTGCCCATCTGAGTCTGTTACTATCTGTCTAGCTACCCATCCGAATCAGTTCCTATCTGTCTAGCTACCCATCCGAATCTGTTCCTATCTGTCTAGCTACCCATCCGAATCTGTTCCTATCTGTCTAGCTACCCATCCGAATCAGTTCCTATCTGTCTAGCTACCCATCCGAATCAGTTCCTATCTGTCTAGCCACCCATCTGAGTCTATTCCTATCTGTCTAGCTGCCCATCTGAGTCTGTTCCTATTTGTCTAGCAACCCATCCGGTTCTGTTGCTCTCTGTCTAGCTACCAATCTGAGTCTGATCATATCTGTCTGAGTTTGTTCCTATCTCTGTGTGTCTGCTCTTATCTATTATTTCCTGCTAAAGTTGTATCATCATCATCATGTCGCGCCGCCAGCGCGGATATCCCTGACCCTCTCTCGCCATTTCTCCCTATCATTCATCGCCTCCGGCAGGTCTTCAGGGTTACATCCTGTGTCCTCACATAGTTGCTGTATGTAAGTTCGTGCTGGTCGTCCTACTTTTGCACATCCATATGTGGGGGTCCACAGGAGTACATCGCTTATGAGCTCGTCCTTGCTTCTCCAGCAGTGTCCCGCGTGTCTGGTTCGTCTGACTTGTATAGTTTTCGTGATGGGGGGCAGGTGTCCGTATAGTTGGAGTCTCGTGGGGTGTTGTCGCCAGGACTTGTTTAATACTGCTCTCAACATTCTTGTGTAATTTCCGTCTAGTTTCCTCTCCAGCCGCTTCGTTAGCGTCCATGTGGTGCATCCATATAGCTGTATCGACACAACCGCTAGCAGTTGTTGTAAGGGATGAGGTTGGTTGGTTGGTTGGCTGGCTGGTGATAACATATTTTCTGGTGGGTGTATCTTGATCAATTATGCATGTGGGTGTAAATGAGCCAGGCGTATCAACAGTTGATATATAACTAATAAATGGAAAGGTAAAATGAAACCATGAAGACAAATATCTAATCACAGAGGGTGTCTCAAGGTGAGTTAATATAGACAAAAGAGGAAAGCTTATAACGTCCTTGTAAATTGAGTCTGGAAACTTGAATCATTTCGTTTAGTACATTTATTTACTTTAATTATTTATTTTGATAAACTACAATCTTTGTTTACGAGGAAGAAATAGATCTAAGTAGCCATTTACTAAACTTAGCTTAGTTTGGTACAAGGCCAGAATTATCGAGTACCGACTGTGAATCGAACTTACTAGCCGAGCTAGCAATGCATTACACTATGCAAAATGATATTTTTTAAATGTGTAGCGAAGACATAGCACAGGGTCACAAGTCTGGGGCTCCTTGTGAGAATCGAATCCACTACTCGAAAGTATTTTGTCTGTAAGACTCGTCATCGTACAAATACATGCTGACGAGGCACCAAAAGTAGGTCTAGTTAAAACAGTCTGAAGCAAGCTGTTCTTTCAAGTTTTGCTTCTCCTGTCCAATAGACATTTTAATTTTCATTTTTTAGTTTTTTTATTTGGTTTCTTTTCTTTCTTTTTTTATTTTTTTTTAATTTTTAAAAATCGTAATTTTTTTCTTTTTTTTTTCTGCGGTTTTTGATTACGATGAACACGTATAAGTCGTAATTTACTGATCCAACCGTAATTTGGCTCAAGGCCAGAAATATTGAGCATTTATCGGGATTTGTGGTCACTAACTGAGCGAGTTTACCCTTACACAATGTGAAGCGATCTTAAAACAAACTCTTTCTTAGATATGGCATAAAGCGAAAAATATGGAATACCAAGTGAGAATCGAACATACTTCTTAATAGTATTTGGTCTGCAAGATTAGCTTTTTTACTAGGGGCTACGATGACGTGCCAGAAGTTGGTTTATTTAAAACAATATGAGGCTAGCTGTGTGTCTTGTCTCTTCTGTCAAACAGGCATTTTTTAATATGTTTTTCTAGTTTGTTTATTTTTTCATATATTTTTTGATGCTTTTAATTTTTGCTTTTCGTCTTTTTGGAATTTTCCAAAATCTTATCCTTTCCTTTTTTATTTTCTTTTTCTTTTTATATAAATCTGAATCTCTTAAACCAAGATGGGTATATCAATATTGATTAGATGCCGGGAAATCGATTGGAATTGGTTAACTTAAAGAACTCCTCAGTATTGACAATTTTGAAGTTTGAATCGAACAAATGCAGGCTTTCATTCGCTTAGGTTCATCCAAAAGGTTTTTTAATGATTAGGTGCATTCTGAACATGCCAAACGGAGGGTTTCTAAGCGATTTTCAATAAATTTTCTTTGTCCAAAATCTTTGATTTTGGTTTTAACCAATACATGTATCAAAATGTCGATTGTAACAATGGCGGTAGATACACAGGCTAGCAGGAAAATATGAAATCGTGCACTTAAGATGCGGTTTAGACCAGGAGAGAATTTAAAGACAGAAAGAATTCTTCGGCTTCGGTGCCGGATTAGTCTCAGTAGAACAACTTTGATTTAAAGATTATTCAAGAAAGATATTAGACTCTAGTGAATCAAAACACAAAACGATGGCAGAAGCAAACAGAATGTGCTTTAGATATGTGTTTATCCAGATTTGCAAATATGTTTCTGCTTCATTCTAAGTAAGTATATAACCACATACGTACAAATATGTGGAATGCATGCATGTATGTATATATCGTATTGTATGCATATAGAGTTGCATACTTAACAATTCATACCTACACACGTGTATCAACATGCATGAATTTTACCACACATATATGAATAAAATTTATAAATATATGTATATACCAGTATATAGTGATGAATGTACGTAGACACTTACAAATATGTACATATCTATAACTCACTCACGCTTTCTCCTTCTTTATATATGTATTTATCCAACCCCTCAACAAGAGCAGGATGTGACACAAGGTTGAGATTCAGTTTTCCTTCTCCTAGTCTGATTACCATACCAAGGTTAAAGAGCCCAATCTGCCTTAATGTTTACACATAGCTAGTAGGGAGGATAACTGGATGCCAATTTTCTCCAAGAGTATTAGCGCGATGTTAAATGCAAACTGCCTCGTCCAAGATTTGAACTCTTATCTCTATCTCGATTACACATACCAACACACCCACACATAAGTTAGACATAGTCAATGGCTCTTGGTAACTGTTAGTTCCTCTTGGTCTGATGATCAGATAGGCGAGAAATGAACAGTTACAAAGCGCTGTTGACTTAGTGTCTACGCTATCCTAACTTAATCTACAGAAGCTCTATCACCGATATTTAGCTCTCTTTATATATAGATATAGCAAACTATATAATTAATATCATTAGTACTAGGCATGTTTTTCTCATGCCTTTTACTGCTTTCTGTATTATAGTTCGTGGTGCTATTTCTTGGATAGTTTTTGATCATCTAAACATATAGAAATAACTGTTCTCCACCTTTCCCTTTCCCTTTTTTTAATAGAACTATGTTCTGAAAATTAATCGTCGTGCTTCATCTGATGCTAGGCAGATGAATCTTATCAGTCAATAGTCAGGATCAAATAGTTAAGTCGGTAAATTACTGCTACTCATCTATAAGGGTGGCGTGTATAGATGAGGGGAAAAACAGCCAATGAAAGGTTGCCATGACTCTAATTCAAACCAGATGTCCAAACTACTTTTCTCTTCACGAAGGTAGACAAGGCACGCCCTCTTCTAGGGATGAAGCTGTGACAATAGTGTTTGACAAATCAGCTCCAAAGTCCAAACCAAACTTTCTTAGGTGAAAATGGAATCCAAAACATAGACGCGCCAGTGATGGAATCCAGTAAAGATTTACGCACATCATATCCGTGCGGGCACGGGATGTAATCTAAAGGACTTGTCAGTAGCGATGGATGGTAGAGACGGATGGTGGTTAGAAGTTCTCAGTCCAACCATGGAGATAAATTTTTGTTGATTTTATTTTGAAGTGTTGAAGAAACTATGTGGCTTTAATTGAGGAATGACATGTACTTTTCATAAGTGAAAGTCATTGTCTTCTTGATCGGACCGGAATTTTTTCAGCTCTCCTCGTACAAAGATTGCTTGATTTTAATGGCATGACACTCTCTCTATTCATTTTATGTCAAGAAGTAAGGGAAATCGCGTTGACTCTGTTCTCATTTACATTTTTATATAGCTGTCTCTTAAGGGGTTTTTTAATGCAAAGTGAAATGCAATCACCCTCGTCGGGGATTTGAACTCGTAATGTTGTGCCCCTTTCCTACGACAAATAACCACTACACCACAGGCACCTCCATATATGAATAATGGCAATTTAGGGGAATTCCACACTCCCCTGATCTCCGGAAATGGAACCTTATAACTGATGATATATACGGTAAATACCATTGAGGTTGTTTTTTTTTTTGTTGTTGTTGTGGGAACCTTACCCATCTAACTATAATGGACTCTTCTCACTGTTATTAGAACAGAGATTTCGCTGCCAGACGGGCAGATCACTATCGGTGTTATACGAACAGTACGAAACTTCTTACCTTTTCTATGTAACTATCTTTCTTGTGTAATATAATCTGTTATCTAATATCCGTGTTTGCGTTTTCATTAGTGACCCTTTCCTGGGCCACAACATTTCTATAGTAAAACATGTCCATTAGACACAAGTCGAAGAGTGATAGCAAGTTAGTGAAGCAGACCATTATAAGTACAATGAGTTCAATCCTCATTGAGTGTCCTACTATAGTCAGAATTATTCCAGGAAAAAAATCTCGGCATAAAATAATTCATGACAGGTTGATATGTTGTTAAACATATGAATTAAATCAAATTAAAATGTCATCAATGAATCGATTACTTACCTTCGATAAAGTGATTGCTAAACAAGTGAATCTTGTAAATTATTATGATTGCGAACCTCAGTTATTGCCAAACAATTATTGGCCTTGTACCAAACTTAGCTGGGTGTTTATGAATGCACACACACAACATTTTATGGCGGCTAAAGGTAAAAATTGCGCATCTTGTGCTCTTACCGTTTTCTTTATTACACATCAAGTCTGTGTAGAGATTAAGGTAAATGAAAATCTGAATTTAACCGCTGAATATCTAAAGGGTGAGACCCGATAAACTCGTATAATAGAGCCTTATTGAAATAGATATAGCATTACAATATGTCTTGAGATTAAATTATCTATTTAGCTCACTAGTAATTTATACAAGTTGCTTAAAGATACTGTAACATGATAACATATAAAAGACGAAATTCGCGTTATAAGAAAAAAACAAATATGCATTCTGACAACGAAAATTTGACAAAACAGCTGATGATATTCTGAACACACACACACACACACACATATATATATATATATATATATATATATATATATAAGTCTGAAAACTACTCGTATTTGATGAAAATACTTGATACTATATGTGTATGCAACTTATTTGTATTAGATAGTAACTGTTGATATCATATAACACTGTGCAAACAAAAAAATTATAAACAAATAAAAAAAGGCAACCTAAATCCAGTGCAATTGAACATGGAAAATATAGTTTTAATTAAAATGAAACATATACAGATGAATCAAATTTCGGGATTAAATGACCGATAAGAAGTTGAGAAACAGTTAAACAAATAAACAAAACATCTCAGTTGTTATTTAGATTCAAACCATTTATATGCAATCTCCGGAGTGGAACGAACAAAACAGTTTGTGAGAGACGTTCCCTAGCAACAGAGGCAACCCTTTGGGATTATATGTAAAAAAAAAAGAAAAAAGCTCTTTAAAAAGCTACAGAAAAAATGGAATGCAATGAACGCGATTCCCTAACCTTTATGCATAAAATAACACTTGATTGGTTGACATGCCGTTAAAATCAATCAAAACAAACATATTCCCATTAAGTGGACATTTTTGTTTGTTAACGTCGCTCACAAACTCTTTTGTCCGTTTCGTTCTTAAGATGGCAAATAGATATTTTGGATTGATTGATCGATTTTATTTATTCATTTATTTATTTTACAAAAAAGAAACTTTTGTATTTACCAGTTTTTATTTACTATGTTGTTCAAATATCAAGTTTGTTCTTTTTTCTAAACTGTGACTCAAAGTCACCCTCACGCTCACCTTATATTTTCCCCAACGTAAGAAAAAACAACAACAATAAAACACTTGTTAAAACGTATTGCTCGGTTCAGTTTTCTTACGGGTAAAAGAAACAAATTAAGTAGCTTTAATTTGATCAACGTCTGGCGTTTGTATTATCTATGTATTTACGAAACATTTACTTGGTTTTCAGAGGATTTTTTTACTCAATCCACGTATGAGGAGAGAAAAAAAATCTTGTCTTTTGTTTTATTACGAAGCATAAATAATTTTATACAGTTATATCATTCCATACGTGCCATAAACTAAACAGAACTAAAAAGAGCTGACGAAAGAAAAATATACGGAAGACTGTAATCTTATTTACATAATTTCTATTATCGTTCACTGCATTTTAGTCGTCCAGCTGTTGGTATAACCATCTAAAAAATATATATATTGTTTTCAATCGTTATTGCGTGTTACCAAGATGTAATTGCATTCTTTTTTTTTCCACTGTGTATCCCTGAATATATTTAAAGGAGCAACCAGACAAAAATGGCAGTCAAAATAAAACAAACAAAGAATTAAAGAAAATAATGACTAAGAATAGTAGTTTTAGTAACATTATAAACTGTCAACAATTAAATATAGTAGCCACTCATTAATACTGGATTCACTAAAAATTTGATTACTTATCCGTGGTTATCCAAGAATTACAAATATTTTTATGGTTAAAACTTTTATTAATTTAAAACTACTGTTCGTTCTGTAGGCCGACTAGTAGAAAAATACATTTATCAGCTCTGTGTGAACAATAGGTGTTTTCTAGGCGACTCATCAAAAGCGATGGCTGATAGGGACGGATACCAGTTAAGAGAGAGTCAATGGAATCTGTTATATCAACACGCCTTGATGCTGCAAGAAAATTGACATTCATTTACAAAATCCGAACTTTTGCAGTGACCAAATAGTGAATATGAGCTAAGTTAGGCGGTGGGCAAGCCACTTAAAGTGCTGCTGTCAACTTACAAAATGTAAAGTGCTCGATCAGTTCATTCACACGAATCAGGTTGATGAAAGATAGAATATGTGGAAGAGATTTTCATGAAAATGTCGCTGTCTTTGCTATTGTGAAGAGAGTCACCCTGGTTGAAGCAGTTCTTTAAGGGCGTTTCCTGCAAAATCTTGTTCATCGGTGGCGAAAATACATAGCTAACGGTGATGACTGTGTGGGGGAACATGTGCTTTGAATCGGAAATGCCAATTCGAATCTTTCACTTGTTCTTTGTTAGTAGTCCTTTCGGTGTGGCTGACAATTCTCTGAATGCATTCTTTTGCAGAAAAGACTCCCCCCGAAAAAAGAAGGCGTCCTAGTTATGAAACTAAACTACCTCTGATGGTGAGGCTCCAGGTGTGGAAGTCTAAGGTGTGTGGAATTAAGGTTTGTAGGGAATAAATACATTTTTTAAAAAGTTTAAATTGATTTAAAATAACTATTAAAATATGTAGAAACTCCCAGAGGCCTCTGACAAGAGTTAGGGCGACGCATGCGCAAAGAAAAAAGACCATCCTGACAAAAGGAGAAATCTCCTTCTCTTTCGGCCGTGACCAGCGGAGTGACAACACTTGCTAACTGGTGGAGGACGCCATGCGTTCGTCTTTAGACGACGCACGGGCTAACCCTTCCATTGGTAGTAGTTGTCTCTTTCACTACCAACCCTTGACTAAAACACTGGATTTATACGAACTCCAAAAAGTGGCTAGCACATCACAAAAGCTTTATATACCGAACACGTTGTTAAAGCTTTAAATACTGAATAAGGACACATATATACCCAAGAAACGACTGACGCATTTTTAACACCTTGACTGGGGGATTCAACCATTTCAATTGTTTTCAGGTAGAATTTACTCACCCACTAAATGGTTGTTGAACCCAGGAATAAAGGAAGCATATAAAAAATATCTTCGTTTTCTATCTGTTACTATCTTCTTTTGTATAATTCTTTTACGACCTTCTTATCCAAGGAGTTACACCAGCAAGACAACGTGGGGTAAAAAATAGAATAACCTCAGAATGTAGTCAGATAGCAAACAGCAACAACGCTTTCCCTGGGATCTCCATAGGTCCATTTAAACTTGGAGAGGTACTAGGGAGCCATGTATTTGTCAAATAGATCTGTTTAAAACTTATGCGTAATCGATAGGAATATGTGCAAAAAAATCTCAATATGAATCTCTAGGCATAAAATAACCTTAAATGATTTTATATGCTGTTTGAATCAATCACATTAATGAAATAAGTTTCGCTCATTGACTACTGGAATTTTTTTATATTTTATACATTGTTTGCCTGGTAAACCAAATATATATATGGTATTTGGGTGGGGGGAGTGGATAGGTTTCATCCTATATCTCATCAAATGCGCCAGTTGTCAAATAACGCCCCACCAGAAATACCGGTCGTAGTATCACAGTTCTAGTATTCGGCTTCATCATCATCATCAAGTCACGCTGGCAGCACGGAGTTCTCTCTCTCTCTTTCTCTCTCTCTCTCTCTCTCTATATATATATATATATATATATATATATATATATATATATTCATCGTTATCGGCTGGTCTTCTAGGCTGTATCTTCAGTCTACGCAGAGCTGATGTAAGTTGGTTCTTGCTGGACGGCCAACACTGGCACCTCCATGTCCAGGAGTCCATCAGTAAACGACGTTTTTGAGTTTGTCCAATCTTCTTCAGCAGTGCCCCGCTTGTCTTATTTTTGTGATGGGAGGCAAGTGGTCGAACAGTTGCTATTTTGTGAGATATTGCTTCCCGGATTTGTTCAAGACAGGGCGCAAATTTAAACTTAATAACAGAATATTTTGAATAATAGCACGAAAGTATAGGAGTAATGGTGCAGACCATTCTGAGATATCAATTTTAAGCCGTACAATTTTTAAAACTTGGGTATATATTTTAGGATGAACTTTCTTGGTGCAAGTGGTGTTCGAGTTCTGTTCAAGACTTAGAATACTAATTTTCAAAGAACGAGAACCTTTCCACTTTGGAAGGTTATCGTAACAGTGCTTTACTCTCTACTAGGTAAGTCCTTGTACAGGACTTGGTTTGTAAATACTTAAATACGCCAGTCTTCCTTGCTGAACCAGAGCTTTCCATAACTTTTTTACGCATGTGCGTTAAACCAGCACTTAATTTTTAAAAAATTATGAATATTCAAGTGATGCAGCTCTTTTCAAGAGACGGAGTTAAGAAATCTTAGAAGTATTCATATCATTGAGAGTGCAATACACCCCAGGCGAAGACAAGATGTTGGAAATGTCTATATATGAATACAAAATACTGCATACAAAAATTAAGATTTTAAAATTCCTCTCCAGTGTTTGCTGGATAATTTCTACTTGTCTGAAGCATTTCTTAGTTGTTGATGATTGTAAGAAATGTTTTTCCTTAGTGATATGCCATGGTCTTCAGAAAATAATAATTGGCAAATAGTAAAACAATAATTAGAGTATTAAATTGACTTGCTGAAAGCTCTCCAAATGGGCGCGATTTTGTAAGTTATTGTAAAGTTGTCGACTGTAGTCGAGGGTGACCCGAAGGCTCCCTTTTCGATAGCTACTACACCAAGGTGTCGAGGAGGGCACTACTCCTTTCCCTGGATTGCTCCACTTTACCCTTGATCTGTACCTTATAATGCTGAGTGTTAAGCAAGGAGGCATCAAGTACCATTTTTTGAGCCTTTGGTATGACTCGACCTGGGATTGAACCCAGGTCTCCCAGGCCATTAGCGAACACTCTAATCCTCATGCCAATGTAAGCTAGGTAAATTGATCAAAATTAATTTGTCTTACTTTTTATTTCAACAATATAGATATGCCTAACACAGAAATGTATTTCGTGAGGACTTATGAGTTAATAAATATTCTCAAGATGTAATACTAATGTTCCTGTTCAGATTGATGACCATGGCTCGGGCGGAAAATGTAACCATAACATGGGTGTGTGTATATGTGTGTGTTGAATTTCCGGTAAATCATGAAAAATATAACTTCGATTTGGTTTCTTTGTTCAATGATATATCAACTTTTATGGGTTATCTAATGCCGAAATTTGATACTAGTAATTTAAATACAAACATGTTTTCTAGTGACTATTCCTATTTAATGATAATTATTTTACATACAATTATATGGTATCGAGTATTCTTATCTAATGGAGATAATTTGCACCGTTATCTTGTTTCAAACATTCCTAAAAACTCTTAAAACTTTCAGAAAATTAGTTGATCCATAGATGGGACCACTGGGTCATTAAGAGAAAAATGTTTTTAAAATTTCTTGACGGAATAAGACGCTTTATATAAAGATAGTTGATTATGGATAGAAAACAGAACAATAAAACAGAAATAATTTCGAGTTTAGTCAGAAATTCCTATTTTGTTTTCATTGATTGGTTGGTTGGTTGGTTTTATGGCATGTCAACCTTTCCTGGATTATGTATGTCGAATTCAGTTCAACCGTAATGGTTTCCAATTATATACGGTACCAAAATGTATCTTCACAATCATTTTAAACTGGTATTCATTTGCAATATCCATGTTTTGAGATCCAGAATATCAAAGTTCATGATAATTTTAAACATAGTCTCAAATAGATCTATTAGACGTACAGACGAAACCCTAAATGGTCCTCCCAATTCGGGACAGCGTGCACCAGGGAATAATGGAAATAAAAGTGTGCTTCTGAACAGGAACCTCACTAACAGATGTAGAACACTTATAACTTGGGTTTCTTGCATCGAAATTTTCAGCAAAATGTCTGTTTTATATAGTTTAACAAAGAGATAAAGATTTTGTTTATGAAGAAAGAATCAAATTTACTAGTATTTTTCCATTATAAATCGATACGCTCTCCAGCAAAATGTAGGAATTTTCAAAAACTAATACGCTACAAACCTTGGTGACCACTGAAAATTTGGCGGTCACAGTTGGAGTCGTTGTTGAGTTACGCGAAGTGGAGCAAATGAAGAAAAAAAACAATATTCGTTGAATTTTCGTATAATTGTAAACGAATCTTTCCTTTTTTGTTGTATTTATTAAGCAAAAATACTGCGACATAGAATCACAGGATTTATTTTTTTAAATCCTTGCAGAAATCAGATAACAAAGACATCAATGAATGAATGAATCGTTCTCTTCTTTCTTCAGAGTGAGGTAGTGTCGGAAAGTTAGGTTAAAACTTGACCATACTAACAAGTGGGAGAAGAGTATCAGGGGAAGGAATAGAATTAGCAAATCGCAGAATACAATTGAACGTTTGGAGAGAAGGAAAACTATTAGTACTTCGGAATACAAGAAGCGAACGCCCTCAAAACAAGCAGAGATGAAGAGGGAAAAAGTTAAGAGTACTTGAGAAGAACGAGAAAATTTCTCGAAACCAAGCCCTGAATTAGAAATTTCCTCAAAGGGATAAACATCTGGGCAGCCATACTTGTCATATATTCGAGACCATTCTTGAAATCAATCTGGAAGAAATTCAAGCAGAGGAGATAAAGGACAAGAAAATTGGTGAATATGTACAAGGCTGAGAGATGACATAGACCGACTGTATGTGAGCAGAAAAAAAAGAAAGAGGAGGATACGTTAGCATTGAGGATTGCGTAGATACATCAATACGAGGACTTGATGACCATAATAAGAAGAGCAAAGAAAGATTAATCACAGCAACCAATTTCAGCATTGACTACACAAGTGTCAAATAGAAAAAAAATAGGAAGCAGAAACGAGAAGAAAAACAACTGTATGAATATTTCAAGCGACAAACTGGCGAGATTGCTCACGAGAAAATGTGGAGATGGTTACGAAAAGGAAATCTCAAGAGGAAAATCGATTTTCTTCTAATAGCAGCATAAAATAATACCCAAAGGACATATTAAATCGAAGCAAAAATTGATAATACGCAACAGTATAACAAGTGTAGATTATGTGGTGAAAGAGACGAAACGATTAATCACTTAGTCAGCGAATGTAGCATACTAACGCTAAAGGATTACAAGACCATGAACAACTAGGTAGGAGAGGTGATCCACGGGGAACTGTGCAAGAGATTCAATGTTAACCATACTACAAAATGGTATATGTACAAATCCTAGAAAGTGCGACGCATAAAATTCCCTGGAATTTTGAGATACAAAAGCCCAACAAATTCGAGCCAGAGGACCAGACCAAGAGATAATTTACAAAAAAAGTAGAGGGACGAGAGAACGCGTCATATAACGGATTTTGCTGTTCCAGCGGAACCCATTGTGAAAAAAAAAAGAAAGTGGAAAGATTAACAAATAGTTGGACGTTGTCAGAGAACTAAAAAAAATTTAGAACATTCTGGTAATTGTAGTTGTTGCGCTTGGAACGGTACCTAAAGGCTTGAGGGTTTGGAAATTGGATGAAGAATCGAGATCATCCAGACTGCTGTATAGTTGAGATTAGCCAGAATACTAAGAAGAGTCCAGGAGACCTGAAGAGATTTGGTGCACTCGGAACAATCCCCAAAGTTTGGTAAAGGAACTGGAAGACTTGGAAATCAGAAGACAAATGGAGACCATCCAGATTACAGCATTATTAAGATCGGCCAATATACTGAGAAGAGTCCTGGAGACTTGCTGTCACTCAGACTTCAGTGAAAGACCACCAGCTAAAGCTGGTGTGAAAAACTTGCACAGAGTAGAATAATTATGATAACCTGCAAACAAATCTGAGAAATAAACAAGAGATTAAGCCACAAAATTTAATCCACAAAGATAAACAAAATCTCGCCTATACAATACAACGCCATATAATAATTAAGCTTATCTTTTCTGACAAAAGACCACATCCTCATGAAACCAGACAGAGAGAAGTGAACTCGTTTACAATTTTCTGCAGAACTAGCTTGCTAATTATGACAGTTGCGTTTGCAGCCAAGTAATTTACTCTCGTCATGCTGAGATGCACATGGTGTAATGGTAGTCGGTGTCGAAAATAGAATCGGTGAGCCGGGTTCAAATGCTAGCCTAAATTTGTTGGCGTCCATTTTGTTCTTAGAGAACAGCCTGAATGTACTTCTTTAAATAACTGTCGAATAGAAGGAAAATTATTTATTCAAACCGAGGAGAAGTTAATCGAAAACCACCCCACTGTCACCAATAAGAACAGTCATAGTAAGATTGATTTACTTTAACGGCATGTCAGCTCGTCTAGGGTTATTTTATTCTTAGATGTCATGAAATTGTGTTCATTGTACGGTTACATTTACATATTTGGTTTAGTTGTTTTATTAAGAAATTTATTTTGACACCGTTATGATTTCAAGTATTCCTATCTAATACAAATAATTTGCACACATTTGTATGATTTCAAATATTCCTATCTAATAGTAATGATTATAAACAATTATATGGTTTCCGGTAATTATTTCTATTTGATAATGATCATTTGTTTGCTCAGTAATATGGTTTCAAGCAACTCGTAAATAATAATTCTTAGAAAACAATAAGAGCTTCAAGTAACTATTCTTAATAGAAATAATTTATTGTTGCATTTTTTCTGAGCAGCGGTCGTGTCGATACTGCTATATGGATGCACTACATGGACGCTAACTAAACCTATGGAGAAAAAGCTTGACAGCAATTACATAAGAATGCTGCGAGCAATATTGGACAAGTCCTGGAGGTGGCACCCGACAAAGCAGCAGCTGTACGGCCACCTACCACCCATCACGAAAACTATCCAAGTTTGACGAACCAAACATGCGGGATACTGCTGGAGAAGTAAGGACGAACTCATAAACGACATACTCCTGTGGACCCCTTCACATGGAAAGCAAAGACTGGACGACCAGCTAGAACCTATCTACAACAGCTCAGTGCCGATACAGGGTGTAGCCTTGAAGACCTACCCGGAGGGGTGGATGATAGAGAAGGATGGCGAGAGAGGGTCAGGGAGATCTGTGCTGGTGGCTTGACATAATGATGATGATGATGAGTAACAACGAGTCCTATCAAATATGAATAATTTTAAAGTAGATTTATTTGACTAATAGATGGGAATTTAACCGGTAGTATTACTCTGAGTCAGAGTAAAACTTGTTGTAACGGCAATTTAGGGGTATTTTACATTCTTCGAAGATCTAGAACTAGACTGGTTGATTAGTTGAATTTTATGGTATATCAACCATTATAGGTTATTTAATTACTAGTCCTGTTAATACATACATATTGAAAATATATGATTTGTAAACACATTTTGGTGATAACATTTTTAAACAAGCCTGAGCTAATTTTTTGTACACAGTTAAATGGTTTCAAGTATTTTTATCTAATACAAATAATTCTATTTACTATTAATCAATTGTTTACGCCAAGTTAAATGGTTTCAAGTATTATTTGGCAGTAATATTTTAACATCAGTCATTTGTTTCCTCACATTTAAATGGATATCATCATTATCATCATGTCGTGCCACTAGCTCGGATATCCCTGACCCTCTCTCGCCACTTTTCCCTATCGTTCATCGCCTCTGGCAGGTCTTCAGGGCTACATTCTGTATCCTCACATAGCTGCTGAATGTATGTTCGGACTGGTCGTCCTGCTTTTGCCTGGCCATATGTCGGGGTCCATAAGGGTACATCACTTATGAGCTCGTCCCTGCTTCTCCAGCAGTGTCCTGCATGTCTGGTTCGTCTAACTTGAATAGTTTTCGTGATAGGAGGCAGGTGGCCGTATAGTTGGTGTCTTGTGATGTGTTGTCGCCAGTACTTGTTCAAGATTGCTCGTAGCATTCTTGTGTAATTGCCGTCTAGCTACTCCAGCCGTTCTGTTAGCGTCAATGTAGTGCATCCATACAGCAGTATCGATACGACAGCTGCCTGGAAGAAAGTGCGTTTCATTTTATCGGTTAGGTCTGATTTCCATATGATCGATAGCCTATTGATGGCTGTCCATGCCTTTGTTAACCGCGTGTCGATGTCCTTTTCGGTTGATGAGACACTGCTTTCTCGGTAAGTGAATTTGTCTACTAGTTTAAGAGGGGTTCCGTCTAGTGTGGAGATATCACCTGTTTGATTATAGCACATATATTCCATTTTGTGTGCATTGACATGGAAGCCTATGCCTGAGTAAGAACGAATTTGTTTACACACTAGTATTGCTATTGTTTCAACATAGTTAAATGGTTTCAATTATTATTCTCTAACGCTAATAATTCTAAAGTAAAGTAAAGTAAAGTTGGTGACTATAGTCGACGGCGACCAGAAGGCTCCCTTTTCAATAGCTACTACACCGAGACGTAGGGTAGAGTGCTACTCCTGTCACTGAATTGCTCCACTTTACCCTTGATACGTACCTTAAATTGCTGAGTGTTAAGCAAGTAGGTATCAAGTACCATTTTTAAAGTCTTTTGTGTGACGCGACCTGGGATTGAACCCAGGTCTCCCGGACCATTGGCGAACACGCTACCCACTTGGCCAATGAGTCTATTCTATTCAATATTAATTTGTTTACAGAAAGTGAATTGGTTAGAAGTATTGCTAGTTAACAATAACAATTCTATTTCAACACTATTCATTCATTTGCACACCGTCAAATGAGTCCAAGCATTGCTATGTTATACTAATAATTCAATTTAGACACACAGACAAAGAATTTGCAGAGTTAGATGTTTCCAAATATTGCTATGTATCACTAATAATTCAAATAAACATCAGACATTTGTTTACGCACAGTAAACTGATCAAACAGTTCTATTTTTAACAATTCAATTTTCGAATGTCATTTTTTTGCCCACAGTTTAAATAGTCAACCAGTTCTATTTGACCCATAGATAGGACTCTCCCCAAATCTCCCAAACTGGAGCATCACACATCAGATTGCTTAATGTTATATCCTAGACACTCGTTGGGGAGGGATCTTATCCCCGTGCAAAGATGCACACAGTGTATTCTACAGCCCCAGCAGAGTGGTATCCTAGAATTGAAGCCACAGCATCAGGGATAGTTTAGCATTATATCTAGGACACCCTTTCTTCTATGGGGAAGTGGTTCTATATCCTCTGTAGAGGATGTAGTCAGCGTATTCTAAGCCCTGGCCTCCAGTGCAGAATCACAATAAGGCGCAGTTTGCTGACAAAAAATTCGTGAAGAGCCATGATCACTCCTGTGCTGGAAGACAACACTTTTTCACTTAGATATAAAATATTCTACATTTTTTTTTTTATTATTAAACTTGGTTTAGTTTAATCATTTTCTAAGGTTATCTAATGGGATGTATAGAGGCATCCAATGAGAAATTTACATAGTAACAATGACCTGTTGACAAAGCTTGTTAATCAATAAACTACACGAAGTACACAAACTATGTTCAATGTACTAAAAGCTGAACTTGAGGGAAATGAGATCTTAAGACTTTTTCACGACTTCTTTAGAAGTCAATATTCCAGGCTTCAATTTTTTAACTATATTCCACACCAACTGCAAGCGATGACAAAAAATATGAAACCCCCTCAGTCACCACAGCATGCACTTTATATATAGTTTGATATATTTATGAACAGTTCTCAATATCGGTGAAAGAACTTATATAGATCTAAAATTGAATATATATATATATAATTATATATATATATATATATATATATAATCACCTACCGAGCCGACGGAGGTAGTTACATGTAGATATATTCCATTACTAGTTTATTTTAGTCGATTTCTGTGGACTAACATTTCTCTAAAATACTATTTCAGAAAGATATTTTTATTCACAATTTTTTTTCTCCTGAAGATGCTTTAAGTTTGAAACTAATTGAGAACAATGAAAAAAATAAATAACCACAAAGAAATATCCTTGTTTATCTTATCACTTTTTGTTCATCTATTCACACACACACACACACATACACACACACACACATACATAGCATTTGTCCTTAAACAATTACAGTTAATAAAGTTTTCTTCTAAACCAAAGATGGGATGCTATCGAATGAGTTATGTTGAATAGATTTATTAATGTGGAATAGCAATACTTGAAACCATTTAACTGTAGGGAAACAACTTATCTCTGGCTCGTTTAAAATATTACCTAAAAGGTTTACTAATTGTATATATATATATATATGTGTGTGTGTGTGTGTGTGTGTGTGTGTTGCATATATATTTTTTCAAAAATAGGAATCACTAGCAGCAGTTTGACAGTTGCCTCATATCGACTTCAGACCAAGGTGCAATATGAATCAAGTTGGATTTGGTCGAGAACGAAAAGTATTCACTATGAATGAAATGCACGCGGAACCACAATTCCCGTGTGATTACGTAACATCAAGAAACGGTTACTGTAAGCGCGTAATGACATCAACGGCCGAAAGTAAATGCGTTTTTAAAAATCACAAACTGCACTAAAAATTAAGATGAACGTACAATGTAATCTCTGCTTTTTGTTAATTTTGCATATATATATATATATATATATAATTCTTTTAAATACCCTGTCCTGTGGCAAAAGCTGCTTAGTAGCGCCAGGAGTGGCAGTACCTTGAGCTAACAAAACTGTGTTATCACCGCTGTTTGGCGGCTGATGAGGGCAGGGTATCGCACGTGCTTTCACACGTTGTATGAAAAAAATACATATATATATATGTGTGTGTGTGTGTAACAGGATTTGACATTAAATAACATTCATGGATTGATATGCCATCAAAAATTCATTATTTCTAATGGATCATTATAAAATAAAAATCTTATAACCAAAAGAAAATTTATAAGCATGTATAAGGGATGCTTTTATTTTAGGATTGCAACATATTCATATTGCTTTTCTTTTATATATATATATATATATATATATATATATAATTTTTACATCGTATTTTCACTTATCGTTTTTTTATACAAATAGCATAAAGATTATTACAATAAAATTGCCAATAACGTTAATATGTTGTGTTTTTTATATGTATATTGCTTGTCAAAAGTGTGTTTAGATATCTACTGTTGCTCTTTAGCAGCTGCAACACAAAGTAAGCCAAGATAAAAGTAACCTTGTTGGTTGGAACTGTCCGGGATATGACATTAAACAATCTGATGCTAAGGCTCCAGTTTTGGAGCTTTGGGGAATGTGACGTACACCTTCATGTCCAGTACCCCCAGGTTCACTCTGAAACGGATTTGTAGCACCTGATATGGTCCTATCAATGGGACATTTAAACTGTGTGAAAGTAATTGACATACTAGATTCAGTTAGTATACATAGAAATGTTTGATCATTTAATTGTGTATAAACAAATGACTGATGTTAAATTGTGACTGTTATATAGCAATACTGGAAACCATTTAACTCTGTGCAAACAAATGATTAATATTAAATATAACTACTTGCAACCATTTAACCGTGTGCAAAAAATAATTCAGGCTTGTTTAAAATTGTTATCTACAAAATGTGCTAACAGAACATATATTTGAAATATGAGTATAAAGAGGATTTGACATTAAATAGTCAACAATGGTTTTTATGCCATAAAACCAGAGCAAAGCGAACCAAGATAAAAGACACTAAACTGCATCTGATTGCGAGTCTTCAGTTCTGGAGATCTTGGAAGTGTGAACAATCCCTTTAGTGTCATTACTCCCAGTTCCACTCTGGACCAGAATGGTAATGCCTATTAGAATATAACTGTTTACTCATTTACGAAGAATTAGAGTCATTAGTTACTTGAAACTATACAATTATGTTGAACTTATTTGTATTAGTTAGGAATACTTGATATCACATAACTGTGTACAAAAGAAAAACCTCTTCAGAAACAACTACACAAGAAATGTAAATTTAAACCTACAATGAATGCGATTTCGTATCTTCTTAGCATGAAATAATTCTAGACGGGTTGACGTGTCGTTAAAATAAATCAATCAGTTAATAAAATGTAAAAAGCATCCCAACACATTAACCATTCACCAGCATATAGTTCGCTGATTACTTTCGTCACAACATTAGCTATCAGGTATATGGTAAAGGGTAAGTGTTGTTACAAATTTATAAAATACAAAATATTAATAACTCAACCAGCAATCTCATATTCAACAAGAACGGAAGAGAAGCCTTTGAAATTAAACAGGAACTTTGTATCTTGAAAAGATCTCTTTAGAAGGCCGTTCCTTTTTAGCAACAACTATAGCAGACAACAATGAATAATTCGTCTTGTTTCTCTAGATTTATCTGCGACTTTTCTAACAAGAAACGCATGGTGTCGCCTTGGTTTTAATGCAATACAGATAGAAGAATCATTTCGTCTAAAAAGAAGCACATTGAATGTTAAAGAAATTAACGAAAGAGAAGCCATATTAGTAAACGGAACACTAACGCCATAATATCGTGTGTGTGTGTGTGTGTGTGTGTGTGTGTGTGTGTGCGTGTGTGAGAGAGAGAGACAGAGAGAGAAGAGAAAGAAAGATTTATCTGTTTAGCTGTCTAAAATATATAAGCTAACTTGATCAAATATTTCGAACTCTCAAAATAATCATTCCTTTATACCTAATACCAAAGCATCTTTCCTTCCAGTTTTGTTTAATGTATTTAATGTTCATTAAACTAAATCTACTGTTTCATTCCATTGTTGTCTTTTTCAATTAATAATAATCTGTTTTTAATCTCCGAAAGTAAAGCGTCCATTTTATTTCCACGGTAACAACAATATATACAGGGAGTACAATAGCATTGTTTAATAGAGAAAATTTCCAGCAAGAAAATACGAGTTTCCATATAGTCACTACAATTGAATTTGCATGCTACAATCTTCCTTCGAAAGTAAAGATTCCTATTTTATTACATTATCCCATAACGTCTGAGTTGAATGTTGGGGGTATGGCAGTAGATGTTAAAACTTCCTCCAGTAACCCATGATTACCTTTTTACAGGCAGCAGCCGAACGACAATCTGAAAAAATAGCATTGAC
Source organism: Sepioteuthis lessoniana (assembly GCA_963585895.1). Classification (NCBI taxonomy): domain Eukaryota; kingdom Metazoa; phylum Mollusca; class Cephalopoda; order Myopsida; family Loliginidae; genus Sepioteuthis; species Sepioteuthis lessoniana. The sequence continues at coordinate 77,794,340 of OY757916.1, read as the reverse complement.
ACGAAAGCAGACGTTTGACCTTAAATTAATATACTGAAAAAATTAACATTGATTGACGATATCAAAACTTTTATGGAGATCAACCAGTAGAAATGAGCCAAGTAAGGTGAGGGGCTACCCATATTAAGTACTACTGTCAGCCTGCAAAATGAAGCGTGCATCGATCAGTTCATCTACACGAACCAAGCAGATGAAGGATAGAATAAGCGGAGGACATTTTCATGAAAATGTCGCTGTATTTTCTGTTGTGAAAAGGTTAGTTGTTCCAGTTGGAGCAGATATTTAAGAGCGCCATCTGTAGATTTTCTTCATTGCTGGCGAAAATACATAGCCAATGATGTTGACTATGTGGGGAACTGTGCTTTGAATTCAAAATGCTAATTAAAATCCTTCACGCCTTCCTGGTCCGGTTGGTGGGGCGTACAATACGGCGACTCCACCCTTTTGCAGAGGGGTAAAACTACCCCACCATTAAAAAAGGCTTTCCTAGATATTTCACTAAACTGTATCTATTGGCCAAACACCACTTATAGGGGTCAGGAAATTATGAACCCCACTTCTTTGCTATGACTTTCAAATCAATTATGACCAGGGGAGGTAGTACCTGTAAGTGTTCCATTCATGGGTCAAATATATGGGTCACAAAATTATTTGTATCAGATAGCAATACTAGATACCATATAACTGTGAAAATTATTTGGAAATAAATTGGAATACTTGATTTCATATAACTGTCTGCAGACAAATGATTAGAGACCAATAAAAAAAATGTAATTTAACATTGAAAAGATAGCTATGTTTACAATCAAACATTTAAAAATAAATCAAATATCTGCATTAGATAATCTATCAGCTACTGATATGCTGTTAAATGAATAAACCAAACCAAACCAAATCAAACTCCCTTCCTTAACTGATGCACCAATATTATTGTGGTTTACTGTTATAACCAGAACCCAATAGGTTTATGAGTCGTCTAGTGTTTTTCTTAAAAGTGCCCTTTGATAAAAACAGCTTTCAATCAAAATGATCTTTTGGAATGAATTTAGTCAAAACTAAACGCTTCTAATGCTATCTAATGGTTTTAAAGAAACTTCTACGTTGCCAAATAGCTGTCTACCCTATCAAGTGTATCATGCATAGAAATTGCATTGATGCGTAGACTCATACACACACAAGTGTACGTCCTTCTTCCCGTGTGTCTTTTCCCTCCAGTTTTGTCTAAAGTCTTTTATTTAATTTTCATTAAACTAGAAAATTTCTGCTCAACTCCGTTGTGTTCCTCTTCAATCATTTCTAATCTGTTTTCCTCGCGAAACTTTTCACTAATTAATCTTTAATTCATTTATTGAACTTGACTTTGAGATTTGTTGACATCTTCCAGAAATTTACTTTACATAATTCTTTTTTTCTTTTTTTTTTTTTTCTTTTTTTCATCGTTTGGAGAACTTCAACCATTCTTCATGTCATTTCAATAGTTTTGTTTTCACCCTGAATTCTCAGCCCAGTAACTTAACAATATACAACCGATTATAAAATCGAATAACTTTCTCAAATACTTATATTTTTACCCAACTCCTCTGCTACGGGTAGAATGTGACACAAGGTCAATTTTGAAACTGACTATAACTAGTTTGAATTAAGAGGTTTCCTTCGCCTAGATTAGTTTCCTAACCAAGACTAACCGGCCTATCAGTGGTGCATAGCATTTGTACTGAGAATAGTTACTTGAAGCTATAATTGTTTGCTAAGGATAATTATCATTTACTTAAAATTGTATAACCACCCTGTCGGTGAGAATTGAAAGGCTGACTACATTCCTGGCAGAGGATTAATACTCCCACCATTAAAAAATTAGGGGATGTCCTGAGAATGACTCTAAACTACATCTGATGGTGAGGTACTCGTACCAGGAGTGGTAATACCTATTAAGGATTTATCTGTGGGTCAAAGAGATCTGTTTGAAAAGTTTTCGTATTTGATGAGATCGTGTGTAAAAGAAATTAAAAAGAGATATACAAAAAATGTAGATATCAACCCACAATGAATGCCAATGCTTAAAGTCTGGACATAAAATAACCCTAGACAGGTTGGCGTGTTGTTCAAATCAATCAATAATCTATGCTTTAAAACTGAATCTGTCCAATTTACCCGTAGCTGGGGGAAGAAGAGATGGATTCATGCCTTTTTCAACGGTATCAGAATTAAGCGAAATGCAATCAGCCTCGTTTAGGATTTGAACTCGGTTTGTTGATTCCATTTTCAACGCCGATAATCGTTACGCTAAGTGCGCCTCTTTTTCATGTATGTATTAATACAGTTGTAAACATTAGCCTACCTTCGTCCTCGGGATCTAGCATTAACCATGCAAAACTGGGAAGAGAGGAAGAAGCCCGACCTATTGATTTTTCGCCAAAAAGTGATAGGATACGATGAGTAGAAGATGGCTGAGCCAAGTCAAACGAAGATCCCGTCACGGGGTAAGCTAACATATTAAAATTGAATGTCTTACCCAGTTTTCCTGCTGAATCATTTAGCAAAAACATACTTGGGAGTAGGATTTCATATAATGATATTCATTCTTAACATACCGTCTTTATCCGTGTCGATATTTTCGTTAGATCTATCATAGGCAACTTCTCATCGTACTCTCTCGCTTTTACCAAAAAAAGTAAACAGTTGTTTAATCTGTCAAAGAAAAAGAAATATAAAGTCACGCTGGTAGTACGAAGTTCCTTAACTCTATCACTCTATCCTTTAGATTGCATCCGGTGTCAATATAAAGCTGATGTATATAATTCTTTGTCGGTTGCCAAGCACTTATGTTTCCATGTGTACGAATCCATAGGAAAAAGTTGTTCATGTGTTCGTCCTTAACTCACTAGTAATACCTAGCATGTCTTGTGCGTCTAACTAGGATATTGCTGCTTCCATACTTCAAATGAACAGGAAAACTTTATCTCCTTGAAATTAACAGTTGATATTTATTTCGCACACCCCCCTTTAATATTCCATGTTTTGCATTTATTTTATTTACCAAACCCCTTCACCACAAGCAGGATGCGATTTAAGGTTGATTTTTGAGTAGAGGATAACTCTTTCAACCGGGCCATTGGCCTAATGAGCAGAGTGTTCACCGAATGGTCCGGGTTACTGGGGTTCAATCCTAGGTCGTGTCATACAAAAGACTCAAAAAATAATACCTGATTCCGCCTAACATAGCACTCGGAGCAATCCAGGGAATGGAGTAGCGCCCTCCTCTACACATTGTGTGTAGTAGCTTTTGAAAAGGGAGCCTTCGGGTCACCCTCGACTAAGGTCGCCAACTTTACTTTTACTTATAACTCGTCTGAATTCAGAGTGTTCCTTCTCCTAGACAGGCTGCCACACCAAGATTAAATAGATCATTCTGACTTATTAGAGTTGAACAGTTGGAGCCACACCTTCCCAAGGGTATTTTGCACAATATGAAATACAAATAGCCTCGTCTAGAATTCGAACTCGAGTTTCCGGGTCCATTTCCTCCGACAATAACCTTTACAACACGTGTGCCTCCTGAAATGTTTCATAGTTTTGACGTTGACCTCAAGATATAATTTTGATTCTATTCATATTTTTCAGTAAGGAAGTACCGTTCTCAGAATCTTCCTATGCTACAGTTTTTTTCTTTGCTTTCTGGCTGTGTGTGTATGTAATAATTTTTTTCTGTTATTTTGCTTCAGCACGCATCGTTTTCCCTACTTTATGTAAATCTATGCAAAATTCAGCTTCATCTTTTGAAAGAACTATAATAATGAGGCGCCTACATAAGTACTGAACTTACAAGATAAATCTTCTAACCATCGTACAGTTGTTATCATTTGTCTTTTTTTTTTTTTGATTCTGTGCTTAGATAGAGACATTTTTTTCGTTATATACTCACGTGACGATATATATATATATATATATATATATATATAAAGAATTTCTTTTAGCTGCTACACTGCTTTGAGGATGAGATTTGAGCAATTTTGATATATTGTTTATTCTCCAAATACTTTTTCATTTGTTTAAACACTTAGATAATAATCTAATTGTTTTCAGTTTATATATATATATATATATATATATATATAATTACAAGGTTCATTCAATAGATAATTTTGCCTATAATAAGCCCTTCTGACACCTGCACCTTTTTTCAAAAAAATCTGTACGGAAAGATCCTTTTTGTCTCAGAAAATTGTCAGTATAACCTTCTTTATTGATCACTGCATCTAGAACCTTTTCTTTACATGAAAGTCAGTGTCTTTCCACTCCATGGAATGCCTTTCGATTCAGGCTCGCAGTTGCACACTCATATTTATTGTCCATTTGTAAAACATTTTTGACTAAAACATGCTTCTCCGCAAGCATCACACATTCTTCAGTAAATTGTTTATGGTTTGCACTTTTCAACCAACAAAATATCATGTGAAACCTCTGTTCAAGTCTGGTGCCCTTTGTTTGACTTGCAACTATTTTGAAAAAAATATATTTTGGCGAAATTTAAATAACTTTTGCTATGAATTAATTCTGAATAATGCAGAGTTCACACTTATGAATGAAAAAAAAACTCTGAAGTCTTTTTGTTTTCCGAAATCATTCACCTTATTTAATGAATGAACTTCGTGTATGATTGTATATATATATGTAGGGGGGTATTTGGCTGTATCCCAATGCATTTACATATATGTATGACTTATCATTTGTACTGATGTGTATTTGCAATGTACTCAATAATCAGAACATATTCATATTCTGTGCATTTAGATTGAGAACAGATAAATTCTTATATATATATATATATATATATATATATATATATATATATATATATATATACCAAGTTGTTTGAGAATATATGGGATTTACAGACACATCTGCATATGTATATAAAATTGGAATCATTTGATAATGTATCATGTATATATATGTATATATATATATATATATGATACATTATCAAATGATTCCAATTTTATATACATATGCAGATGTGTCTGCATATGTATATAAAATTGGAATCATTTGATAATGTATCATATATGTATATATATATATATATATATATATATATATATATATATATATGATATATTATCAAATGATTCCAATTTTATATACATATGCAGATGTGTCTGTAAATCCCATCTTCATAAAAAGCCTGCGTCCATAAAATATATGCAATACTTATTTTATCATTTATATCATATGTATTTACCCAAACCTTCCGTACAAACAGGAAGTGACACAAGGTCAATTTTAAGTGGAACTTAAGAAAGTTTAATTCAAAGTTTTTCTTCTCTTAGACCGGTTGCTATTGTTATAGAGCCCACTCTGCCCAATCATTTACTCATAGATGGAAAGAGAACAGTTAGATGCATACCTTTTCAAAGGGTCTCAGTGCTATGTGAAATGCAAACACCCTTGTTCAGGGTTTGAACTCGGCTTGCTCTATCCATTTTCTCCCGCGCTAACCGCTACACCACGAATACATTTACTAATCATTTCCACGATAACAGGAAAGCAAGAATTGTCATATCATATCAAAATGAACAAATTCCCATCCGTTCGCAGTAAATATTGTCAGTTCCTTTTTTGCGGTTACCGTTGTCGTTAGAAATAAATGAATGCGGAAACAGACACCACAAAAATGGCGCTATTTAATAGGCTAATTTACTCTCGAGTTGCACACATTTTTCTGCTATTTTTATCACAATATTGTAAATCTATATAACTTTCTGGTTCAAATTAAATTTGAAAGTTTAAAACAAGATGTAGCATGGGTAAAATACTCAACTACATTTGATGGTGAGGCTCCGGTTTTGCAGCTCTGTTGAGCTTAAAGGCATCTTTTCATTTCTATTTCTCTCAGGTCCACTCTGAACCGGAATGGTAGTACTAGTCAAGGTTCCATCTATGAGGTAAATAGATTTATTTGAGATAATGTTTAAAATCCTTATCTTTATTAATACATTGGCTCTAAAATTATTGATATTGCAAATGATAATGAAGTGTTTACCGGTTTAAAATGATAAAGAAAATACAGCTTTATACAGTATATAATCGGACACCATAATAGTTAAACTGGTTTGGGCATAGATTACCCAGTAAGAGTTGACATGTCTTAAACTAACGATCTGATAAAAACAACACAGGAATTTCAGACGAAACTCAAAGTTATGTGTTTGATAGTTCTGTATTCTCTCTAAAATCAACTATCTAAATAAAGTCAGTCCTAACTGAAAAGTACTGACGTAAGTGTGTGCATGCATTGCTTAGGGATGTATTTTCAGACATATTTGATAACGACGCAGTTAACAGATTAGTCAGAGTAACTTCCAGAATGCATTTACCGTCGAATTAGAATTTGCCCAACAGATTCGATGTCACTTCAAAGGTTATAAAAGAGAATAAATACATATGCTTATAAACCGTTTATGACGAAATATAAACAAAATTGAGAGTAAGAAAATCTAATTTTCAGTTATATAAATGAATTAAACATAAAACATGAAACAGATAGGTTTTCGTCTTTATTACATTCACGGACTTTGTTATTCAGCTTTCAAAATGATTTTCTTTAACGTGTTCCATACATCAAGCATCCTGCAGTATTTCATAATTCAAAAGACAATTCCTGTTTACTTTGTTTTATGTGTAGAATTGAATATTAAATAAATTCTATGCGACTATTGAACCGTTTGGTTTCCGTTATAAAATGGTCAATGATGATACTCATGTTGAATTTAGGAAGTAGAGAAATATATATATATATATATATATATGACAGCATGGATTTCCCCCCACCTCTCTCTCTCTCTCTCTCTCCCAAATTACATCCTGTGTTCGCACGGAGCTGAGATAAATAAGTTCACGCTGGTCGGCCAACACTGGCACGTCCATGTGTAAAATTCATCGAAGAACGTTACTTATGAGTTCGTCCTTGCTTCTCCAGCAGTACTCCGCATGTTTTGTTGTCTTACTCGGATGATATTTGAGATAGGAAGTAAGTAGACGTACAGCTGTTCTTTTGTGACGTATTGCCTCCTGGAATATATATATATATATATATATATATATATATATATATATATATATATATATATATCAACTGTAAAATTAAACATGGCAAAATGTGTGGGAGAGAGAGAGAGAGAGAGAGAGAGAGAATTTTAATTATTTGTACAAAAGAGTATATTTATAGCTGAAAAACAGAATGTTCATATTTTTAGTTACAGAATTTCAATGCTTTAGAAATTCGGTGATAAATAATACCTAATACTATACGTTTTGATTATACAATGTTACACTCGGAATACTAAAATCCTGGTATCTTTGCTTTTGAAGAAAATTAAATCTTTATGTCAGAATTGTTTTAATGACTGAACTTATTTATGGTCGATACTGTACGAATGAGAACTTTAGTTATGTATACATGATTTATAACACATGATTTTATAGACTTCTGTAATTTTTCTTTCTCGAAATTTAAAATTAGATGTAAGCCCAATATAAGTTAATCTTCGTAGTATAGTTTTACTTTATATTTGGTAAAAAAAATAGTTGAATTTGGAAGTGATCAATGCAAAACTCGCTTGAGATGACATACTTGATTTTTTAATTAGAATTGGGGGCATGTAGTTATAATTGTTAGCGACATTTTTAAAAATGAAATAAAAAGTAAAAGTATTTTGCAATTAGCTTGAAGCATTGCACAAATTATTTTATTTTATAGTATTGAATTAATTTAGAGGGCTATTGCAATGCGAAATAATAATTATTTGAGTCTAATTAATTTCAAAGAAAAACTTCATCGTCAACGACTTTTTTTTATAAATGAATACATAAATAAATTTAAAAAAATAAATCTAAATTAAAATAAAAATTAAAATAAAATAAAACAAAATGAAATTGATTAGGACAACTGAAGTCACGTCTATTCCGCGTGGTGTTTCAACATCCCATGTGATACCATGGTTACACCTAACATGGCTTTCTAACACCCCACGTGACTCCATGTTTACAACGTTCAAAAAAAATTTGAACCCAGAACATCGTGTTCATTTATTTAAAAAAAAAAGTGCCTGACGATGAAGTTTTTACTTTGAAATTATTTAGACTCAAACAATTATTATTTCGCATTGCATTAGCCCTCTAAATTAATTCAATACTAGAAAATTATATATATATATATATATATATATATATATATATATATATTAATTGGACTCAAATAATTATTATTTCGCATTGCAATAGCCCTCTAAATTAATTCAGTACTATAAAATAAAATAAAAATCTAAAAGACGAATGAATCATGCAACTTTAAATATGTTCTGTGTCATTGGACAATTGATATAGCTTTAAGATTTATTTCAAATGTAGATAAACTATATTTTATTTCGTTTTATTTATAGGAATTTTTCTCCCCTAAAAAATACAACGATTCCATTTTTTTCCGCCAATTGCTAGACACATAAAGCTAAAGGAAATTGATCATATCTTAAGCCTAACCATCCGCTATTGTTGGAGCAAGTTCAACTTTTTTTTAAATACAAGTGTCTGCATTTTTTAGCGAAAATATTTCATTTTATTACAAATAGAAAAAAAGAAAAAAAAACACTGATTTAGAAAATATGAACAATAAACATATGGAATATTACGTTTGTATTTTGGACGAATGTATGAGGTCCAATCAATAAATAAGGGAAGGTTTTGGGAGAAAAAAAAAACTTTTTTCCAGAATTTTATTTCATAAATATAAATTCTGCATTGTTTTGAATTAGTTTCAAGCAAAAAATTTTATAACCCCATGAAAGTGTTTCAAAATAGTAAAAATCAAACAGTTCTTCAGGTTTGAACAGAGGTCTTTCTTCAAATTTTTGGTGGCTGAGAAGTGCAAACCAGGTGAATTTACAGAAGAATGTGTGGAGTAAAACGGAAAAACAAAGTAATCCAATGTGAAGAATACAAGGTGAAAGAAAGTCGACGCTATAACGTTTCGGTTTTAATAAACCAACATCAGGACTTAAAAAAGATGAGATCGAGTGTCATAAGATCACCAATGGATGTTTAACGAAATGCAAAACAAGGAAAGAAATTATATTTACAGACAAAGGAAACATAACGTTTAATTAATAAATCAGCATTCACATTTCAAAAAATATCACGTGAATGTGTGAAGAATGTTTGTACGGAGAAGTATGTTTTAATCAAAAATATTTACAAATGGACTAAACATAGGTTTGCCACCACGACCCTAAGTCGAAAAAAATAGTCCATGGATGGAAACATACTGACTCTCCAGTAAAGAAAAGTTCTAGACAAAGTCGTTAGTAAAGGTCATACTAAGTCTTTTGGTACAAAAAAAAGATCCATCCATATTGATTTCCTTGAAAAAAAGTTCAACAGTCAGTAGATCTTTCTATTGGCAATGCCTTTGGCCAAATTCCCCTTATTTATTCATTGTCACTCGTGCATATATATATATATATATATATATATATATATATATATTCACGGATGTTAACGGTTAAAAAGAAACCCATTTCTGTTTATCTCCTTCTGATGATCCAGGTGACGAGTGGTGACATAGATTTATGATGGATTATATCGTTTGAATTTTCTTGATATTGATAATATATATATATATATATATATATATATATATATATATATATATATATATATATATTGAATGATTTTCGTAATTCTCTATATATCACCTGCCAATAAACAGTGGGGTAAAAGATAATACTTCCGTAGCAGTGCCTCACTTTTATTTAGCGGGGGGGAGTACGTAGGAATATTTATGTGCACGTTTTTTAATGTGTGCGCATATGTAAATTTATTTGTTCATAAGCGTGTGTTTTTATGTGTATGCTCTTGTTCGTATATGGATATGTATGCCTGTTTTAATGCGTGTACGGTCATGTACCGTGTACCTGCATGCGTGTGTGTACGCGTATTTAATATGTTTGGTTTGATTTTTTTGTTCAGTGGCATATCAACCTTCTTTGGTTATTTAATGCCAAAACGATCCTTCTTGAAGAACAGTAATGATACTATTTAACCCATACTTTGATGTGAAACTTTTCCCTTTGATATTAGACCAAAAGTGGACGCAAAAGTCCGACTGAAGTTCGAACTCTCTTTCTTCGAGGCCGCAGTCCAGCGTTTTAGCCTCTACAACACGGGGGTGTCCTCGTGGTGTAATGGTTAAAGCGATAGACT